>JAVSBV010003210.1:0-12915 GCA_033117975.1 Parotocinclus spilosoma | reverse complement strand
ATCTATCTATCTATCTATCTATCTATCTATCTATCTATCTATCTATCTATCTATCTATCCATCCATCCATCCATCCAATCCTCCTCCCAACACTACTCTTGTGTTTACATTTAATAAACCAATCATAATTGGTTTTCTGAAGTTATCTGCTTATTCAACTGCTCATGTATATAGCATACTCTAGAAATCAGCACAAGAATTTAATACCAGTAACTGGGTTTTTCATATAATGTATACCAGTTACCTGTAAAGTAACTGTGAAATGCAGTGTAAACATGAGAGGATGAAGAATTTCCATTTTTAATATTAAACTTTAAATTTTACATCACTGTAAGATTATTGGCTGCAGAATAGATATCGGATTAACGAGTCATGTAAACACAGAGGCTTTCATTATCTCATTACCCAAGTGAATGTAAATACACTCAGTTTCTATTGCTAAAACACCAAATTAATAAACTGAGCTTCAGTCCTACACATTATCCACTAGGCACAGTTAATACAGTAGTAACCAACCCACCTACTGTCAGGCTTTTGGGGTTTGGAGGGAAACCAGAGACACAGGGAAACCTATACAGCAAAACGTGCAAACAGTAACAAGACGCGACATCAATCCGGTCGCTCGAGGTGTGCAGAACCAGCGCTACCTGCTGTGCTGCTATTCCTCCTGACTGACTGGGGGGGACAATTTAAAGTCAAACTGACAGTCAATGCCATATTCATAGTATAATAAATAGAATCATTTAAATAAATTTAAATAAAGTAAGTTTTAAGGACCGAACTGAAAGATAAAGCTGAATTTAGATCAAATGTAATACTTTTGTTTAATAGAGCTCCTCCAGATCTCAGCTCTCAGCTATAAAAACAGTGCTGCTGAAATTCAATCTAATTCTCCTAAGACAGGAAGCCTCCAGAGGCCCCACGTTGCTCTGGGCTAAACCCCACGTTTCCTTACATCTTACAAATGCTCCCGGCCAAGAGTCTACTAAACTGCCATTAAACACACTTTGAAGAATATGAAACATAAGATTAGTTGTAATTTGGTTCAACAGCTTTTCAGTCACTGAATAATTTTGGAAGGAAATTAGAAGAAGACAGGAGGTCAGTTTTTTTTATCCTACTGTTCAGAAATAAAGCACAAATAAAAGATTTAATACTGATAATGTTATGAGATAAAATGTTTTCACGCACACACACCCACACAAACACACACACACACATACATCATCTCACAAAAGTCAGTAAACACCACTTTTTTCATCTTTTGCACCTCTTTTATTTTTTATGGGACAGCACAGAAGATATGACACTTTGATAGAATGTCAAATATTCAGTCCACAGCTTGGGTAACAGTGTAAATTTGCTGTGCTCCCAAAATAACTTAACACACAGCCATTCATGTCTGAACCATGAACAAAATTGAGTACACCCCTAAGTGAAAATATCCCAAATTGTGCCCAAACTGTCGATATTTTGTGTAACCATCATTATTTTCCAGCATCGCCTTAATTCTTTTGAGCATGAAGTTCACTAGAGCTTCACAGGTTACCACAGGAATCCTCTTTCACTTCTCCATGATGACATCACAGAATTAATGGATGATAGAGACCTTGTGCTCTTCAATAAGGATTAGGTCTGGAGAAATCCTCAGAAAGTTGTTTGACATGAGGTGCCATGTTGAACCTCCAGTGACCAGTATGAGAGAGTGTAAGAGCAATAACACCAAATTGAACACATTTGCTCCCCATTCCCAACCGAGACCTTGGAAGACTAAGGAGTCATATGATACCGGGGAGGGACAGAGGCTAATTGGGCATACTGTTATATAAGCTGTAGTTTTGAAAGTGTATGGGAGCGAATTTCAAATTGAATTAAATAGAAACAGAACTGACATGTACACCGTTCCAAGTTGCTTATGCCACAACCTGACCATCTGAACGTAATGGAAAGTCATCAGACCTGTCAAAACTTTGTGTTGGTCCTCTCGAGGGAGATTTGTCCTGTCACTGTCGCCCTAGGCTTGCTCAATTTGGGATTTGCCTTTTGAGATAATATAAGATTGTAAAGCTGCTTTGAGACAATGCACCGATGTAAAAGGCGCTATAGAAATAAATTTTGATTTATTTTTTTTAATTGATTAAACACTTTTCCAATCTTCTATTATGCAATTTTGGTAAAAAAAAATATAATAAAAACAAAATAATAAAAAGTACAAATTTAATTAATTAGTCATTTTATTTTGACTATTTCTGCCTTAAAATATACAAAATATAAGTTGTTCCCTGCAGAGGTTGTGCTAAGTTCAGAAGTCTACGCCCATGAGAATTTTTTATATTATTTTGAATAAGATCCCATTGACACATTTTTCATCACACTTGGATTTTATGTTTTCTCTCCCCTCTCTCTCTCTCTTTCTCTCCCTCTTCTCTCTCTTACATCTTGGTTCTGTTTCTATGCTTGAGGTTGAAGTGCCAGCTCTCGCTCTGTTCTCTGGAGCTCTTCTAACTGGCTCCCCCAAGCCCAGCACTGGCACCTAGCCCTCAGCAAACTGACAGGGTTCGTTTAGGGGGCATGTCAGGAACAAGGGGGGACAGGCGCCTGCTGGGCATCCTGGATGTGCGCCAATGAAAGCCTTTACTCACTGCATGGTTGGCAACGTATCCAATCAGAAACAAGATTAGAAATGTCTCAGCAGAATCATGAGCTTTGGAGATTCAACTGGGGAAAGATACAGAAATGAAAATATAGGCTCCATATTTTCTGAACTTTGCTGTCTTGTGGTTATCAAAGTGGAGGGATCGCCCCCTAGGCGTGGAATAGAGCAACTCGGAGCTGTTGGGGCACAGAAAGGCAAATTAATTGTGCCATAGAAATGCGACAGGTGATAGAGCCCACCAATTTGAAGCTTTGGAAACCAACACTAACTCACAAACCAACACTAACTCACAAAGTCTAGGAAGTAAACAAGGAATTTCATAAATAGGACTAAGGCTAGATGAAAGGAAAGAGATAGGGATTGGAGATCCCCAAATTCAGGCAGTGGTAGACAGGCTTGGGTGCAGGTCTCAAGGTCAGATTCGGATGCAGGTCACAAAAGCAAGTGTCGCCCAAATAGACAACGGGCAGGTCAGAGGCAGGGGGAGCCTGCATGGGGAATGTGGATAGGTCAGAAACAGATTTGATTTGGCAGACAAACTGGCTTGGCTAAACAAGTGCACTGCTTGAGCTGTGGTAGCCTAGCGGTTAAGGTACTGGATTCTGGATCAGAAGGTCAAGGGTTCAAATCCCTCCTCTACCAAGCTTCCACAGTTGGGTCCCTAAGCAAGGCCCTTAACCCACGATTGCTTGAATTGTAAGTCGCTCTGGATAAGGGTGTCTGCTAAATGCCGTGAATGTAAATGTAAATGTTGAGCGAAGAGTGAACGAGTGAAGGATTCATTTCAAAACATCTACAGAATAGATGTTTGATGATGTTCCACTGATTTTCACAGAGGGCAAAGCAGGAGAAATTAGACCAGCCGACTCCATCTCACTGCGCCATTAAGTACCGTAGCTCCTCAATGGTGAACAAGCTGCAGGTGGAGCCTGGTGCAGAAACGTTGGACAATCAGTGCATTAGATCAGATGGATACGGAACAAATCCAGAAACTTTCAAAAGACCCAAAGTCCCACAGCCAGATGATAACTGGGGAGTTTTTTCCAAAATGGCAAGACTTGGAAGGTGTGTACGTACAGACTGTGTGTGTACCCCAGTGTGTACGTACAGACTGTGTGTGTGCCCCAGTGCAGCAAAGCACTTAAGAAACATTGTGCATTGTACACTGTGAAAAACTGTATCTGACTCTGTGTTGAACTTTTGAACATTAATTGAAAGCACATTGCTTGCAGCATAAGATTGATGCTCATAATCCTGTACCAAATAGGCTGTGGCAGAAGTGAAAAAGGCAAATGTTTGACACTCTCAGGACACTCCCTGAAGGATCATCGCAATCCTCTAACTGGCTTACTATCGGCCACGCCCGTGCTCACCTGTTCCTCATTTAGCCTCATCAGGGAGCTCTGAGGAGCGCGCGGAGCTCTGGTTTGGCCGTGGCTATTGATGGATTTTCTTTGTCTTCAGATATCATCACATGTGATCGAGTTTGTCTTCTCCTTTAAATAAGCTTTAGATTTAGTTTGAGTTGTAACCCGTGTTTCACCAAATAGTTCTATGGACTAACTTTGAAACCCCAAAGAGCTCCCCCAAGAACTACATTTATCTCAGGGCTTTTTTGGTTAGCTTAAACTCTAGCGAATTTCACTTAGATGACTTTAAATCGTGTTGGTGAGACCGTGCTGGCCTAGTGGTTAATGTACTGGACTATGGATCAAAAGGTCCAAGGTTCAAATCCCACCTCTGCCACAGTCGGGTCCCTGAGCAAGTCCCTTGGATTGTAAGACTGTATTAACTGTAAGTTGCTCTGAATAACTGCATCTGCTAAATAATGTAAATGTTGGCATATTTTTATACACAGTTGTGCCCCTATGACTAATTTTTGAGTGTACCTGTATAAATTTCACCCAGACTATGACATCACTGAAGGCTGTAATGGACCCGGATTGAGTCCAAATGATAATTGTACTTCCTCTGTCACATATCGGCTCAGTAAAGCCTGAACTTTGGTGCTTCATTTTTCATTTGTGCCCTGATGATCTTACATCATTTAGGGTTCCTATGCTGAGAAAAAGACCCTGCCTTGAAGTAGGAGCTAAAAAAGTTCCTACACATGGTGTTCTGACAACTACAATGGTTCCCAAACTCATGAGAAAGGGGGCACCGCTCTACAAACTGTGAAAAAGTCAATGTTTTATTAATTGTATAGGATAAGATGTTCTTGATAAGGCCTGGCAAACAATTAAATGGAAATAACAAAAAATTGCAACTGGAGTCGTACGAGTTCTGTATCTCAAACTACAGAATTTTCTTGTGTAGCTTCTCTCATGGTTCATCCCCCTCCTATCAGACGGAACGATTAGCCATGCCAAAGATGGTCCCTCTCCCATCTCTTCATAGACTTAATACATTGAAATGTTTTATATTATAATAGTTAATTATTTTTATTACCCAAAAGAGGATGGGTTTCCCTTCTGAGTCTGGTTCCTCTCAAGGTTTCTTCCTCTTAATCTCAGAGTTTTTCCTTTCCACTGTCACCATTGGCTTGCTCTTTAGGGAATTCATAGGGAATTCATTTTGTGACACTTGTTTATATATCAATGTAAAGCTGCTTTGTGACAGCGTCCATTGTAAAAAGCGCTATACAAATAAAATTGAATTTAATTGAATAACACTACATTACTGTATTCTTTATAATTATTGCCAATGCTGCAATTTATTCTAAAATGTTTATAAAGGTTTATTTAGGCTATAGACATGATGGAATTAGGAATGCTGTGTACATTCCACTGGTGTTTCAGCGGTTTTCAGTAGTATCCCTGTGCTCACAAATAATTGGGCATATTTCATTAGTCCTAACGATTCCTAATGTTTGTGAGCAGCATATTTATCTTTCAACTGCATGCAGTTTTCTTGTGAACATACCCTTTATGTTCACATTACAGTATCCTATGTCCATTTTGGTCGAACTCTGTCAAACCTGTGTAATTATTTAAATAGGTTTAGAAAAATCTACCAGCCCTTTTTCTGTCTATGGATGAATGCTCTGTAGTATTTTTTTTTAATTAGTAATTTTGTAGCGTCTCTTCCTTTCATTATTCTTGAAGGCTTATTTGCCTCATGGAACTCTTTTGTACTGTACATTATCCTATGACTGGATTAATATCAATCATGATTTTGTGTCTCAAGAAATAACGAGTGTACTCCCTGATGTAATGAATTCAAGGCTTGCAGTCTGAGGATCCTCACCCAGTTTAGTGCTTTCTCAGCTACACCTGAGTCAACTCATAGTGGGTTTGATAATTACCTCATGAATTAATCAGGAACGAGGTGGCTGGGTTCTCACCCTCTAGGAATGGAATTTAACCGCTTTAAGGAAGCTACATGGGTAACAATTAATTTGTAAGAATGTCATTACCATACAGATTAGAATGACTGACAAATGAGCCCCAGTCTTTAGTCATAGCTTTAGTGTCACAGATATGAACCTCGTGCTCAAGAAGGCATATTCTGTAGGCAGGTGGATAAGTCACCATGAGTCTTTTTTTAAAAATCACCCCCCAGCCCATAATTCTACAGCGGGTTTCCTGCAGTAATTTCAATCTTGCACCTTTAAAAGCTCAGAGCACGGTAAGGTCCCTAAACAAATGGGTCAAAATGAGAGCCAGATGAAGTTTGTACTGCAGTCTTCCAATCTCGTTTAAATGCCGTCTGATGTTGGAGATGAATATTCATGGCCTTTTTCGTGTAACGTAACAAGAACTTCTGTCCTTTATGTTCCAATGAATCCTGAGGCGTTTTAGTGGCTTGTGTGTGAGAAAGTGAGAAAAGTTCGTGATTTGGCAGATGCTCTTACTTACACGATGTGTTAATGAACTTTAGATATCACATAACAGTTCTTCTTAAACAGCTGCACTGGCTACCAGTGTCCTTTAGGCTCGAAAGTAAGAATAACTCCACTGTACTTCAGTGATTTGACTGGAAAATCTGTTCCTTCAGAAACCACTCTAGATGGCCAGAGTGTACTACCTTACTATGGTTTGAAACTTTGGAATTTGCCTTTATTGAAGCTCGGAGTGCTTTTGATAATTTAGGCACAAAAGACTCCACATAGCATTTACATTATATTAAGTGGAGTCCTTTAGAATGCTCTATATTTATGCATAATAAAATCTAAAACATAATCAGATTTTCACACGTCATGAACGTCCTGAAGTCCAAAAAGGTAGATACAGAGAATTCATGTAAACAATTGTGGACAAAAACATGTAGACAAAATAGTATATTTGGTCATTTTCTATTAAGCAGAATGATCCAATATAATATGATATATAATATTATATGAGTCTCATAAGAGGCGGTGGCTCAGTGGGTAGCACTGTCACGTCACAGTGAGAAGGTCCTGGGTTCAGTCCCCAGACAGGATAGTCTGGGTCTTTTCTGTGTGGAGTCTCCATTTGTACAGTGTGTCTACATGGATTTACTCCAGGTACTTCAGTTTCCTCTCGCAGTCCATGAGTGTTAGGTTAATTAGTGTCTCTAAAGTGCCCCTGGTGTGTGTGTGTGAGAATGTCTGTGCCCGACAATAGATTAGTGCGTTGCATGGGGCCTCATAAGTATGTGAACCTTTGCTTTTAGTATCTGGTGTGACACCCTTGCTCAGGAATTACTGTAGCTAAATCTTTCCAGTACCTGTTGATCTGTCCTGAACATCAGTTTAGGAAAACTTTTACGCCCATTTCTGTGTTCATTAACCCGAGTCTTCTTTAGCCATTCTTTGGTAGAACTTGTTTTTGAGATTCAGATTACAGATAGATGTCCAGAGTTCATTGTTACCTGAATGATGGTAAGCCATCCTCGCTCTGATATAGAAAATCAGGTATAAACAAAAATATTATCACCACCTGTTGTGGCTCACTTATGGGATGCTGCTCTTTATTTCTTTAAACATAGCTCTTTTCATTTAAACCTCATCTATCCACAGAACAGTTTTCTGGAGAACAGTGGACTCCCCTTACAGCCCTACAAAGCACACCATTGTGGTTCAGAGTTTCCCTGATGCTGTACTCATGAATATTAACATTAGCCAGTGAAAGGGTCTTAGAAGTTAATCTGTATTCCTTTCTTTTTTGTCTTTGAGCCTGTTACACAAGTTACACAATTATTTTTTTTGTGATCAACCTATTTTATTCTGTCATGAAACAGGAAAACAGACATCAAATACATTTACAAGTAATGGTGGGTTAAGGGTCTTGCTTAAGGACCCAACTGTGGTACCTTAACTGTTCAGTACCTTAACCGCTAGGCTACCGCAGTCCACACGCTATTATCCAGAGCAACTTACAACTCAATCAGTCTTTACAAATCAAGGGATTTGAAACCTGGCCCAGCAGGTACACAATCCAGTACCTTAAGAACTAGGCTACCGCAGTCCCACAGATTTGCAGTGAGTAAATTAAGGTGAGGGACACAAGTTGATCTGGAGGTACAACTATCACAATGTAAAAATAATAATTATTATTATTATAAATTAATGTATACATGTGGTTTGTAACACTTGCTTTTGTTCAGTTCAGTGTTATTAAAAATGTTGAGAAACTACCATTGCCCTTACTTAAAAATAAAAATTATCTAATTTAAAAAGAAATAATGGCTGAAAATATTGTTTTGTAAGACTTTTCTAAATTGAGTCCTTAAAAAAATACATACATATTTTAGTGATCTGTGGTCACTTTATGTGCATTATTGAGTGTTTTGAGCTGAATACGCAAATGATAACAAGATTATATTTATTTTGTTATTGTAAAATGTAATGTCACAGTTTACTGTATTGATATATTGAGGGTCCGTGTGACTGAGGAAAACAAATCTATGCTGCCATTTGTGATTCAGAGGTGTTGTGGAGGAGATATAAGAAAAAAATAATCTGGCTGTCACTTCATGTTGACCACACATGACTGACCACTCACTCGGCTGTGTACGCCTCAAGACAGCTGAGAAAACACCATTTCTGTGTAACCTCTGAAGCAAACAATAATAGTTTAACAGAGATAGCCAGGCAGGCATTCAGCAGTTTGTAGATTTTTTTATGCGTCTGTCAGTGTTGCATAGTTGATTACTTATTGAACACTTTCCAGTGTTGTGTCTCAATTTCTTGAATTGCTTAAAAAGTTTATTCCACGCTCCAATTTTGGCATGGCTCCCTCCTTTTATTAATGCAACAAGGTTAAAATAGAATTTCGATGAATATTTTCAGGACTTACTGTATGAATTTCAGGTCAAGCAATCATGTTAAGCACAAATAAACATTTTATTTGAATATGGAAATATGCAAGCTAGAGACTATGCACAAAACAAGAATAAAGCAAAGTGTGGGTCAATACAGCAATGAATTATAATCAATACATGAAAATGGCTACAATAAAGTGGAACTCATAAGTGATAAGGGATATAAAACACTGAGAAACTATTTTACTAGAATCTTATAAATGAGAGATCAGAAGTGTTCCTCAGACAGAGAGAAGGAACACAGTTTACATCGACATTTATTCTTGCAGCAGACAGTTTACCCAAAGCAAATTACAATATAACCATGTAGCTGTTTGACGTACTGACTGTTGTGTTGGAACCACAGATGGTATCACCAGGCATGGTTCCCTCTCAGAGCGGTTTGAAGTAGCTCTGTACACCTGGAAAGGCAAGCTATCCCTAATAAGTTGAAGCTTGGCACTTTAGTACTCTAGTCAATAAAACTCATTAGAGCAGGGGCTGGCTTCACTGCAAGTGTCCAGTCCAATGAGTTTCACATTTATTCTCCATCACAGGATTGGATATAGAGCCCCATTGATTCTCACCCAAAGCTCATTTATTTGGTGGATGGAGAATTGCCTTAACATGGCTCTAACCAATACAAATCTGAAGTGTTGCTTTGTTTAAGGTTGTGATTACACTTATATGAATGAATATTGCTTTGCCAGAGAGGGAGAGAGAATAGGAATGTGTAGGAATCGAAGGTTTTAAAAATCAGTTAAATAGATAAAAAATAAAGAATAGACAACATATTCTCTGTGTCTGGTTTTGCAGCAGAACCCGTACAACTACATGGCATACACGCTGTCAATATGCATGCTTCCTATTAAAATAGTAGTTGTCAGTAAGAGAGACTAGTTTACTAATTTTACAAAAATAACTAAGAATTATTTAATATAGCAATAATAAGAAGAATACAATCTGCTGATTATTATGCTGGATTTAAATTGTGTTTTTTTGTAAAACTTAGAAACAGATTTGGGCTGGGTTGGCTTCTGAGATGTGTTTTGTAAAAAAAAAAAAAAAAAAAAAGCATAAAAAAGTAATAAAAAAACTAACACACACAAGTCAATTCCAATTTAGAGACAGCAATTAACCTAAAACGCATGTCTTTGGACTGTGGGAAGAAACCGGATTACCCGGAGAAAACCCATACAGACACGGGGAGAACATGCAGACTCCACACAGAAAGGACCCAGACCACTCCACCCTGGGATTGAACCCAGGACCTTCTTGCTGTGAGGCAGCAGTAGTACCCATTGAGCTACCATACATATACAAATACATAAGCCAATTTCTGCCAATGCTATAAATAATTCTGTACTTGAGGGTTTTGAGTGTGAGTCGAGTGAAATCATCGGATAGGTTAATGCAGAATGTAGATCACAGCCTTTATGAAGCATCGCATTTTAAACCTTTTCCGTCTCTCCACGGAAGAACTACGTGCTGTTGTTATATTAAACTCACTGTCGGTGTATATACTAGCCTTCCAGTTAACTTACAACGAAGAGCAACTGCAAGTGGAATCATGTATCATTTCATTGATCGCAATGTCTTTCCTTCCTTGTTATATTGGATCCTCAGCAGTTTAGCTTATGTGAGAAAACTTTTCCTGCAGCTGTGCTTACATCCCTATCAGAGTTGCCTCGATTGAAGACAGAAAGGGCAGTACTGTACTCTTTAATGAGACGAATAAGTGCTGTAATTACTTGCTTTATTTAGTTAAATATTGTGCACAGGTAAATAAAATGGCCTAATGGCACTGCACAGATGTTGTTTGTTGGCAACAAAATGTTTCACGCACTATGACACTCTTGAGTAGGAGATAAGGGAATAATATTGTGTGGCACTTGAAACTGGAGTTTCATTCTGGGTGTGTGTTATGTACAAAAGCGGTACAGTGGTACCACCTCAGAACTCCGATTTGATTCTCGACATATTTTGACCAGAAATATACAGGGGTTGGACAATGAAACTGAAACACCTGTCATTTTAGTGTAGGAGGTTTCATGGCTAAATTGGAGCAGCCTGGTGGCCAATCTTCATTAATTGCACATTGCACCAGTAAGAGGAGAGTGTGAAGATTTAATTATCATGGTAAGAGCACAGTTTTGCCTAAAATTATGCAATGCACATAACATTATGGGTGACATACCAGAGTTCAAAAGAGGACAAGTTGTTGGTGAACGTCTTGTTGGAGCATCTGTGACCAAGACAGCAAGTCTTTGTGATGTATCAAGAGCCACGATATCCAGGGTAATGTTAGCATACCACCAAGAACAACCAACCACATCCAACAGGATTAACTGTGGACACAAGAGGAAGCTGTCTGAAAGGGATGTTCGGGTGCTACCCAGGATTGTATCCAAAAAACATAAAACCACGGTTGCCCAAATCATGGCAGAATTAAATGTGCATCTCAACTCTCCTGTTTCCACCAGAACTGTCCGTCATGATCCACAGGGTCAATAAACACGGCCAAACCTTTGTCTAAAACCAGGTGTTTCAGTTTCATTGTCTCTCTCTCTCTCTCTCACTCTCTCACACACACACACACACAAGTTGCCACAGTTGGGTCCTTAAGCAAGGCCCACTGTTGCTTTAATTGTCAGACTGTATGAGTTATAAGTCACTCTGGATAAGGGCATCTGCTAAATGCTGTAAATGTTGCTGGTAGAAATAAAACATTTTGCATACCCTGTATTAAGCATTAGTTGTGTTTTGGATGCTAATATGCTGGTCAGGCAGCAAAACTGTGCAAGTTCCATATTGGATTAAGTTGGTTTATGCTGGGTCTAAAACACAACATATGCTGGTCTGTGGGCAGTAGTCCAGGTGCTAATACAAACAAAATGCAAGTATAAATGTGAATGAAACTACAACAGCTCTAGTCAGATATTACTAATTCACGTTTGCCTGGAAAAAAAAGAAAAAATAATAATATGGACACACAAGCGTCCCAGTCTAAATATCATATCATGATTGTGGTACACTCGTCTGCAAAAATTGGGCCAAACCTAATTAAGGCTTTAATGTTACTAACAACAATTTAGTAAGAAGTAAGAAAATGCACGTCTTAGTTATATGCCACCATTTGTTTGTGACTGCTTGTTGCTGGGAACAGGGAAACGCACTTATATAGTTTTCTTGTACACATAAATGATTGAAATATAACATTTCAAGGCACATGATTTCTGAAAGTGCTACAAACTTGGATTTAGCAACAAAGAAAAGCACCTACACAGTAAAGCAGGAGTTTGTGGTGCATGACTGGATCAAATCCTCAACAGCTATAAATTAATGAAGCACTGTATACCACAGTGTGTACATCAGCTTATGAAAAATTAACTATCAGTAGTCTTACACGTCCATGTATTCATGCAGCAAAAACACTTAGCCAAGTGAGGCAGCATTCAGTACGGTTTGAAAAGGTAATATTTGCTGTAATTTGACTAGATAATGGCACAGTAAGTATAGTAGTATCAGAAGATTAGTGTTTAGAGTAAATGTTCATACTTATTAACAATACAAATATCAATAAAGCTACAAATGGGACAAGATATGGGCACAAAGCTGTTAGTAGGTGTAAAAGATATGTTCAGAATGCTTTTCTGAATACATTTTTAGTACAATTTGCCAAGAGATGTGAGAAACAAACACAAATTCACACTTTTTCTCTGTAGGCAGAGGCAGCTCGGAAAAGGACTGTGTTCAGTGTCAGTTATATAACTGACTCAATTTTCCACATATGGCGATACAATAAAATGTCAAGCTTTATAAGTTATACAGTCGATTCCGGTTAATCGGACCACCGGTTAATGGGACCAGCCACTTCCAAATCCTAAAGTACCGAAACAAATCCTATTAAATACGTGTAATGTTATTCGCTTATTTGGTCCAAAAGTCCGCTGAATCGGACCAAAGAACGTGTACAGTATGTAATATCCATGAAG
>JAVSBV010003199.1:0-12916 GCA_033117975.1 Parotocinclus spilosoma | reverse complement strand
CGTGGACAGAGCCACAAAAAGGGGGGCATATGATTGTGCCAGGTCAGTGGGTTATGATTAAAAATCACACAGCTGCTTCATTAGAATCTAGGTGGAAAGGGCCTTTTCAAGTACTTTTGGTCACAGATGCAGCAGTATTATGCCAAGGATGGAAAACATGGACCCATGCTTCTCATTGCAAAGTGGTACCACCAAAATAAATAGTGAAATATGGGTTAACTGAAAGGAGAGCCGTGAAGGAAGAACTGCTAGTTGTATTCTAGCAGGGACCAACCTAAGGGTGAAGTTTCCCTTTTCCCCAAATGCAGTTAGTGCTTCTCCCTACTTTCAGTTGTTTAGCAACCCCAGGATAGGAAGGGTCAGGGTGGTGCTGTATGCAAATGTGAAGTACTGGATTTTAAACAACATTAAATTATACATATCAAAACTTCAAAATACTGCTCAGGTATCTTTGTATTTTACAGAGAGTTCCAGAACGGTGTGTTGCTGAATGGTGGATGAACTGTGGGTTGCTGATTACTAAATCCAATTTAATCTGCACCAACCGAGGATCTGAAGAAGACAACTACAAGACTCTTAAGAAATCATCACCGTCCACAACTATGAAACACAACTACGGCCACAACAGTCAAAATGACAACCGAAAATCCTGAGAATTTCCTTGTGCCAGTCTTAGGATTTCTCATATGTACAGTATATACTTGCTTTCTTACAATTAAATTGAGTACCCTTATCACATATATCCAAAACAAATTAGGAGAAAAAAGAAATATACAACACAGGCTCCCACCAGTTCTGTACACCTTGATTGCATCATATTCTTTTTTGCAGAATTGTTCAAATGCATTAGAAATTCATGGTGTTGACTGCTCTGTTCAAAGTTCTTCCACAGATTGTCTGTCAGATTTAGGTCAGGGCTCTGACTTGACCACTTCAAGGCATTCATCTTCCTACACTTAATCCACTGCACTGTTTTTTCTGGTGGTGTTTTTTTTTATGCAGGAAGATTGACATCCTGTCCAACTTCAGATGTATATTGTCCTAATTAAGCTGAATTCTCCCTTTAATCCTACCCAACTACCCAGTCCTTACTGAAGAAAAACACTGCAACATAACGTCAAGGTAGCAATTACTGCCATGAATTGCAGTGTGTTTATGGCATATTTTGGATGTTGTCCGATGTCTGGTTTTCCAGAAAGCTATTGGACTTTAGTATACAAAGTTGAGTCTTGCCATTAGAAGTACAAACAAAACTTATTTATGTAAAAGAGGTTTCTGCCTATCCTTCCTGCCATAAAGGTTAGATTTGTGTTAATCTTATGAGACTGCCATCACACGCACAGACAGACCAATTACAGCCATAAGTTGCCAATAGCATCTTGGTAAATTCCCTAATCAATATCCTCCTGACTCGTTCATCTTGGAAAGAATAGGCAATGCCATTGTTCTCTGCTGCATTTTTTGTCGAAGGGTAGCCTTACAGCATTGTGTGTATATGTCTGTGAGAGATCAGCTTGAAATGAGAGGCAAGCAAGAAAGCAGTAAATGTTCATGGACCCTAAAGAGAAAAGAAAAGAAGCAGTGAATTTATATAAATACTAATGAGAAGCCTAAAAATGAATACGAATAGGATCCCACAGAAACTGCTGAACAATCTGATCTGACCATGCCCCATCACTGTCAGTGTGTTTTGACACTCTTGGATGACCATACACCCTACTGAGCAGTTAATATGTGGCACTCTCATCCAGTTTTACATTCTTCTGTTCACCCCCATGAATATGTCACTTGCTATTCAATCATGATAATTGAGTTTGCATCTCATTTTCGTAATCAAACAACTTTCTTTGACTTTTCATTTCCATTTCTGAGGATCTTGCTTAATAACTGCAGCAAATGCTTCTTTATCTAATTGCTTCTTATTCATTAAGAAATGTCCCTGGTTTTTGTGAGTAGTGGGTATGTGAACTGAGAACCAGCGGGAATAAGTAATTAAGGATACTCAGTAGGGAAATAACATATTTCAGTATTTGATTGAGTGAATAAAATATATAATTTATTTGAGTTTAAGAGAATGAGAGGACTATTTCATAACAAAGGGTCTGAATACTTAACTCTTTGTCATGCTATTTTAGGCATCTCATTGTTGCCAGACGCAGTTGACAATGAGTTCCTTATTGTTGGCAGACCCCTCTGGAACTTTTTCTTTTCAAATATATTGCTGCTACCTCACCCTTTGTCTGTCACTGCAGCAATAAGTGTGCTTGACCACAACTGAAGAGCCATGTGTACTGTCAGAATATACCATTTCTACCCAAGGTGCTATGCTTGGTTGCTCAGTGAAATAAATGCACAAGCATGCTTTCTCTCTCTCTCTCTCTCTCTCTCTCTCTCTCTCTCCTTTCCTTATATATTTTTATGTAAAAGACAAATAAACTATGCACAATAATTATAAAATTAATTATTATCCCAATAAGATCTAGTGCTCCCATAGGTCAAAACCAGTGATCCTGAGGCACTGTTCAGAATTTAAATTGCAGTTAATGTGAGAATAGTGTGTAAAGTAGAATAACAGGAACGTTTGACAGGCATAAGTTAACATTAGTGCCGGCCTAAATGCCACTGGTGATGTTTCTATCAGTGGAAGACAAATTCATAGTTAGTGTCTGGCTTTCTTTGCTGACATTTTGTGCTATCTGCTGCTTGCTGACTGTCACATCAATGTTGTCTTTATGCTGGATGAAAATGTCTAACATCAGCCTCAGGAATCAGAAAAAACAGAAGAGTTTATTTTGACAGAGCCCCTATAATTTGAACTTGTATTTAATTTTTTCCTTGGTGGTGCATTTGAGGTAATATATAAGTGTATACAACTCACTCTGTGGGTTTTTTATTTGGTATATCACTTCCCGTAATTAAGCAGACAGGTGGTTTAATCTCTAAGGCTTTGTTCCAGTGTTATTTGGTTTAATACTGATTATACCATATACAGCTGTCATTCGTTGGCCCCTTCTTGAAGGCTCTTTAATCCAAATTTTAAAGGCTGGAAGTACAGTATTATTATGAAAGCCTACCCTTTCATTTAACTTCCACAAAGCCATATCTTTATAAGATAAGTAACAAATTCTACCATACAGTACTGAACTGTATAATCTAATCAACTTAGGAATGCAGTTTAAAGTTGAATGATACTGGAACATACCAAATACTCGGTGTCCTTTGTACTCTGTACAAAGTTAGTTAGTTATCTAGTGGAAACCTGGATTTTCCTGGGTTTGTGACAGCATAGCAAGCTGGGGTAAACTCCATACTATGGGATACCGTATGCCTGTATTTGCATCCGGTGGCCCACAAAAAAATTTCAATTGGCATGGGAACATTTGATGAGAAAGTACAATATATATATATGAGAATAGTACAATATTACCACCTGGTAATGGCTTTGTGAATTGCTGTAGAAAACACACGACAGCCATTTAATTCAATTGCCTTTGAAGTTTGTTGCACCATAATTGCTGTAGTCACAATGGGACATGCACTTTAAAGTCTGCTCCCATTGGGTTGAGTGTGTAATGACTCTGGCTCTTCTAATTAATATGAATCATTTTCAGCATTATTTAATCACTGCTTTGCCCTCTCACTCACACACTTTCTGTCTGTCACATCTCTGATTATGTTTAGGTTCTGGTGTCAGTGTAGGTGTAAGTAGGTGCTAAGCTAGAATTACTCTTCTGCAGTGTTTTCCATCATGCTTTAGACTAAAAGTTGAGTGCTGTTTTAGGGCATTGTCACTTTCAAGGTTTGGTGAGTACTGCTATACCTGAAGTAGCTGCTGTTAGATCAAACAAATGGTGGTAATTTTGCCATATGGTTTACTATAGTGATTGGTGATGATTTAACTCTGGCTGTGGTATTCCAAAAGGTTTGTTGTCAGAGTGCAGCACAGTGGCTTGGTTTACCATGGGATCATAGGTTCAATCCCAGGGTGGAGCGGCCTGGGTCCTTTCTGTGTGGAGTCTCTATGTCCTCCCTGTGTCTGTGTGGGTTTACTCTTCCTTCCACAGTCCCAAACATGTGTGCTTGATTAATTAGTGTATCTAAAGTGGCCCTGTGTGTGCGCTTTAGAATGGATTACAACCCCCTGTCTGGAGTTGTTCCTGCCCTTGTGCCAAGAATTGCCAGGTGAGCAAAGGCTGGCCCATGACCCCGTGTGGAAAAAGCAGAGGATAATAGATGGTTATTCTTGCTTTTACTTTGCTTGCAGAAAACACATGTGCTTAAGATCTTTCTTGTAACTGTGATGGCCAGGCTTAAACTGTTGGGACCATCAGCAAGTCCACAGTTGCTTGAATTGTATCTTGACAAATCGTATAAGTTGTTCTGGACTTAATGACTAAATGTAAGCATTTATACACACACGTTTGCTCATTCTTGTCCTTTAGCTCATTGACATTTTGGGATGCATTTATCATTAATCATTTTGCAGCTGACTTACAGGCACAGGGCTGTAATCAATGCATGAAAATAACACAGTGTGTTCACCAAGGCTTTGGTGTAGCATTAGAACAAAATAATAGTACAGAATCAAGTGCATGGCATCACAGGAGATGTGGCAAGTATATCCTTAGTTTCTCTTTTGCCAGTGTAAGCTAATATGCATTTCTGTAAATGCAACTCTGCATTTTATACCGTATGATTTTGTATTTATAATTAAATATTGCATGAATCTCAAGTTGGTCTTAAATATTGCATGAATCTCAAGTTGGTCTTATTACTGTGTGCTGATTAGTACATAGGTAGGAAGTAGTCTAATAGATTTTGATTAAAACTTGTGTTCACAGCCAGATAGACTGCCAGTGGGTGCGTGCACATGTGCCCTGTGTCCAGGTTTGGGTCTCTGGCACCTTTATTGATGCCCATAAATGCCACCAAAATGTGTGTATATGGGTGTCAATAACTATCAAAAGTGGAGAGCTACAGAGGAGCCCATAGGACTGTTAATACTGTAGTTAGAAAGAGTTGTGAAAATGGAGTTGGTGGGTAATACATTTATTTAAATAATACATGTATTAAAAACCTACTTTATAGACACTCTTTACACACAAGTACACTACTAACATAAATTAGGGGACGTTTCACTATGGAATATTTCATTTAAGCAATAGAATACGAGAGGGAGTGTGTTATCGCGAATAACATCACGGCTTCCAAGGAAGACGTTGTTTGCAGGTTTAAACTCAGGATCACTCTTCAAACACCTGGACCGGCTGAGTGGAGGCTCGTTAAGGTACCTGTTTAGCCCAGTATGCAGTCCAAGAAAGCTGCTGATACTGTAAAGCTCCCCTGTTGTGGTGCGGATAGAGCCATAGAACTGCCTGAGTATTAAATTAAGCTCAGCTTTTTCAACTGTCATTTTGTAAGAGCCAGTCCATGAAGCACTTTGGAGCCCACTTTGTTTGTCGAAGTCTATTTTTCTCATTTCGAGCCAGTTCAGCGCGTTCAGTTGCTCTGCCGTCACTGCAGTCGACCTAACCGTTTTTGTGGTAATGGTAGGTTCAGAATTTGATGGTAGGTGTGGAGTCACACTCTTCTTCAGAGTCTGTCCAATGTTATATTAAAGGCATCCATTTGATTCATTTTTGCTGGTTGTATAAGCACTGATACAAAAAACAGCTGTGTGAGACAGAACACTTCTCAACCGATCAGATAGTGAGGTCGGAACTAACTGTTGTATAATCACTAATGGTGGACATGGATTAGCATGGTGAGCACTCTAAGACCAGGCAGCCATATACATAGCAGGTGGTGCTGCACTTCTGTGTGTAAACATACTCAGCCTGTGTGTGGGTTTAATGTGTTGGCTGATCAGTGTGTATGATTTTAAGCCTGAATATTCGTAAATTAATGTTTTTTGTTTGATGCACCTTATTGTAACGGAATTCTTGGTTCCTGCAGGGGGCCCTGGGGCGGGGTGAAGATGGAGAAAGTCGTCTGATGCAGGTGTGTCAGGAGGGGGAGAAGCTTCTGCTTCACCTTCCCAAAGCCAGTGCTAGCCAAGTACAGCAAAGCCTCTCATGCATTCAGCAGGACTGGGACAGCTATGTGGAACAATGCAGACTGAACCAGCAGAACCTTGAAGAGAGTGCGAGCCTGCTCAGTAGGTGAGGACATATTTTTGAATACATCATACTGGGTGGTCCTAATGGTACTAAATGAGTTCTGATGCGGTTGGCTATGGTGCGTAATGGTGTAATGTGGCAAAAAGGTCAGTTTGTATCAGATGGTTTCATCTTTCATCAGAACACATGGCATCCATTTTTTAGATTTCCCTGAGTGCTGAGGCACCTAGGATGGACCAACACACAGTGAAAGATTGTATTGATTTTAGATGGAAGCAAGATTGAAAAATTGGACGCCACGTGCTCCGGCAAAAGGGACCAACCAGACTATTATCAGCTACAAGCTGGGGCTGTGGCATTGCCCTAGGCAAATATTATTATCAATTCTGTAATGGCAGCATTAATGCAAAAAAAATACAGAAAGAATTTAGAGCAGCGTTCATTCCTTTTTAAAATTTTCTTGGGACATTTGTGCATTTTGCCAACAAGACAAAGCAAAACAAATCAAATCAGAAAAACGTTGGAACTGAAAATATGGACATCCATTGCTGCCTTGCTTTAATGAACATTGTTTTGAAATATTTCATTACTTTTCTCACACATTTGTTGAAAAACTGGAGCTCCTCTGCCCACCTTTCCTCCTCAAAGATTTTTTGTATATTGCCTTTGCAGCAAATGAGGATTCTAATCACCTGTTTGAAATCACATCGTACATTTTGTTTTTACCTCTTTAATAGCAATGAACTGCTCCATCCCAACATGTTCTGGAATGCCTGAAATGCAGAATTGGATGTTTAGCAAATAATAATGTGTTGATGTAAACAATGATATTAATGTTTAACATGTTTTAAAGTCACAGATGGTCATTAGAATTTTTAAAATAAATGTCTACCCTTTGTCTGTGCAGCTTTGAGAATCAAATGCACCGGCTGACTCGCTGGCTGGAGCGTATGGAAGTCAGACTGAGCACTGAGCTGCCTGAGGGCAAACATGTTGAGCAGGAGAAAGTAACACTGGAGCGAGTAGAGGAATTTTATGAAGAGGCTCTAAAAGAAAGGTCAGCAACTATTACAAGCGATGGATTTCTATTGTGTACACACTTAAAGCACTTGTTAGATAAAAAGACGATGGTATCATGTGTTGCTGCTATTGATTTTCTTCTCTAGAGACTCCTTTGAGAGTCTGTGCCAAGAGGCTCAAGCTTTGAGTGAGGGAGGCCATGGCAGCGGGGCTGAGTTGCGGGTGGCTACGCAGTTACAGATGCAGCAGCAGTCTCTGCTGAAGGTGGTCAGGGAGCGGCTGCGCAGCTGCCAGCTCAGTCTGCAGGAGCAGCAGGGCTTCGAGGAGACCATGCAGAACACATGGGCCTGGCTCAGCAGCATACAGGAACGACTTACGGCACTCAACAGCACCACGGGCAACAAGGAGACTCTGGAAAAGAGGCTTGTTTTTGTACAGGTTAGTAATCTCCTTAATACTATCTGATAAGAGTTAATCTAATCTATGTTTATATTGTTGTTTGTTAGTAATTCAGATGTACCAATCAATTACTGGGGTGGCACAGATATTAGCTTAATCTTTTCAATTCCCCTGTGACAGACTCCACCCGAATGGGCTTTGCATGTGCTCCTTGTGTCCATGTTAGTTTTTATCAGGTACAGTTTCCTTCCACATTTCAAAGAGATGATTTAGGTTGATTGATCAATCTAAATGGGCCCATTATGTATATATTTTCATGCCCAATGACTCATGACTGGCAGAATGATTTTTGCTTGTGTCAAATTCATAACGATACAGTAAGAGCAAAAATACATGATGCCTGATATGCCAAAGTAGCTTTGTATGAACTGTTTAATTTATATTGTGAAAATTTGTTGACCAACATGAGCACAGGACACACATTGTCTCAAAGTAATTGCCATGACATCTATAACACGGGGGCAACACGGTGGCTCGGTGGGTAGCACCACTGCCACACAGCAAAAAGGTCTTGGGTTCAATTCCAGCGTGTTGTGACCTGGGTCCTTTTTGTGTGGAGTCTGCATGTCCTCCCTGTGTCTGCGTGGGGTTTACTCTGGGTACTCTGGTTTCCTCTCACAGTCCAAAGACGTGTGTTAGGTGTGTTACAAGCCACTGTGCTGCCAGAAATAAAGTGGTGCAATTCTAGTAATACAGTTTACAGCTCCCACTCGTTTGATCCTGATTAGAATTGTTGTGTTGAGTACTGCCGTATGCTTACGACGTTTTAGGACATATTGTTAATGAAAGGCGAAGGAGAAGTCAAGCTGAATATGACAGTAGGGAAAGGGGAGCAGGTAGTGAAGAACTGCAGTAAGGACAAACAGAAGACCATCCGCTCTCAGCTTCAGAGTCTGAAAGATTCATGGGCCAACATGCTCATGGCGGCAATGAGCTGTCACAGGTACAGTTCTACAGCAACACTAAAGTCCTATAGCAGAATTGAAATGTGCTGCTCTGATATAATTGAAAGTACCGTTCATTTTCTGTCACGTACAATACTGTTTTTTTCAGTTTAGCTTTGTTTAACTGTTGCTATTCAATGGTAATTCTAGGCTATCCCAAATATGCGTTGTTAATGCTGTACTGTTTTATTTTCGTATTAGTTTACTGGTGTAAAAATTTGATATACAGTATTTAACTATTATATGTAGTTATGTGGTTATAAAATAAAAAAGCTAACACATTTCCTCATTATTGCTGAAAATTGTGTGTGTGCGAATCTGACTCAGTCGTCTGGAGTGGACAGTGACCCGGTGGAGCAGCTATCAGGAAGAGAAGGTTCAGCTGCAACAGTGGATGGAAACAGTAGAGCAGGAGGTTGGAGTGGCTCTACCTCAGCAGCCTGGGCTGAAAGAGAAAGTGTCTCTGCTGGAACGCCTGAGGGCTATAGAGGCTGACGTGGAGGGCCATTCTGCAGCACTGAGTCGCATGAATGAGAAAGCCACAGAACTGTTTGAGAAAACGGGAGACCAGGCCTTTGCTGAGGGTCCTAGAGCAGACCTCAATGGCCAGTTCTCTGACATCACAGCAGTCATCAAAGTAATGTCTTCTATCCATATGTTTAACGTTCCCTGAAGCACTAAAGTGTGAATGATAGATTATTTAAAATAGCTTGACTACTATATTATCTCATAACTTTCTTATTATGTAAGCAAACTTAAGCAAGAAATGGGGTGTAGCCATGTTAACTGAACCCCATGCTTGGTCTTTTTGCTTTAGAGCAAAGTCCAGCAAATGGAAGAGATAGTAAAAGAGCACGAGCTGTATCTGGAGGCTGTGCGGGAACTAAATGACTGGCTGACGTCTGCAAAAGAGGAGCTCCAGCGTTGGTCTGACATGTCAGGGGATGCTGCCTCGGTTCAGAAGAAGCTCTCCAGAGTACGGGTAAGGGTTTCAGATGACCTGGAGACTTGTATGTATACCACACATTACACCAGTTCTCCAAAACCTTAACCTTAAAGTTCTCCAAAACCTTTAAATTAAATTCCTCATCAGATTAAATTTCTTATACAAAGCTTATACATTGGGCGCTTGTACAAAATTCACATAAACTGCACCTTTCTTACCTGTCTGACCTTCTTCAGCCCTTCAAACCTGCGCTCACATGATCTTCCAGCCGTGGAAGATGTGGGGTGGTGTGGTTGCTCAGTGGGTAGCACTGGCGCCTCACAGCAAGAAGGTCCAGAGTTCTGCGTGTCCTTCTAATGTATTTTTGGGGTACTCCGGTTTCCTCCTACAGTCCAAAGACATTTAAAAGACTAATATTAATTGATTACTCTAAACTGGCCTGACAAATGGAAATATGTGTGTGTATATAAGTGTGTGTGCGTGCGTAAGCCAAGTGATTTAACACTAACAAAATGCATTGTAAACAGAGAAGAATCCTGCGAGATACATGCATCATGTAGTGATATTAACATGTTAAGCATCAAAGAAAAACTATATTATAAGGGGAAATTATGGAAATTACGTTTTTTTGTTACCTTGATGTAATTGATGTGTTACTGCAACCCTTCCTGTGGACTGTAATTGATAGCATTTGTTAGAATTATTGTTATTTATATTAACCAGTCTCTCTTCTCTCAGTCACCGCAAGTCACTACTGACTTCTGAATCAGCCAGAAGGCACTGTTGAGGCTTGAACCTAGCTCAGTCCAGTGTTTAATTCAAATAGTTTATTTTAGCGTAATTTTGTACTTGGTCTTTGCTTATTTGTTGGCAGGAGCTGCTGGACTCAAGGAAGCAGGGCATGGAGCGTCTTCAGCGAGTTCAGCGCTGTGGGGCTGTGGCACGTGATCACACTTCTACTGTGGGCTGTGAGGCTCTGGAGAGGGAGGAAGCAGGATTGCTCTCTGCTTGGGAGCAGTGGGAGCGTGGGGCTGAGCATGTGCGCTCTAGCCTGGAGGCCACATTGGCTCAGATGGCCAGTTCGGAGCAGGAGTTCAGCAGTTTGGCTGCTCAACTGGAACAGGACATGCAGGACTTCAGCAGTCGGCTACAGGACTGGCGAGGCATACTGCAGCAGGTGGAGGCCATGAACACCAGTGAGGAGGCTGTGCATGGCTGGCAGATTTCCAAGGTAATGTGAAGTACAGAATTTCTAACAATATGAAATGACAGGAGAAGAAATGACACATGGATGAGTGCTAAGAGAAAAAAAATCTTAAATAGTGTGTATTCCAACAAAAAATATTGTATATTGGAAATATTGTCAACCACATCGGGACGCGATCGTTTTGGTCCTAATAACCGGCTGGTACAAATTAAACGAACATGTCCTATGTTACAAGACGGGACGTGCTATGTAACATATTAAATGTTTATTAAACCGTTATTGTGCGATTTATACGTACAGTGAAGGTACAAACAAGAACTACTGTTGCTTACCAACTTTGTTGATTGAAAAAATAAATTTGCTTAGTTTATTAGTTTTTCGAAACGATCTACAACACAATGTATAGGTACTCAGCATGCGAAGCATAATACTGTAAAAAACAAGCTCTTACTAAATTCCTGTCCAAATTTGAAGAGCTTATCCAGAGTGATCTGACACAGAAAGAAAGTGGTGGGCGTGTTCACCTTCCGCTGGTTTTGCTCTCGTCAACACAACTTCCTCCCATAAATCGCTGATCCACTTTGTATTCGCTAGGTGGCGACTTGTGGCTTATTTTTCTCTCACGTTCTTTGGTCCAATTAAGCGGAATTTTGGTCCAAATAAGCGAATAACATTGTACGTAGGTAATAGGATTTGTTTCGGTACTTTAGGATTTGGTCTGAAAAAGCGGCTGGTCCCATTAACCGGTGGCCCAATTAACCGGATTTGACTGTATATTAAAAAATTAAATTCTTCAATAAATAGATCAAATTAATAAATATGAATTGATTTGACTTGACTTTTAATTCCGAGGTTGCCATATCCTGAAAGGAAATAACGCTGCAGTTGAGAAAAAGAACCAAAATAAAACCAAGTCTTTAGAATAAGCGGCCCTGGCAACCTCCCTACTTTAGAATCTTGACAGCTTAACGAGAAGGTCTCGTAAAAGAAGGTCAGGATCATATTTTACTTATTTCTGCTAAAAAGTGGCCTAATTTCACTGAAGCACAACCACACACACACATCTAACCATCCTGTTACACCACTGCTTGTGTGTTTATAATGCTGCCTCATAACTGCTGGTTTAACCACGGTTGGAAAAATGATAGTTGACATATTTTTCGTAACGCTTACAAAACTGACATTGCTCAATCCTAATGACACCTTTAAAAATCATTTCCAGCAAACTTCTTTTCCAATTGCACTTGTGAAATGCAAACTTTCTCCCACCAGTTTGAGATTAAAGAGAAAGCAAATGAATAATTGATGGAAACACAGGACTTCTGTTTAGTGTGAACCGATACTCCTTTCCCAACGGCGACAGCAAGCACTCAGACCTCCTGACCTTTCAACGTAGCTGAAACATGACCACCACTCAAAGCTCAGGAAGACAATTACAGGCAAGAACTCAAGTGTTCCAAATACAGTCCAACCTCCATTAGCTCATTCTGGAAAATTATTTGGATAATTTGGATAATGAATATTGTAAATATATTTCCATTATTTTTATCTGGTTCCTTTATATTCAAATCCCCCATTTACACTTAAAGATGTTTAAACGATGCCACATCGCCACTTAGTGTTCTGTGGTGGTTCTGCACTATTGACCAGGGTTGAAGTCCAAGCACTGCTATGGAGCCAATATTCAATGCTTAAACAATGTCCTCAACCTTCAATTCAGAGCGTATGAGATGCTCTGGATGCCGCCATTTGTAAATGCTGTAAATATAAATGTCGTAAAGGAGATTTTATTTGGTATTCCAGCTTGCTTGATCACACTTGGCTTAACTGGGGTTTCTCCTATCTTACATTTAGGGGCTCATTCATCATGTGTACCACCACAGCTTGTTTTTTTTAGCAAGCAATATGAAATATTTGTAAGGCCAAACTTTTTTATTGCTTGTTTTGCAGATCCACCGACGATCATATTTAAAGAATACAAAAAATATATATTTATTTTTTTTGGTATTTTTCGGATCCGCCGCAGCACAAATGGTTGAAATTGTTTTTAAATATATATATTATTAGCTTATTATATTTAGCTTTTTCCGCCCTCCGGTGGGGAGCCAACGGTTTTTCTTCTGTTCATTTAATTAATTTTTTTTCAGATTCACTTTAATTTAATTGTAGGTTAAATAAATTTGATTTTTAAATAAAAATGTATTTTTATTTCTTCCTCCTT
>JAVSBV010003188.1:0-12916 GCA_033117975.1 Parotocinclus spilosoma | reverse complement strand
TGTGTGTGTGTGTGTGTTTTATTCAGGTGAGTGATTGCCACATTCACCTGTAAATTTCTGCATATATTTAGTTAGACTTGGTTGTTCATTTAGGGCACAAAACCGCAGCCACAAACAGGTGATTAGGTTTTGGTTTTAGGATGAGGTCTTGGTTTTGGTGTGCATCCATTTCAATCAAAACAAAGCATTGTGCCGCAGTACATTGCCCCAAAATCATTGTGAAATTTTCAGGTAGATTTGTGCAAGCATTTGCAGCAGGGTTTCTTTGGAGAGCATGGCTTCCTCTGTGGTGCCCTTCTATAAACAGTGTATTGGTTCTGTGTTTTTCTTATAGTGGGCACATAAAAGAGACTTTCGGAAGTGTAGGGATTTGTTTTGGTCAGGGAATAAGTCGAATAAACAGATCTTTCTTGAGAAAAGCAAACTGTTGTTTTCTTATAGGGTGAGAAACCTGTACAATGCACTCCTTTACATTATCTGACTACTGGAGCTCAGGGATTCCAGAATAAACTGTGGGCTAAATGTACATTGCAGCCATGTTGTTTTTTTAAATATTTGTTCAGGCAGACTGCGATTGGTTGTAAAAATTAGATTGTATAAAGGCAGAATCCTAGGTAGGTCCAAAAGTGGGCATAGTAAAAAAAAAAAATCGAGATCAGGAATGAAGAGCAGTCAAATTTCCAAAGTACATAAAGCACTGCATATTTAACTGAAATAATCAGTGTGTGTGTTAATGTGCACTAAATAATCTGCTAACTTCGTGACTTTGTTACTAATCTGATCAAGGAGTCGACATGCACTAAGATAATCAGATAATGGAAGACCTCTGGGTTTACATGACTCGTGCAGCAATCAGATTTGCACTTTGCAACTAGCAAGTAACCTCACAGAAGGATGTGGCCACTCGCCATTCCTCTAAGACAGTTGTGTTAACATTTAATTGACTACAAATGCGTAAGAACACGTTCATCTAGAAGATATCTTTGTTCAAAATCAGCTTATCACAAATCGACTGAATTAATTTTGTCCAGCGTCAAGGCCATAGGTTTCGATAGTTTTCTCATACTTATATGTTCAGTGCATTTACCCGTGGAAGCTGAGCATCTATTCACGTCAATGGGACTGCGTGGAACAGTTTTTTTTTTTTCAATTGCCTCAAAAGTCAACGGCCATTGGATAATTGCCTTGATTTTGTCCTGCGGCCGGAGGCTCATTGTCTCTGGGGGGTGAATGGAGCTGTGGGATGGCCTTGGCCTGCACGGACTGAGCTTCTGCATTATGATTGGAGGATCAGAAGAGAGGCTGAATTCCGTTTTGATTTATGGCCATATTGAGATATACACCATCATTTAATCATTGAGAGCTCAGTCTCATTGCGGATATTGCCAGTGAAGTCCAAGGGCAAACTGCAATCCATTTATTGGTATTTGTTTGGTAAAATTAGTTGACTATTTCTATTGTTAATTTCTTATATAAACAAGTGTAGTAAGGATTTTCTCCTGTTTAAAAAAAGGTCTTACACTCGCAACACAATGAACCAAGGCCATCTAAGCAGTCTAGCTCTTCTGGCCATTGAGAGGACACTGGTCAAGACATGCAGTCTTCCAGAAACTGGAAAAGGCTCTTAATTGGTACGATGGTGTCACAGATAATTTTCTTGATAATGAAGGGCAGATTTGCGCATAAGTAAAATGACTAATTTTATGACGTAATCTAACAACAAGCTTTCCCTTATTGAAAGACCAGCAACCACCACTGGATGTGACACAAACTTTAATAATTAAACAATTAAATTATTTATTTCTTTAAGCATATACTGCATTTCAGGCTCTCCTGTGTTTAATTCCACGGTTGTCAGATCCCACAAAAAATAAACAATCAGATCTGCCGAAACAACCCCAACTAAGCTAAAGCTCTTTTGCAATAACAGAAGTTTGACTCTGCAAGCTACTTTCGGACCACTCTACATTTGCGTGCATGTGCAGACTGAGAAATCGGTTTGAAATCAGAGAAAGTGTGTACATGCACTGATACTCTGACTACTCAGCTAAAATCAAGATCTCTTTATAAGATTTATCTGGTTTTTATGTGGTAATCCGATCTAAGAAATAAAAGTATGCTATTTTACATGGCCACTTGAATAGTCAGATAGTAGCATTGAGTTGCATGTAAACATACTCAAAGCCCTTTTAAAACCAATTGAGACAGCTGTGGTTTAGTAAATAGATCTGCAAAATTGCTGCAAGGGTCTAGGCTGTTTTATTAAAGACATTACTGGCCTACTGGGTTTGCTTATGAACATCTAGCAAGGTCACACTGAAATCATTCAATCTCCTACGTATGTCAATAGGATTAATTTAATGCCGTATTTTGGATACTGGGCTGTTTTAATATACACTGTTCCAAACCACCCTATGTCTAAGATTAGCCAAATTGCTTGGGTGGTCGATGGAATTGAATTTTACAGCTCTAGTAATAAATGCCTATTTCCCTGCTCAATTTCAAGATCCAAGATCATTAAACGATCAAGATCCAGATAACTGGCTAATTCTTAAAGCATACAATGAAACGGATCATTTTAAACAAACACACACATACATATATATAATGCATATACATATATGTAATGTAATGGTGTCCATAAGTCTATGTGCCTGTCCTATTGTAAGTTGTACTTTGTTTGTTCCCCATTACTTGTATATTCTCTCTAGCCTAGAACTGTTTCAAATTGTTGGTAATCCTGTTTATCAGTGCAAAATCATCCGGTCTCTCATACAATCCTCTGAGGCATTATGGTTTTCCCCATATACAGGGTCACAACCGTATGTTACTATAATTATTCTGAATTTCCATAAACTCATTTCATTTAAATGCAATGGCATTAGGTATGCTGTGTATATGGTAAATTATATGGTACCCAAGAGCATTTTGCTGTACCTTTGGATCTATCCCTAGTTGGTCAGTGGTTCATCCTATGGTAAGACGGTGATAACAAAATATGTAAGAACTACCTTAGAAGACATCATGAAATGTCATTACAGTTTAAAGACTTAAACCCCATCAAACTGGTTTGGAATGAATTGGACAGAAAAGCATAGCAACCGACAAGTGCAACACATTGTGGGAAGTTCTGCCACAGTGTTGTGGAAAAAACAATACTTGGTTTGCAGACTGAATCAATGTGGCTACTTTGATGAGTCAAATAACGTGGATGCAATTTTCCACTTAGATGCAAATGTCATGATTTCTTTATGTTTATTTATTCAGTGTTTTTTCATGGTACACCGAGACATGAAACTTAAATTAAAATAATAGGGGTGTTCTAAACTTAGGGACAACAATGTGAATGTCCTTGAGTGGTCCAGCCAGAGCCCTGACTTGTATCCAATTGAAAACCTGAAATTGGCTGTCCACCGACTGTCCCCATCCTTTGAATACGAAAATAGTATACTTGGAATGCGGAATACTCATATTAATGTAATATTTCAGTTTTTCCTTTACATTTTTTAAATTTAAGAACGAGGCCACAAGCCTTTCCGAATGCATTGCATGCATTTATATAACAATACACTGTATGTATATATCAAAGAAAATTGGGCTCCCATATCAAGTTCCAATTCAAAATATCTGTCTTTAATTGATTGATGACAAAACGAGTTAACATTCCGCTTTTCTTTTATGGTTTAGGACCTGAGCTACCTTACTGTTTATCATTTACAGTAACCAATGGGGAAGCTTGCCAGGCAGTAAGGGTGGCTGGTTCAAACCATGGGTGGTCAGAAGTCTGTTATGACTGCTGTCAATAGTAACCACAATTAAAATTTGAGAGTCTGACTCAAGGCTATTGCTGGTTTATACTGGACAGTGCTGCTGCTGCTATACTGAACTGGAAGAAACTGTGAAGAAAACCACAGATAAAAAACTAACATTTCCCGCTAATTGGCTCAATTAACTACAGGAAGAAAATGGCCTCGCTTAATGCTGAAAACCCTGCCTGCTGACTTATATTTAACCAGCATCTTGTAGTTTTAAACACATTTGCGGGTTTTGCCGGCGGCCGTTTCACCTTTCACTCTATTCAAACGCGCCAAGCTGGCCTTCCCACGTAACCCAGTGTTCTGTACCAGCTAATCAACCAGGATTATCCTAGAGAAACCAACATGAGCAACTGTTTTGAATAGCACAGATATAAGACAAGGTCTTCATATGTACATATTGTATTTGGAAGTTTTTACTACAATATCCATTTTGAGTTCACATTGGCATACTTCTGAGTTAAAATTTGCCAGATTGGCACATCACCAAAGATGTCAGCATCCTTACACAATACGTCTACATACACAATGCAGGAAAAAGTGGTCTGAATCAGACTTTGTTCATATTAATGTGGTCTGCATCCTACACTAATATGACCGGATCATGCTCTTGAACTGACACGCATGTCCAAAAATAAACATTGAGCCACCCAGTACACCCCCAAGAATAATCAAAATGGATACGAATACGAATGCAAGTGCATATTAAAATGTACTTTGGTTTATTTAATGTAATTTTTATCATCAATTACTTTTTAATGATAGACACAAGGTTACATCAATGCACAAAGTTACATTGAAACTAGTCGTACATACTCAGATCCGGCCATTGCATGTCTTTCCAGAGCACCAGAGCACCCTGAGTATACCCACCGGGACCTGGGGAGGACATGCAAACCCAGCTAGGCAGAGTCCAAATTCAGGACCAAACATGAGATGCTGGCTAACATTGTAAATGTTGACTCAGAATGTTAACAATGGCCAAACTTTTCATTTATATTCTATAATATAAATTGGTATAATATAATATCGTGGTACTCCAAGCAGTTGAGCTAATGGCATTTACTACAAGGCTTTCAAAAGTGTGTAGGGATTTTCACTGTTTGCTGGTGCTGTTGATATGCAAGTCACATGAACTGTGATCTGATCTGTTCACACTGAGGTCACAATGCCACATGTCAGATACATATTGGAATTATGAAAGTAACCCAGAATTGAAATGCTTGGATTTAGCGTTTTTCCAGAAAACACGAAGCTGGGTCGCATAAAAACTCTGGCAAAAATAATGCAATCACCGACCTTTGGATGTACACCCAGCTTTAAGACTTCATAAAATGGATTTGTTTATTTGCTGTTTTATAGCTGAAGCCTGCCTCAGACAAATTAAATGATTTAACTTGATGGCATACGTTTTCTAGATCAAGTAGATAAAAATGGTGGAATCACTCAACTCTGAGGAAAGAATTATGAAACCATTAATATAAAAATCCTCACAATTGGTACTTCATTGGTTTAACGCACTACACGAAAAACAATCTTCTATTTTGATGATTCCAGTGTTCTCAAATAGTGATTCACAGATGAGCTTTTTGGGATCAAGCCTTATCATAGACCAGTATCAACTTTCATTTCAATGTCAATTTCAGCCATAAATTTTTCAGTGTCGTTAAGTTGATATGCGTTTTCTAAAGAAAAACTTTAACTGTCTTTTCTTTGTGGCAAGATGTCTTATCATTCTGACAAATTACTTCATCATTATGAAACCTATGTACACCTGTGCAGTGACTGATGAGGTAATGATTCCTATCACTCTCTGTCCTTTACCTGACGTGTTACAACATATCATAAACTGGAAACGTTGGCTGTTTTCTTCAAGCATCTATCTTCATATATTTCATTAGAACAGTACCAAATAAAACCAATGCATATTTGTAATTAATCGCAGAATAACATGCACGCTCCATGATTGCTTCTCTTTAACCCGCTGTAACCTTGTCATCTTCTTGTTGTGTGTGCTGGTGCGGGTTTACATTTGGCTTAATAATATGTAAATCCCATTTCATTTAGTTGATATCTTACAGTTCTGTCTCACACGCTGATTCTTTTCAGAACATTAGTTTTTTTTCTTTTATTGTTTTATTATTTACTGTTTTCTGTTTTTCAGGCATAATGGTTTTACTTTCCTTGATTTACCTGTATATTTTAATGTTACAACCTTCCTTTTTTTCACCAAGCTTCAGCTTACTGGGAACAATCACTTTGTGATTTCCTTTTTTAAAGGCAATAATCCTTACCATTGTTTCAACTCACAACTTTTTTTTTTTTTTTTCACACAAAAGTCCAACAGCTGGTTAAAGTCTGTAAGCACTCCAGAAATGCATTTCACATGGAACGAATATGTATATATATACACATTAAAAAAAATATGCTTTGTGATTAAGATTACTATTAGCCCCTAAGTCTTCAAGCTGTTGTACATTCACATTATTCACCAACACAAAGAACGGAAACAAGTATATTGGAGTATATAAAAAGTTTACATACTTTTATTTTCAATTTTGTGCAAAAATACATTTTAGTGCCTGCCACATTCCAAATCAAAATGAAAACATTGGGTTTCAGCACCTGCCATGAAAATCACTGAATGAATCATGTCATGCTTTTCATTAATATATTTACTTAAGGCAAATTTAGTATTTAGATTTTTAGTAAATTTACTAAAAAGATTTTAGTAATGGTAAAAAGGTTCAAAACATAAACTTTCAATGACAACAGCTTTACATCAAGAACTATTTAAAAGTCATAGCCCACAATATTTACACCATTTTCATAAGCTGTACAATAATTTCCCAGACATCCCCAAAACCTAACTTTAAAGCTGTAGCAAGAGAATGAGGTAGCACATGGAGAGAGAGCGAGAGAGAGAGAGAGAGACAGAGAAAGAGAAAGAGAGAAAAAGAAAGAGATCTTTTTAAGTGGTAGTTGTTGCCACATTTGACTATTATCATGTTACTTTCTGTCACAATCTCAGTGCCTGGTTTGTGTTTGTGTGATCTATTAAGAGGTCTTACGATCAAAAAACATGATGGGGGTTCAAAAACGATTTAAAATAATGGGACCAACTGTTTCTAAACTGATTTTAAAAAGTGTGGACTACAAAGATATTCATGCTACCATGGTGGAAGTCCTGCATATTCATGCACTTGGTGCCTATTCTCCAAATAAGCAAAGACGGCTTCATTGTTTTTATACCTTCAGTCAAACTGCATACTATTGATACTGGAAGGATTGTACAGAAACCTACAGGAAAGCTTTTCTTTTTATTGGCGGGCGGCTTGTACCCTCCCCTCCAGTTCTGTTCATACACAGAGTATCCATCTATCCTCTGAAAGCCTCTCTGGCCAGGAGAACAAAGCCCATGTAATGTACAATCCCCAAGACTTTGAGCCCCAATGCCTGTTACCCTTCACTAAATAAACTTAGTAGGGTCATTAGAAATGGAAGCAAAGCGAAAGCAAGCTGGAACGAAGAACAAAAGATTCAGTGAGAAGTGCAAAAAAAAGATCTATACAAAAGAGTACAAACAACATTTTCAATACATAAATTCTTTTGAAAGGGATCAATATAAAAATAGAGAATGTTTAAAAAAGTAAATATGTAAATATAAAACCAGCGCTGCTGGTAAATCATCCATTCAGACAAACAAGAGTTTGAGAATCTCCTCAGGAATGGTAAGATCTTCGATGGTAGAGATAACAAAACAGTCCATTGGTGTGTCTCCACAGAGAAAAACTGAAGAGGTTACCAAGGTATTGAATGGCCTAAAATGTTATGCTCTGTCAGGAACACCGTGTAAGCCTGGATGAGGGGCCCTGTATTTGGACAGTTCACTCTCGTACAGTGAAGACACGGAATGAGGCTCCCTGAATATGGGGTTTACTGCAAAAGGGAGAGAAATGGGTCAGCTGTTGTTGTACTGTACAGCATAAAAAGTTTTAACATTTTAAGAAAATGCAATAATTCTGTAAATTTTCCCCCACTTAATTATATCCTGGTCTAGTTATACTAAAAGGAAGTGGATTAAGAAAACCCTTCACTAGGTGCCACTTTTAAATCTGTGTCTCCAGATAATCCAGCCAGGTAGCTGGTACTGAGGTACTGATCAATCCGGTTGAGATGGGAAAAGGAATCCGGTTTTAGATTCCAATGGACTGGAGCCGATTCTGCCTGCTCAGCATTTAGCACACCCCATTGAACTGCTCTGCTAGAGTAAGCAAAGAGTTCTTGTGTGGTCTGTCCTCAGAGAGCTCCATACGATTACTCTAAGACCACTAACATGCCACGGGCACACTTGGCCCTGGAAGCACAAAGTTCTAACACATGGACTCTATTACTGGAGAACAAAAGAAAACAATAAAAAGGAACAGAATCGAGTACCTTTCAGACTGAACGCCATTCTTCAGGCTGCCAGTGTAGCTCTGTCTCTTTTCCATAGGCAAGATGTCCACATAGCCTCCAGTAGGTCTGATCATACCAGCATGGATAGCTGCCCGGCAGACGCTAGAGCTCTGTTAAAGAGGGGTTAAAGCGATTATATTTTTAGTGCTTGATTTGAGGTTCGAAAGTAAAAAAAGACAAATGATTAGATAAGATAAACAAGCACTTTTCAATAACCCATTAAAAACCATTATGCCCATTTGGGGATCGGGTGCTTTAAATCGCCTACTGATGGGATGGGATGGAATGGGATGGGATGGGATGAGATGAGATGAGATGAGATGTAGGCGGACAGAAATAAAGTAAAAAATGTTCAGAAAAAAAATTGCCAGTTAATATAGATCTTCTATTTTGTAGGAGGACTTGGAGAACTGTCTCTATATTCCAGGACATTTTTGCTCCCTGTCCACTTGCAGGATCACAGAACTCTCGGCATTCCCTTACCTCATGTTTTACAAATTAAGCACTGGTTTTAGTGCAATCTCCTCAAACATGGCTATTGTTTCACTGACCGTCAGGCTAGTGGTTTTATATAGTCACACCATGTGCGCCCATATGCGGCTGATCCCTGTATGGTATCTGCACATCGTTGCTTTAACTTACACATAAAATCGCACAAAAAGTGTTTGTGTAATGGTCACAAGAGACCTCCATAGAAACCGAATGGGCATTCTAGGGTGTCCAAAACTACACGACCTCAGTTTGTTGAAACGCAGACAGATGGAATAAGCATCCAGGTTTTACGCAGTGAGCACTCCGACACACTCGAGGCTTGGATTTGTCTGACACACTCTCAGTTCTTATCTTCAGCCCAAAGGATCACTCATTCATCACAGCTCCTGTTAGGCCAGAACCCTTTCACGTTCTCCACACAGTGACAGTGAAAGATTGCTGGTTATCTGCCTGCCTCTTTTCACATAAACCTCAATTCTTCCCTCTGAAGTGATGCATACACTCCATCTGGACTTTTATGCTATGTCTATACCTTTATGTATGTGTAGTTGCATTGAGCAGCTTTTTGGAACGATCATCTTTGTTATGTTGGTTCAAGAACTTTCAAGAAGGGTTTAAATGCTTTCCCGGGGAAGAAGGCTCTGATCTGTGGCCAATTGGAAGGAGAGGTACAAGGTTTTGACAGTGGAATGTAGAACAGAAGCCAAAAGGCACTGAGTCCATCTGAGGGTTGTAAGGCTTACATAACAGTAATCATCCCATGGCTTTATCTCTTACAGAAGACGTTAAAATATTATATAGAAGCAGTCAAGCTGACTATGACTGCATTTTTAAACATAAATCTAATGTAAAAGCAAAGCCCACATTACAATATAAACAAAAGGTTTAGGTCTCTTAACTGTGCAAATTACTACTGAGAAGAGTTGTTGACAAAAGCCAGGTCATGGTTTTAGTGCTGACCTCGTCAACCTTAAATCTAGAAGAATGTCTGACCCAGACTATTTATGTCATTCCGTTTGGATAAATGACAGAAAGTAGAGATAATTAGCTACTCACATCAGCGTAGACACCGGTTCCAATCACTGGAGCCCAGTACGCAGGCTCATTCCTGCACCCTTCTGGACACAGAACCCTGAATACAATAAAAAAGAGAAGAACATTTTAGCTAAACAAAAGCAGTAAAGTTCATTGTGGATAAGAAGGAAAAGCTACTGTACCTTGGGCAGTTGGATAATTGGTTGTTGAAGGGGCAAATCTCAGCGGCTGTGGTAAAGCAGTACACTGACCTTACTGTTTAGGAAAAGGAAAACTGTTAGACTGCCTCATTTAGATTACATCAAGAACACATGTTTAATTGATGAGACAAAATGGAATTACCTTCTACCTTTGTTACCATGAATGCATTGGCAGATTTATATTTGCTGTAGGGAAAATTACAAACGTTATTAAGGTTATCATAAACAACATAACTGTCCTGTACAGTAACAGTGAAATACACTGTGATTAGACATTGGGCATACCTTAGAGAATCAATGCCATTCTTTGTTGCCTTGACAAAGAAGGGGAAATTGTCCTTTCTTGTGACATCCACTATGCCACCATTATTGTCAATGACCCCATGGTGGATTGCAGCTCGACAAATACTGGATTGCTGCAAGATTTAGAAACAAACATTCGGTCTGAAAAATGTGTGCCAAACAAATTGTCTGATACTCATGGCTATACACAAGTCTACAGACTTACCACATCATAGTACAGTGTGCCCCACACTCGTGCCTTGCTGGCCAAACAATTGGCTGGACATTTGTACCTGAAATAACAGGCTTTGAGTTGGACATCTACGTAATATTGTTATGTGAAAAAGTTGGATATCTTTACTGACCTGTTGCAGGTTGCACCTTTGCACTTATCCCTCATCTTGGTCTCACACTTGACATTCTGGGCTGTTTGGTTACATAAGAATGTGTAAGAAAATCTAAATTACTAGAGTACTAAATGGTGAATGTTTTCAGTATCGTTTCTTCACATACAGCATGTCCTTCAAAAGAACTTACTGAGAAAATTGCTGCGTTTGTCCTGAGATGATGAGGGTTTCTTGTTTGAAGGTGATTTTGGTTTAGGCCTAGGGGCAGGCCTGGGTGCGGTGGTCTGAGGCTGCACTGGGGCCTGAGGCTTCTCCACCTCATTCATGTCTTGAGTCTCATGGCGTTGAGGGTTACCTGAAAGAGATTTAGAACAATGTCACTTCATGAATTTCACATGTAATTTTACAACCAACAACAGTGGCAGTTCTGGGTTGGGGCAATAGTGGCTATGCCCCTGTGACAAAAAGGTGCCCATCCAATGCTCCCCCTAAATTAGGAGTAAGTCAATTAATTAATTCTCTTAATGCCTATAATATACATTAAGGAACAAAATAATTGTCTCCTTTAACATAGCCACTGGTCCCAGTCCCACTTCAGATGATCTAAATCCTTAACTGACTGACAAGTTGGTTTAATCTTTTTAACATTCGTCAGAGTTAAGAATAGTTCTGATGCAGCATTTAATTGCTTACCTTTGTAGCAGAGGTTTTCCTGACAGCCTCCTCCATAGCTGGGGGGACACTGGGAACAGGGGCGTCCATGCTGATAGGGAGCCTCACCAATCCAGTTTCCCCTGATTAAGACAATAAAGAGGTAAGAGCGCTTATACAATCTGTATGCATTGCTAAAGAGCAAATGGCTTAATTTTCTTGGACTGGTATCACTATCAGAACTCAAAAGTTATATGACAAAAGTCAGCACAATTAAATTATTAGAGAATTCTGGAAATAGTCTATAGTCAATAGTATTTCTCATTCTTTCTTATGTCTCGCATTTCTTCTATTTTCCAGTAGACTGACCCTGTCCTCAGAACAGTTCAAAATAGATTTTTCTTCTTAGGAACACACTGCAAATTTTGACATTTAATTATGATAAGCATATAAATGTAGAAAAAATCTCACTTTGGCGAGTAGTTGCACACGAGGTACACAGCATTCTCCCAGGTCTGCCCCCACACATTCATGTATGGACATACGTGGACTGCGCAGCCAACTCGATTGGTGGTGGCCCAGACCAGCTGCAAGCAACCAGAATCAACCCTGAATACAATGATCTACACCTCACCAAAAATGGCAGAGTAGCATTGTCCTGTCAATCAGATAGTTTCCTAGTATTACTCTGCAGCTTCCTGGCATTCCAGGCTCAAAACTGCTATAGTCATTACAGAACATTCCAAGAATCTCTTTATTTTCTGTATATCTAGGTCATGCATGCTCCTGCAAATGGAATTGCACTCCTGGCTCCTGGTTCATTCAGATTAATGGGCCCATAGGGGAAAAGAGACTGCTTCTTTCATTCACAGAGGAAGGTGCTGCATCTCAACTGTGACCGGCTTCAGTTTCCTGTGAACTTGTATGTTCTTCCTCATTCTCCTGATCCATGTACACAGTCCACTGAGTCAAGGCTGGGGCCCTTACTGCCAAATGCATGAACAATGAGGTTCATCAAGTGCAGCTACGCTGCACGAGCCTGGAATGTTTTACTAGTAAATGAACAGGGACGCTGAGTCAGCTTTCTCTCCCATGTACAGTTAAACTACACAGTGGGTTTGTATCCAGTCCAACAGGGTAGAGGGCACACTCTCATTCTCTCGCTCTCTTTCTTAAACCTGCTTCCTGTGCTGAGGCCAGGAAGAGGACACAGAATTGCAATTCATGAAAAAAAAGGGAGGGGGGGGGGGTTCAAATTACACTCATTACCCCTATGTGAGTCCCATTCTGAAGTTACACCTCAAATTAAATAACTGACTTTGGGACAACAACTAATTAGAACAGAATCCATGATCATGATATTGGAAACAGCCCCAAAATGCTTTTTTGAATGGCCCCAAAATCTGGTTTCAGAGTAAGTTCACTGTAATATCTGGGAGGGCAATGCCAGGGTTCTTTCTCTTTAATCTTGCTCTGCCCACTGACTTGTCATACAATTTTCCATCATATAATTTCCCACAACCAAATGTGCCACTCTTTCACTGATGTTTCAGTATTAATTCTATAATCCCACAATACTTGCCTGCATGCATATGTATATGTGTATACATGTGTGTGTATATATATATATATATAT
>JAVSBV010003160.1:0-12917 GCA_033117975.1 Parotocinclus spilosoma | reverse complement strand
GTATTTACTCAGCGGATGAATACTCACCAAAAACGAGAAGTAAGACTAGAGCATCGCCCGCCTGAGTCACTACTTGCCAACATGACAAGTTTTTGTCTGCCGTGATGTGTTCTCTGTTTGTGAAAGTTTCATTATAGACTGAATTCATTAAAGCCCTACGATGTCACTCAAACGTTCTGCAAGTTCTACAGCTAAAATAGTGAATAAATAGTTAAATAAATATAGCGTCCCTACTTCGTGGATTTTCGTTTATCGCGGGTGGACCTGGAACGTAACCCCCACGATAAACGAGGGAACACTGTCATGTGAAAACGTCCCAGTACTTTTGTCTGTGTAGCATTTGCCTTAAAATAAAGCGAATCTAAAACACTGTTAGTGCATTTCAGCATTAAGGTCTAAGGCCGTGAATCCTGTAGCTCTCTCAAGTTGCTCTTTCTTCTCCTGTCCCTCGCTTCTCTCCTCTCGTTTTCATGCTTCAGCTGGGTATTTAGCGAGTGAAGGCGCAGCTGCTCTTGCTCTTGTCTGTGCAAGTGCGTGGTTTCCTGGCTGAATGTTTGATGATGGCGCAGTTTGTTTGGCCTCGATGGATGCAGCATTGATGGGGCCCCTGAAGCACGGAGGCTGCCTTCACACGCCGCCTTTTTAGCGCATAAATAAAAAGCAAGCCGCATTCTGGAGAGGCCAATCAGGCGGCGGATGGAGGCTGGAGTGTGCCGTGACACTTGGCGTCTGAATGCACGAGGCTGTTTAGAGATCAGTGATGTGTTTATTTAGATGCAGCCACGGCTCGAGCTTCAATCAGTCACCCTGCACTTCACAAACTGCTTTTTTTTCTCTCGTCTTCCTCTATGGCACCAGCCCATCTCTGCCTACTTCCTCTTTTTAGTCATGTCCTTCTTAACCTCTCTCTTTCCACTGCCTAACGGCATTTTGCGTCTTTTTCTTCTAAACCCATAACGTCTTTCCTTCCAGTTCGTTTTTATTTGGTAGCTCCAGCTCTTTTTCATTTTGAAAGTTCTGTATTTGGTTTTAAACTCCTCCTAGTGCAGGATGTACTGAATGGGATCTAAAATCTCATTTTAAATCATGCCTACGTGAATTCAATTTGCTCCGTTCTTAGGCTTTCGCAGGATTCAGCAATAACGATCGTCCAAATGCCTGGGGCAAGTAAACCCAACGTCGGGACGGAAAAAACAGAAAGTGTTCTGTTAGCAGAACGTTTTAACTGAGGCCAAAGACAAGCGACTTGAATATTTAATCCCTCGTAATGCACAAAATGGTCGTCCGGGCAAAGCAAACAGCAACAAAGTGAGGCGTGCAGGACAAAACCGAATCCAAAGAGTCGTTTCCACAAGCAAAACTCTGTGTTTACGGGTCACTTTTGACCCCCTGTACCTGAGACGTTCTGCAAAGTTTAATTTCATTTCATTTTTCATTTCATTTATTTATCCGTTAGTATCAATACCAAACCAAGACACAATTCAGAATACAGAAATCAGAGTGACTCCTTCGTGACTGGAAAGGAGCGGCAAGACGACAATGTCATTCCTATTTTTATCAGGCACTTAATAAAACATAAAGATAAGAAAATAATAAGAATAAGGTGGTTCTATTTTTTTGCAACGTAAAATCTTCCTATATACGTAAATCGAGTATTTAGCAGCGAAAATACTCTGGACCTCTGGTTATGTACATATGACGGATGAACAGGGAAGCCCATTTCAAGCTGGCCAAAGTGTGAAGACTATAAACATAAGATAGACCTTCAGAATTTGCTGGTGTATTTAATGGGAGGCCAGTTAATGGGACCAGCCGCATATTCGGACCAAATCCTAAAGTACCGAAAAAATCCTATTATATACGTGTAATGTTATTCGATTATTTGGGCCAGAATTCCACTTAATCGGACCATAGAACGTGTACAGTATGTAATATCCGTAAAGAAACTCTTCGTCTCTGGAATCGCTACCCGAAAACTCCTGCCCTCTACTGCCACCTACAGGTCTTTGCCTAACATTTCCATTTACTACAAAAAAAAGCCACAAGTCGCCACTAGGCTACAGCAAAAGCACGTCAGATCACACTGGATAAGTTCTTCAAACGTTGACTGGAATTTAGTAAGAACTTGTGTTTTACAGTATTATGCTTTGCATGCTGAGCACCTATACATTGTGTTGTAGATTGAAATGTGTTGTTTCGAAAAACTTGTTTGCAAATTAATTTTTCAATGAACAAAGTTCGTAAGCAACAGTAGCTCTTGTTTGTAAGTTTGCTATACGTGTAAATATCACAATATAGGTTTAATAAACATGTAATATAATATAACATAGTATGTCCCGTCTTGTAACAGGGCATGTTCGTTTAATCAGACCAGCCGGTTATTAGGACCAAAACCATCGCGTTCCGATTTGGTCCGATTAACCAGATTCGACTGTAGTTATATATACTGCTCACAAAATTTCTAAATGAAATAACCCCTAAATTTTGAGAGCAGAGTAATTTCATCACCAGGGGGAAAGAGAATGTTGAATGTCACGGTGGTTCTGTCTTTATTTTACTGGAACAACTTTACAAAACAACAGACACGATTCAGCCATTAGCAGCGCCGCACACGACCTAGCACACCGCCAGCCTTGTCCAATCCGGAGGAGCCTGCAGGGCACAGGCAGCTAACAAATGATGAGGTGATGGCAGTTGTTGTAGACCACGAGTACTGTGCTCCTGGTAACAGTGTGGTTGTTGACCGTCAACACTATAATGGTATGTTACGAAAGATTGAAGCCTTGAGGGAACAGCTACAAGTGATCTGTTTAAATGGCCACTTTGTGTTGCAGAGATTTGCAGGATCATCAGAAAACATTCATGCAAGCAGTGCCGATGGATAATCCAGACTTAATTTAACCAAATGGTTATGAGGAAATCCAATATGTTTACAGACATCCAACTAGGCTAGGCTAATGGCGTAAGATTAACTACTCACCCTCGTAATTGTGGATGTAGCTTAATATGTATAACTTTCTCTCTTTTTCCCGCTTGCTGATGGGTGCAGGTGATAGTGCGTTTACAATTCTGTGCATGTTGTTAACATTTATTTTTGGTAAATCTTGCAGACACCCTGAAAAAAATTGGCATTGTAAATGGTACCGGATTTGTCAGAGCATGTACGCTAACAAATCTGATAAAAAATAAAACTGATATCCAACCCACGGCGGATTCTGATAGGAAGAGATCTACAGTTATGCACATAGCCTATAAGACTTTTGACAAAAAACAATCCTATTTCGAAACTGTAGTACACATTTTCTTATACAAAAATAATTTTAGTTCCCCTGCAAATTTAAATAAATGACGATAAATAGAGGCTTAAAATTGCAAACAAATACTAAATTGTAGCTGCACCATGTCCTTAATACTGAAGTGAAACTAAGTGAAAACATTCCTTTTTTATTTCTAAAAAATAAACAATTCATGATAATGTGAGAAAAGATTTACTATACTAATTGTGAAAAAAGAAGCACTTTAAAGAGAGTTTTATATAATAACAAAATGCACCTTTGTAACATTTTTACCACATTTAAAGAACTATTTGTTTGTTTACTAGCTTTAAATTAGTAAACAAACAAGAGAATTTTCTTTGTATAACCGAAGATAAAAACAACAAACTCATTCATGCTTTTACCCAACATGTGTGTAGGACTGTAACGCCCTCTGCTGTTCAGAAAAATGCAATTGCAGAAACCATGTTTTGTGTCACGATGCATTGTTATACCCCCAACATATACATATATTCTGCTAAATTTTCTTTCTTCTACAGCTATTGGGATAGATCCCTTTATTCAACCATCAGGAGACAAAAAGGGGTCTGCGGCCTCTGCCAAGGGCTCATCACCACGGCCAGGGAGTCCTTCAGGTAATAATGTTTGCCATTAGTAAATAAATTACAATGTATAGCTTTATGGTTCATAGATTTACTGTGCTAGATAATGATGATCATTTTCAATTTTTTGTCAGATGGAGACCTTTTTGATGAGGCCATGGATGGAGGTCAGGTACACATTAATGGGCGTAGCGAGGAAAGTCCAGAGTTATTTAATCTGTCCCGCCTGGGAGAGAGTCTGGCCAAACCAAGCCCTCAAACCTGTCACAATACAGAAGCTTTCCTGGGTCCCGCAGCAGCCACACTTGTGAATCTGGACTCTCTGATAACATCTAACTCCGCTCCTAAAAACTTCAACCCATTTTTAGCAGGTGAGAAACACAGCTAGATAAAACACTGTTGAAATCAAACAAATGTGGGCAAGCTTATTTTTTTAAATATGAAGATATTTAGATTTTCTGGATGCAAAAAAAAAGTTATTTCATAATTGTGTGATTTACACACAATCCCATTAGTTACACATGGCGCAAGGCTAGAGGTGCAAGTTAATGTATTAGCACTGCTTTTAAATGAGGATTTCACTGTAGTTGTAGACACACCTCAGTTTAGAAACACTTGCTGAAGTTTGGTTTGGGTACGCACTTAACCTAAGCATTTGTCATATTCTGTTTGTACATTCTGATGTAAAAAATAACTTTTATTTTACATTTTTGCTCATGTTTGCACTCTTTGTTCTTGTCCTTGATTTGGCATTCTACATAATAACCAAATCTAAGAAGTACATACCTGCTCTGCATTTGGTTTTTGTTCTGTAGGTGGGTATCGGGCCTAATCAAATCTCTTCCATAGAGTTCTGCCTTGGACAAGATTCTAGAGTAATATAAAGCCACAGAAAACAGTTTCAATAATGTACATATTTACTGTCCAATTGCTTATGTTCACAAACCCTCTTGCAATTTTGTATGTGGTAGACTAAATAAATCAAGATAGCGTTTAAAAGTCCCTTTAAAAGTCCCTTTATGCATGTAGTTGAGTCGAGTTTTTGTTTTTAAAGAAGTATTTTTGCAGTCAGATATTGCTTGGCATAGTAATGACCAACGCTACTCACTGTAGGTGAATAAGTAGAAACTCCAGATCAATCAGACAGATTCCTGACAAAACATAAAAAAGAGATATTGCTGACTAATTACCAGTATAAAACATTTATTTTGTTTAAAAAGGGTTTACATTGAAAATGCCCAATAAATCATTTATGTTGTCTGGAGTAATTGCAGTTGTATGTATTAGTTACATTACAACAAACATGAAAAATACAATACTCAAGAAATTGGAGAGAATTACAAACCCAATTACAGCTTTACAATTACTGTACAAATACAATTCAGGAAACAGGGCTATAATAATAATAATAATAATAATAATAATAACAACATCACAGTGTAAATCAGTGTCCACTTGACTAAACATTTAGCATCCTGTATGTCAGGAGCTTGGGCAGAAGCAGACAAACCTTTTTCAAAATTGATCAAAAAAAATCTCACTTTTGAAAAAACACTGATACTCTTTTAATCCAGCCACAGCTCGACACCTGCCCAGGCAAGAAGTGCCCGTGCCTGGTATATTAAAGTGAAAGTTATGTGTCCCCTCAATTCATTTAATGAATAGAAAAGACCCATACATTTTACCTCCCAAAATAGTTTATTAATATTCCGACTAAAATGTGGCTTTTAAACCATACTTCAGTATCCATTCAGAAAAAAAGCCCAAGACTGATGAAAAGCACAGAAAATTGCACCAGTTCACCGCTAGTTTTGAAGAGAAGCGCTAAAAGGCGATGCCATGTATTTAAATATGGTAAAATTAGGCATGTTGAGTGAATCAATTTTGTCGAAACAGCCTATCCAATGATGGTATGCAAATCTCTGAAGTCTAAAAAAGATTTCAGTTTTGAAAAGCTTCGTCTCTAGTTTTTTAGACAAAGCATTATAATCCATTTGAATTTTTGTGAGAAGAGCCTGTTTTGCCAAAGACTCTCATATAGATTTACACTACATGAGCACAGAAAAAAAGGAGAGACAAGAAGAAAGCACAGAAAACGAGAGAAAATAATTTATTCCAAAAATCTTTTTTGCTTCATCGTGCCTTCGTAGTGTCTGTACAAGACTTTTCTACCTAATTTATTGTTTCCATGTCATGTACAGATCTTAAAGCTCCATTATTTCTATCTACCTTTTTTTAGGGCCGAGTCCTCCATCAACTACCAACCCATTTCAAAGCGAACAACCAAGGCTCACTCTTAATCAGTTGCGTCCTAGCTCCACGTCTCCTGCTCCTAGCTCATTGCCATACAGCGCCTCTTTGCCTTTGACTGCAAGCAGTCAGCCTTCATCCCTACCCATCTCCTTCAGTCGGCCTGCACAGGGACACACTGACATGCCCGGAACCCTGCCTCAACCACTACTCCCTCTCTCATCCTCATCTGCACAGGGACAGCCAGACCACAGTCAGAACCCATTTCTATGAAAGCTGCTGTGGTCAGTTTGGAGTGGAGTGGGCTGAACTGGCCTGAATGTATGCTTGCTTGCAATCAAGTGACAATTAACCAATATTGGTTTAAAACTGGAACAATAGCCCAATTTATTAATAGTACTGTTTTATACTGCTTTCTAACTGTTTTCACAGCTTTCTGGTTTTGCTCTGTGCTTTCGCTACTTATTCTCCTATTTCCAACGCATAAGAATTTGCACTACGTGATAGGTCTGCATTGATAAATTATTATCCAGCAAAGGGTACACCTTAAACGTCTATGCATATGGATTAATCTTTTAAAAACCCAAATCTTAATGTGAACTTCAGCACAAACAGTAATGACCAATATTTCCCAACAGATTACTGAGAAGTATTTAAAAGCCTACTGTACACTTGCACTTTCACAAGTCAGTCTCAGAGTCGCCATTATATTAGAAACCTGTAAGTATACTGTAGCACTCTCCGATTACACAAATACTGATGGACGACACCTATTGAGTGCAGCTTTTTAAGGCTGTCCACAAATTGAATACAAATTCAGAGAAACTCTGATACTGATCTGGCATTGATCACTAATTGGTAGATTTGGATAGTTTGTTGAAAACAAATGCTTTTGTGAAATTGGACACTAAAAGAGCATCATTAAAGGAAGAAAATAAATACACAGTGAATCATATTCAAAGTCAATCAAGGCAACAAACTGACAATGTATGAACTGGAGCTTCTGCAAGTTAACCTATTTGATCAAATATTGGGATTAAATGACTTCAATTTTAGTATAATATCATATTTTACCTCACATATAAATAAATCACTTGCCTCTAAAAACAGGGAGTTTTGGTTAAAATGAACTGTGACCTATACATATGGCACAGACCCCCATCCTTTCCCTTTGTGGGCCCTGTAATTGAGGCGCCTTGGGCTGGCAGGAATCCCTGTAACTCATATTTTCTGATCATTCAGGCACTAAACTCTGCCCTTTTCCTTCACTGTCTGGTGCTTTCAGTCATTTCCATGTCCTGTTCTCCAGACCTTCCTAGTGTAGTCGTGACCAAAAGTATTGAGAATGGCACAAATTTAGATTTTCACTAACTTTGGTGCATCAGTTTTTATGGTGGTAATTTCTAATATCTCTAGATTGTGAAGAGTGATCAGATAAATCAGATAAGTCATTCCCTGCCATGAACATGACCTTATCACAAAAATGACTGCATTTCAGCGACTGCATTTTACAGGCAGGTACATTGCTGCTTGAAAGTTAGCACCCTGATCAATCATTAATATAGTCATCAAGAACTTAAAGCAGAGTGGTCAACTGCAGTGTAGAAGGCTTCAGGGCACCCAAATAAAGTGAAGCATCTTCTAAAAAGGATTTAATTATGAGATTGCATCGCCAACCGTGCAGAGCTTGTTCAAAAATTGCAGAGGGCAGGTGTGAGTGCATTTGAACTTGCAGTGAGACGACGGCTTTTGGTGGATGGCTTGGTTATCAAGAAGCACAGCAAAAAGCAAGTTCTCGCAAAACAAAGATGTCAAGGACAGACTAACATTCTGAAAATGTGATAACCAAGTGGTTTGATGAATAAAACAATACAATTTTGGGTCCAAAAAAACCCATTGAGAACCTGTGGTCAATCCTAAAAAACAACATCCCAAGCGATGATGAATGGGTTTCCATCATTCAAGATTTTGCCCAGAAGGTGACATCCAGCATGCTGAGATAAACTGTAAAGTCTAAAAAGAGGAAGGGTCAACAAAGCCAATATTAGTAAGTCTTTGCTTAAACCACATGTATTAAACTGTAATAAAAAGTTTTTAAAAAAACGTATGAAATGCTTTTAATTTACTTCATATAAACTGACAAAACTTTTTAAGAACTGAGGCAGCGAACTTTGTGAAAACCAGAATTTGTGCCATTCTGAAAGCTCTTGGCCACATTCTGTGCAAAAGACCAGCCGCCATATTTATAAAGATTGCAATATGGCCCCTGAGGACTTAAAGGACCCACTCTGGGATGGAGGTTGTAGCATGTGAGACATTTTTAATAGACAAACCCATGTACATTTGATTAAATCAATTAATCCTGAACTATAATATACCAAATCACTTTTAAATCTTTGAAAAACAGGCCCAAGTATTTACCACAAAAAACTAATTAACATCAGTACAGTCCTTGTAGTAATAACTAGTTTTACTGTATCAATGTGTGGATTAACACATATCAAGTGGAGATGACTGTCGCATCTACAGTTTAGCACGTTTCGGCTAAATGATCCAGCATGCACACCACTGAAGCCAGATCTATAATTTGTGTAGTAGTGCTGGGTGTATGGCATTGACCACTGATCTTCTGTTAGTCTACATAGTCCAGGTCACTCTGGTTGTGTCGAGTCCAACCAGTCGAGCACCTCCTGAAGGCCCTTGCCTGAGCGAGCACTGACCTCCAACACTTTAATCGACTGAGTCGCAGAGGCAATGATGTCATCCATCCTAAACAGTGACTTCATTTCGACAAGCGACATAGTGCATGGAAGATCACTAGAAGGAGGAGAAAACAAGTAAAGTTTACCATGGGCAAGAACCAAAATTCAGTACATTTAAGTACAATCAATCAGTGGTTTTAATCGCAATTCATATTATGCTTGAGCAGTCTGACCTCTTGTTGAACAGCACAAGCACAGAGGCGGTCCGGAGCTGCTCAGCAGATAGAACAGACAGCAGCTGGATGCAGGATGACGAAATCTGTGTGATGTTTGCGGAGTCTACCATGAACTGAAGGCATAAGCATGGCAAAGATTAATTTCTACAGATGACATTTAGAATGTACGTAGAAATAACAAGGGTCCCTCTATATTGACCATACTGAATTACTTTACTGAGCTATAAGTTACTTATGGATGCACAGCATGTCACAACAACCGTTACTACAGAGTATTAATAAATTATGTATGTTGAATCTTCTGGAAATGTTTTTTTTTAAATAAAATAGATAGCACGGAAACCACAGAGTTAGATAAACACCTACTAGTATTTATTTAAAGCGTGTGAACCCTTTAGAAAATCCTGTGCTTCCTGTTGTGTTTAAACAATGAATCTGTCGTTGATTCTCATCAAGTTGGAAAAGGTTATAAACCCATTTTTAAAAAAACTCCAACAAAATAAACAGTCAGACTATGAACAAATTCAACCTGATTGCTAACCCTCCCAAAAGTGGTCGACCAACAGAGATCATACCAAATCCCAGGGACAGTACATCTGTCCAACTTTATCTCAAGAGAGTGTCCTTAAGCACACAAATTGCTCTACTGAAGAATATTTAAAGAAGATATAGCCAGGTCAAAATTCTGACCTGAAACAAGGCGTTCATGTGAGGAAACCTACCAATATCCCAGGACTGAAGCTTTTCTATATGAAGGGATGACATAAAATTCAAGCCAATGTGCATGACTAATCAAAGGTTACAGTAAATATTTCGTGGCAGTTACTGCTGGAATGGATTCAATCTCAGAGAAGCTATCGGTTCTGAACTTGAAATTGGATAAATTCAGGTCCACAATTCATGAGTGTTCTGTGTAAAATTGGGATCACTCAAGCCAAAACGTTTATTATCTGGTTTTTGTACCCATCTTATCTGTGGTTTTCACCCCACCCCCAGTCGCATCGAGGTCTGTGCGAGCGCTACTAAACGTGGCTGCTATAGATCGCTCGTTGTTGTTGGTCCCCTTTCCCAATCCCCTTCACCCTTCCCTGTGGCTAGTCTTTTTTTAATGTCATTATATGTGCTAAGCAGGGTTTTTTTTTCGTGCTCACATACTGTACTCCTTGGAGGATAGTAGGTGGGCAGGGCTTTTTTATCTCCAATCTTTCCCGATATTCTAACTGGTGAAATTTCCCCATTGTGGGACTAATAAAGGATTATCTTAACAAGATACTGAAATCAAATCTTTGCTACTCACCAATATACATGATATAGGATAAATTTTCTCAAGAAATAAATTTCAGACTATTTATTTAAATGACAAACATTTGTTTAACTGGGTTCGTAATATAGTTTTAGGATTTGTGTAAAAATCTGATATTTTAGGTAATTCGTGGAAAAATATAGAAAACTATAAAGGGTTCACAAACTTTTAAGCACAACAGTATGTAATTATACTGTACAACATGTTTACTCAGCACTCACAATAACAGTTTTGCAGTCTCTAAAGTAGCTAATCCAGATGGGACCCATGCAACCTCCTAACTCCCTTACAGTCAGCTGCTTCTTCTTTAGGCACAGGTCAGTGAGGTTGGTCCCCACCTAGGCCAGAAAAAGCAATTGTGCATTATGTATTTTTCTAAACATCTAGTTATACAAGGTGAGTCAAAAGGCTCAGGACACCCTTTTATTTCAGAACCAAAGGAAAAATGACATATCTGAATACCCCAGCAAGTAATGGGTGAGAGGGCCTATCTTTTAGACCATCTTGAAAGCTACCATATTGGATTATGGGCAAGTGTAACATATCAAAGAAGATCACAATTGTATCAGAAATCGATTACAGCAACCATATTTGCAATATCTTTGTATCTCTTGTGATTTAAAAGTTGTCAGCACAGAAATAAAACCTTTGTTGTTGGTCACAGGTAACTGATGATGGAATTGGTTATTCTGATGTCCAGGAACACAGCTGCAGTATCATAGCTGCATACTTCAACAACCAACACCCAGAAAGATTACCAATTTCACACAGCACTGTTACATCCCTCATAGCCAAATCCAATCATATTCCAAGAATCCAGGATTGTGGAGACAAGCCACGTGGTGAACATCAAGACAAACCACTACCAATAAGGAAACCTCAACAACGGTTTTGGCAACCTTTGCAAAAATACCACGACGCAGCACGTAAAATGTCCTGTGGCTTTTGACTCACAGCAGTACATTTAGCTAAGAAACTGCATACCGTTGGCAATGTGGCAGGTGTTTCACCTATATCAGCAGACATGTCCCGTTGACAAAGCTGTTTTTTAGCTAAGGAAACAACACGATACTTGGCGATCTAGGGCAAAACAGACCCTACAAAGCGCACCTTATAAAACAAGTACAAAGTAGATTTAGCAGATAAACTCAAGCAATTTTGACATACAAGTGCGTGAGGCAATACATCAAAAACAAACATCTCTTACTAACACACTGACCCATCTCGAATGAACAGAACAGTTTTGACAGACTTTGAGCTAGCAGTGTCTGGAAATAACTTGGCAGATAGAGAACCGTTCCTACAAAAGACATTTCCTTTACTAGTGTTTTTATGATGGTGGTGATATGAATAAAATACCTATATTGGATTTGACAGAACAAGCACTGATCTTAACCTTTGTAATTCCCTCTTTTACAGATATAACTCTGTGATTTCACTGGGCCATGCCATGCCTTTAAAGAGAAAATTACAGACAGAATATACTATTTAAATTATTTTTGTTCCATATGTTCACACGTCTGTGACTTTACGGGCACGTGAGGCCTTGCTATTTTGAACACAGTTGCTTACTAGAGTAAAAAAATCCAATCCAAACAGTGCAGAACAACTTGTCAAAAACTCCTGTTTATTTACAGTATTTAGCAGACATCCTTATCCAGAGTGACTTACAACTGATATGTTCTTACACTACAAGCAATGGTGGGTTAAGGGCCTTGCTTAAGGACCCAACTGGGGCAGCTTGGCAGAGGTGGGCTTTGAACCCTGAACCATCAGGCCCAGAATCCAGCACTTGAACTGCTAGGCTACCGCAGTCCTATAGTTGTTTAACTGGGTTCGGATCTGTTCAATCTGGTGGCCAAAGAATATACATATTACATTGTTTTCACAATCATCAAACCAATCATGCCCTGTTGACAGAGGCATAACTTTCAACAGGACTGAATAGTGATCAGCCAGAGTATTACTGTACTAATGTTCAGAGGACCCTTCCTTCTGAGAGGATAAGGGCTAATGATCACTGGTCAAAATACAGAGAGTTTCCATTTTATGATGGTCTGATTTACGGTATTCTGACTTTACCATGGGAATACTTTTACTCTTGAAATGCGCCTGGAATTAATAAAGCGATCAAATTCTTTATCTTTTAATTGGACTCTAAATAAGATTACAACAACCTTTCAGGAAAAATAATCATGTGTTTATTTCTTAACCCTTTCAGGACCGTAGGTTGTTTCAATCGCATTTGTTCTCAAAAGGTTCAACTGGACAATAAATAAATCTAACATTTCCTTCATTTTGTTGTCCAAATACACTTACGTCTCTGAAGATCAAATTACAAACTGTCAAATAAAACAATCCAGCCATTTACAGGCGCAGCATAAAAACGAAATTACGAGCACAATAACATCTGTTGTAGCCTAGCGGTTAAGGTACTGGCCTCTGGACCAGAAGATCCAGCGTCCAAATCCTTCCTCTGCCAAGCTGCCACAGTTTGGCCCTTGAGCAAGACCCTTAACCCACAATTGCTTGGATTGTAAGAATGTATA
>JAVSBV010003149.1:0-12917 GCA_033117975.1 Parotocinclus spilosoma | reverse complement strand
GGGCGAGCGACGCTGCTAGCTGGTAAAAGGCAACGAGGGAGGTGGGGGGGGTCTCGGAATGCAAGCTTGTCCTTAAGGACCTCATTGAGGCCCCGATGAAAAAGGACGGTAAGGGGAGCTTCTGCCCACCCCGCCTTGGCTGCCAGGGTGCGAAATTCAACGATGTAGTCCGCCACCAGGCGGTCGCCCTAGGAAATCTCCACCAGGCGGGGGCCTGCTTGGCTCCTCCCGGAGGGGTGGTGGAAGGTTTCCTTAAGGGTGGTGGAGAAAGCCTCCACAGTGGCACAATCGGGACCTTTCTGTTCCCAGACCGCAGTGGCCCACTCCAGGGCTTTCCCCGAAAGCAGGGAAATCATGTACGCCACTTTGGAGCAGGCCGAGGGGAAGCGTGAGGGTTGTAGCTCAAGGATGAGCCAACACTGTAGGAGAAACCCCCGACACTTGCTGGGATCGCCGACAAAATGCTCCGGTGGGGGCAACGGGGTCTCCGCCGGGGAACTGGGACCGGGGACAGGGACAATGGGGGGGGTACTGGCTACAGTAGCTTGGGCCAGGCGCGCCGGGAGCTGTGCTATGGCCGCCTCATTGTGCCCGATGGCCTCGCCCTTGAGGCGGACCGTCTCGGGAACGTCGCGAGGTTTTGCTGGGTCCATTATTGGCCACGTCGTTCTGTTAAGGAACGGATTGAGGACCAAAGGATGCGGGGACGGGGGTTAACGCGACATACGGGTAGAACGAGGAAGAACTCAGGAGGCAGAACAAAAGGCTCTCCAAAACACAAAAAGGAAAAATGACACTTAGGGGCACGTCCCAAATTGGGCAACGTTCCGTGCCTCCTAAGCGCTGGGGGGCGAGCGTGAGGGCACTAAGAGTGCAAGAGAGAGACGTCTTCGGGGTGCATCCCAAATCGGGTGACGCAGTGCGAAATCGAAGCGCCAGGGGGCGAGCGTGAGCTCGAAAGCGCAGCAAGCGCAAGTAGGAGCCTCTTCGGGTGCGTCTCAAATCGGTGGACGCAGCAGAGCGGAGCCGAGCGAAGAGAACCGGGAAAACGCATGAACGGAGGCCAAGCCTCGGGAAAACCCTGAAATTAATTCCCTGTAAGCTAATAAACCTCGAGGGTTCCTCCTCTACTCACCCATCGGCTATATATGCCCCGGGGTGTCACCGGCTAACCGTAATGGCGGACGCGGACGAACGCTGCGGAACGATAGTGCGGGCGAGAGCGCGGACGATAAGTGACGACGTGGCACCGAGGCATGCTGGAGCTTACGTATAAATAACATGAGCTCCAGGTGATCCTAATCACGTCGTCAATCACGAAAAAGAATATAACACGCTTCAGCGATCGCTCCGTAATGTTGAACCGGGAAGATGGCGGGACGGGCGAGGCGCTGCGGTGAGTCGCCTAACAATTCCTTATAAAGTGTACATCTAATTTAATGTTACATTGTTGTCATGCACAGAGCCAATGCGTCTTTCGTATTTTTTGAAAATACAAAAAAAAAACAGAAAACATTGTTTAAAGGTGTAAGGGTGTGTAAATAATGTCTTTTGTTACAATTAAATTAATAACAACAAGTTAGCTGTGGGTGTGGAGACACATAAGAAAAACTATAGTGAACTCTAGATGGTGAAGATATCAGAAAATGTAACTGACTGATCTGGAGTCCTGGTAAAGGCGCTCAAACAGCTTGCATGTGGGCGGACAGTAAAAGTAGGGCAAGCGGATAAGAGAGATGGTTATGGATTAGATAACACTAAAAAAACAAGGCCAGATGCATGATAATATACAGCCAAATTTAACATGTATCTAAAGCGAGCCACAAAGCAGTGACCTTAACAATAAGTGGAATTTAATTTACACACAAAAAATAGCACTAGAATATCAGCATTTGATTTACAGCTGCCTAACATGAAGGTTCAAGATCTATTAAGAATAGCAGAACTCTGAATAACAGAAGTTGTTAATGTAGTATATAGAATTATTCTACAACCCCAATCGCAATAAAGTTGGGACATTGTGTAAAGCATAAATAAAAACAGAATACGATGATTTGCAAACCTGTTTCAACATATATTCAATTGAATACACTACTAAGACAAGATAGGTTGTTGTATACTGCATTAGCAAAAAGTCTGACCGTTTAAGAACAATGATTCTCATCATGCAATTGCAATAATTTAGGGAATTCCTCATCTACAGCCCATAATATCATCAAAAAAATATGAGAATCTGGAGAAATTTCTGCAAATAAGCGGCAAGTTCAAAAACCAACACTGGCTGCTGTGACCGTAGATCCCTCAGGCAGCACATCTGTGAGGCCACCATTAATGCTGAAAGGTACATACATGTTTTGGAGCAACGTAGACTAGTTTTGCTTGTTGATAATGCTTGTCTGTCTAGACAGCTCTCTTATCTTTGCCATCCAAGCAACGCCTTTTTCAGAGGCTTCTCTGTTCATTTTAGCAAGACAATGCCAAGCCACATTCTGCACATTAAAGTCGTAGTGCAGGTACCAGACTGGCCTACCTGCAATCCAGACATGTTCTCCCATTGGCGTATTATGAAGTTTATCTGTTTGAACATTAAATATATTGTCTCTGTAGTGTATTCAATTGAGTATGGGTTGAAAAGGATTAGCAAATAACCTTATTCTGTTTTATTTGTGTTTTACACAACATCCCAACTTCATTGGAATTGGGGTTGTAGATCAACTTTGTACTGTTCATTTAAAAAAGCATTCGCATACCGCACAGCTGTCCCTCAGGGCATCAAATTTTCGCTGGATTTCATCTCGATGGGCCTGCAAAAAAGAGAGCCACATTAGTCGCATTTAGGAAGACTGTTCACTAGTTTGGTTCCTCGTGTTTAGAAAAGTAATTTATTTTTTAAGCACTGCTTTACTGCAATGTTGGTAAATGATCCTTTTGTGCACAATTAAAATGTTTCTGTATTTCTGCATAAAATGTAAATAAAACATTATCATATTTTTACAAAAGAAAAGTAGATAAAGAGAACCTGATTAAACAAGTGGTGGAACTATCATGGTTTAGACCTGTTTTTCCGTAATTGATGGAACAATGAATTCTGAATTGTACCACCAAATTCTAAAAGAAAATGACAGAACACCCGTCTGTGAACTGAATATCAAGAAAAATTGGGTCTCGCAGCAAGACAGCTATGTTAAGCACAAATCTCGACCATAATTCAGTATAAATGATAAGGATTGTTTGTTTGTTTATTTGGTAAATTTAATGTCATTTTCAGCATCAATGGCTATTTATGACAATCATAGAACAGACTGATCAACAGTTACCAGAAATGTTCATGTTATTGATTTACAAGGGGGTCACACCAGATTCTGAAAGAAAGATTTACATACTTTGGATTTTCTTTATCTACTTCTAAAACTTGTGTGTATAAAACTGATAACGGTTTGGCGGATATTTATGCAGAAAGTCAATTCTAAAGGGTTCACAAACTTTCAAGCATCACTGCATGCCAACCTAAACACAAATATCTCAATTGTTACATCTTTGTCAAACAGCCATTAAAAAATAGATATAATTTTATCTGCTGTAACAAATCATTTTTTTCATAATGTAAAACACAGTACAGTCTACTGCTCAAAGCAGACTCTCTCTAAATTCATCAGGGTCAAAGTTCCAATACTCTAAACCTTTGTTTAGTCAACAGATTTAAATAGAGTTTAGATCAATCAACTGATAGAGCTAAATCAAGAGCTAGGTTCTAGCCATTGAACCAATTTTGCATTTATTTGGTTTGTGTTGATTAGTGTTTTGAGTCACTACTTAAAAATGTTGGTTCTTCCTGGATTGCATGATGACACATGAGGCCTGTGAAGGAAAACCAATACTACAACATGACAGACCCTCATTTTGCCTAATTTGTCTTGTACAACTTAACTCATGACAACTTAAACTCAATTCCATTTAAACTTCTTGTAGTATTTAATGTCAATGCTTACAGGTATTTGTTAGATGAAAGAAAATGCTTTCATTTGTCAAATATTCCAGCTGCCATGTTAACATGTAACGAGGTGTCTAGTTGTTAATTATCTGAATACACTTCTGAAAGTATTTACATATCCAAACATGATTTTGGGAGAAATGTATTTTAAGTGTGGGCAAGATATAAGCACGTCCTCTTAAAGGCTTGATCGTAATATCTCTTACTGTTAGATAATTATACTTTACTCATTTTATTGTGGCCATTTAGATTTAGCTACTTTTTTAAGTACATCACCTTATTTATGCAGTTCAACACTCTTTTGTGTAACTTCATTGGCCTATTCTCTAGTTACATAGCTTCTAACTTAAATCTAGGAGTACTAATAATTGCGAAATCTGTTTTTCAAATTTTATTTCTTATATTTTCAATGTGGTATTAAGCTTAAAATCACTACAATGTTATGAATGTAACATGGGTATAACAATTGCTGTTCTTTTCTGCCCAAAAGTAGTTACTTTCATTCAAATCCCTCTATTTTACCCGAAGAACAGTGATCTCCTCCTCTGCTTCAGCAGTGGTCTCCTCCAGCTCAGTCTTAGCCTGCTGTAGTTGGCTCTCCAGTGAATGACGAGCAGCCTGCAGGCTGTTTATTTGTGACTCCCTTTCTTGTAGTGACAGTGTCAGCTCTGACACTTGCTGCTTTATCTCCAGCTTCTGTTCCTCATGCTCCAAACCAATCTGAGGAAAACAGATTTTACCAACTGTGGAGTATAGTTCAGTATGATCTCAATTGCTTGTTTACTAAACTACATTTACTCAGTTCCATATATTTGTGATCCATGTTTATTTTGCCAGTAACTTCAATTAAGAGCTTAATGATTGTTCAATCAGATGTGACAATTTGTCCAGAGAAACCAGAGCCTGCCCAGGTACCATACTAGGATAACATCCTGAAAAGGAAGTCTAACACACTCTCGTATTCCAAAATACATAAAGAAATTTAGGTTAGACAGTTCTTCTACTTACATGTTCCTGTAGCTAGGGGGAAATTGGATGATCTGAAAGGAAAACTATTTTACAGTGGAAACCTTATGTTTTATATTTATAACATGGTGTAAATTAATAACGTATTATTTCTGTTAAGATCGCAATGACTGCAATCTATGGAGAATTAGAAAATATATATATAGTTGGTGATACATGACACTTTCATGGTTCTGTTATCTTCCTGCTGTGCTATTTTCATTTAATGCTGAACTAGGCCTGCATTAGCAATACACGTATTGCACATTTTGGAACACTACAAGTTGATGCTCACTGAAAGAGACATGAAGATCCTGTTTACTGGACTTAATTGGTTAGTTTGATTATCATGAACTGACTGTTGCATAAGACAGAACACTTGTCCATCTTTTTATTTCCAAATGGTTAAGCTGATGTTAGGGCTATGTTAAGCACTTACTGATATCATTTTAAATATTTTATTTAATATATCAATTTAAATGATCTGTCTTACTTATATAAAAATAATAACTGATAGAGCGCCAGTGAAATGATGATATGCTCTCTCAAAAGATTCCTTTTAAAAATTACTCTCACTCCTGACTTTCTCCCTGAATGTTCAGGTACTAATGTCTCTGAAGTTTAAAAAGAGAAAACAAAACTTGATAAGAAACAAAACATCAAAAGCTATTTAAAACATTTCACTTCTTGTTATAAACCAGTTCAAAACATTTTGTGTACAAAACATGTGTACTAACCTCCCTGAGTCTGGCTTCCAGCTCAAGTACTCGGCTCTTGTTGGTCTGTTCTTGTTGACTCATCTTCTCGAGATGTTCCTCTAGCTTTGCATTTTGTGCCTCTAGTTTTCCTGCTTGAGACTCCAAGTAGAATTTTTGCTGCCTTAGTTCAGATATCATTTCCTCTTGGGCTTTCCTTATGGACCAAAAATGAGTGTAACAAGGTATTGGACACCCATATCAGTATTTAACCTGGGTATCAATCATGCAATCACATCAGTCAGCTTTGGAATGAGGAGGCTAAATAACACCTGTTAGTTGAGCAGATGAAAAGTCACAAAGTACAAGTACTGGCATCCAAAAAGGTGAAAACTTTTACTTTATTTCCTTTAATATTCTTATACATATAATTATTATACTATACCTATTCCTTTAATATTCTTTTACACAAATCAGACAGCATGTTAACAAATATTTGTTTTTCTCAGCTTCCTTCATTTAAGCTTTTATCTTTATCTTATGCTTTCCAATTCACAAGTCTGATTAACTGTGGACTTTCAAAACTTCCTGCTTCAGTTTACATTTTTCATTAATCTTTCTCTTGAACTTCAAAGTTTTTACCTACTCATCAGAACCACATTTGGGTCTGCAGCTTTCATGCTGTCAGTGTCACTTCAACTCACCTCCTTACATCCTTAATCAGATTCCTCTATTTTTCCCAACTGAAGTGTGAACTGAAATGTGCAGTTCTGACGCTTTTGTTATTTCTACTTCCATATATACTTTTAATCTTTAAAGCAAGGTATTTTAGACTGTCTTTCTTTTTTGTGTTTCTTATGACTTAGTCATCATCACAACCAAAGCCTTCACATTAAACTAGTGACCAGACCTCTACTAAGGTCCAATAATTCTGACAAAGAATAAGTATGTTTAAAAAATCCCACTCGGTAACTGATTTCAATACAGGCAATTCAAACAGAGAACTTTGAGCCTGAGTTCCTGGATTTGAATTATATTTCTGATAATTACATATTTATGACCTATCAATGTATAATGATCAATGACCACTGACAAATGTCCTACAGTATTTTGTTCTGTAGACAAAAACACAATTGTTCAAATTGTAAACATGCAAATTATTGTAAAATTGTTAACTTAAATGGAACAGAGAATAGGATGTGAATTTTCAGTAACTCACATGTTTTTCTGAGTGTAGATACTGCTGTTGGCTGCCAGCTTGTTGGCCTCAGAGAGTTCAGAAATCCTCTGCTCTAAGCTAGCCATTTTAGATTCCATAGCACTGATTGTCTGCAAGAGTATGAGGCTCATTAATTACACAATTTAATGCTTAAAATATACCATGTAAATGATCTGTCTACTTTATTAGGCACCAGAATGGACCCAATTTTGCTTTATGAACTGCCTTAACACTTAAATTCAACAAGGTGGTGGACACCATTCCATTGAGATTTTAGTTAATATTGAGATGATAGTATCCCACAGTTGCTGAAGATTTGTTTGCTGCACATCCATAATGCTCATCTCCTGTTCCACCCCATTCCAAAGGTGTACTATTCGATTTGATGGTTGTGAAAGGCCTTTGAATACAGTGGAACTAATGTCATGTTCATGAAATCAGTTTGAGATCATTTTTGCTGTATTACCATGTTGCATTATGGGTTAAGGCAACATGGCATTATCATTAAGGCAATGTCTTTTTAGTGTTCTTCAGTTGTTCAGTTATGGTAAGCACATGTGAATTGTAGACTCAATTGCCTGTACTTATCTGCAAGGTTGGTAATTAGTGAGGGCTTCTGCTGCTGTAGCCCATCTGCCTCAGGGTCCAAAGTGCTGTGCATTTATGCTCTTCTGCATACCTTGGTTGTAACGAGTAGTTCCTGTTGCCCATCAGCTTAAACCAGTCAGACTATTGTCCTTTGACCACTGGCAAAATGTTTTTTCCCCCAAAGAACTGCTGTTCATTTGATATGTTTTCTTTTTTAGACAAATCCCATGCATGGCTGTGCATGACAAAACAGGTAGTTTAGCATTTAAGTGTCAAGTAAATCATCTTTCTTTCCCTCATTCTTATGCTCGAACCTCATAAGATCATATTGATAATTTCTACTTGCCCAAATGCAGTGAGTTTCTGCATTGTATTTGACTAGACAGTTGTTTTAACATATATTAGCGTATTGTTGTGCTTGATAAAAGGTATGCCAAAGCCATCCATTGTCTATGTTCTTGATGCAGTGCCATCTGAGGGATCGAAGATCACGGGTGTTCAGCTTAGGCTCATTCGTTTAATGACATAATGTTGATGGGAAATATGAAGATCCTCATGAATTTCTTGACATTATGGAGATCCTCTGCCAATCTTTGATCCGCAAACACTGCTCACCATTTTACCAACTAAGCATTTTATTTGCATATATATCCATACTGTCCCAACTTCTGATTTGGGGTGTTATTCTACATTGACATTTATATTTGCAGTTAATTTCCTTAGCTATATGTAGTATGTGTATGTACCTTAGTACTTTACAAATAAAGATTCTGATTCTAAAAATGACAAGCTGAAAATAAACAAGGCAATATTGTGATGCATGTGAGGGCATGTTTAAGATGCTCTCCACAGAACAATCAGTATACAGAACAAACAGGTTGAATAGGTTTTGTCTGTGGTCTTACCGCTGCCTGATCACCAATTAGTCTGCTCTTATCTCGAGCCTCTTCCTCGTATACATTCTGCTTTGACTCCAAGACATCTTTGTCAGCCATGTCTGCCTTTCTCTGGGTCTCAAAAACCTTATAGATAACCTCAGACATTACTCATACATGCTTAGGAATGACATATGGACCTACTTTAAGGTTTATTTCGAAAAGCATTATATTATTAGATATTTGTATAGACCGGGCAATTAAGGAACAATATAATGTATTTTAAGAATATCCTTCTTGAAGATGATCACAACACCAAGCCTATACAATATGTATATTATTTACATTAATTAATTTGTTTACATTTATATGCATTTTGTAAATACATTTTAAAAATATCTACAGAAAAATAGTGGGGGTATACACAACCTTTATTTTATCTTCATAGAGTTTCTCTTTCTGCTCATACAGTGTCTCCATGCGCTGGGCTGTACATTGAGTTTCACGTAAGTTTTCCTCTAGTTGCTGTATAAGAAAAGAGCAAGTTGCAGTAATTCCTTTTGGCACAGATAATAATTTAACTTAACAAATGATTAATTATCCTGCCATTAAGTGCAAAGCATATAATGTGAATGATATGTCCACCAGTGCAATGTATGATAGGTTATTACTATATTGCATTTGTAAACAAAGCATAGAAATATCAATTATAAATATTAAATAGTTTTTTAATTAGTTATTATATACCATGATTAATTAAAATATAATTATGTAATTAAAAATAACCATGTTAAATAATTAGGTCTTGTATTAAAAATAAATTATATTTATGTACACCTTACCATATTCACACAATTTATTCTATAAACTAATCAAGGAATGTGTGTTACAAATTGACAAGATAATTAAATATTGACAATATTGTAATGCAAAGACTTGCATTACATTTAGCAGACACTCATATCCAAAGCAACTTCATGAAAAAAACAAAAAAAACAAGAACTTAAGGATATGTTAACTTAAACATAAAAAAAAAACATAAAACAGACATCAAAAGAGCTTTGAATTTGATCTTGGCTGCAACAGAATGCTATTGGAGTGAAAAGTAAGAGTAAATTAGTGACATGAAAAACATTGGTAGGTGTTGGACCAGACAGAATGCAGCATTCTGAATACTCTATTAGAACAGTGGAACATGGATACAGGCCATCAAGCACAATATTGCAGCAATTAAACTTGTAAATTATGAGAGTCTATATTATGAGATGTCAGAGTTTGGGCAGCTTTGCTTCAGAAAATGATGTATTTGTCTGATGTTGAGCAAAATGTGCTTGTTGATTGAATTTGTTGCTCAAACTCTCCAACATTATTTACCGTTTGGGTCAAATGGGGATTTTATGTTGAGAGAGACATTATTTGGAAGTTCTTTGCTGTGAGGCAGGTCACTTCTGTCATGTCTAGTTTGAGCTTCAGATGGTGTTGTGATAGTGTGAAATCCAGGAGGGGATATCAGTAAGGCAGTCAGATGCCTGATGAAATGTCATGGGATCTAATCACTGAACCCAGTGAATTTGGTGAATTTGTGTGCATAGAAACATTTGGACAAAGAACACACACACACACACACACACACACACACACACACACATATATATATATATATATATATATATATATATAATGTGTGTCCAGCCCCCAAAATAACAGTAATAATAGTTGTTGCTGTTTTTTTTACCAGATGTTTTAAACAATATGCTTTTAATAAGGATAAAACAGTAAATTTTCTTGCAAATGGTATGATCCCCAAAGCTGTGCAACAGCACTGAGTGTGAGCATGCACGGTTTCTCTGTGATGTGGTGGCTCCAGCAAGTATTGAAGAACAAGTAACAGTTCCAGAGACTTCAAGCTACAAGCAGTTCCACAGCAGCAGATCTAGATGGAGACCCAAGCTGGGTGAGGTCACATCTATGCATCTGGATTGACCAGATTCCTGGTCAATGCTGGATTGATCACCCAGCATTCCTTTATTAATTGTTGGAGTAGCTCAGAAGTAACACACAAGTATGTGTTGAGTGCTGAACTGTCCGTTCTCATTTTACTTCCTCTATGCCTTCTGGTAAAGATCCTGAGGCTGAGCCTATTTCTGCCGTTACAGCTGCCACTTTGACAAGCTAACCTCGAGAGATAATTTAAAAGTGATTAGTTGATCAGCCTCCAGTATGGGTTGATTTATGCTATACCCCAGTAAGTGCTAATGAGAAATTAGCAGGTGCTAGCAATGCTCTACCCACTGTGATCGCCCAGTTGAAAAGTGAAACATAATTTAAGAGCAAATACAAACCTTGAGAAAGAATTGCTAGAAACCTTTCAAATAACAGTAGTAACATCAATAGCAACTAAAACACCATCATCAACAACTGCAGCTTTTAGATGAACAAAAGGCATACAATTAAACCAAACAAAGAATCCACAAGACTATTCACAAAGACTAAAACACGCTATTCCATGCATTGTACACACAATTAATAAGTTTTGTAGACTTCCCAAGAAAATTATCTTACTTTAAAAGCTTTTTCTTTTACTACATATCCAACTAAAGCATTCTTTGGACATAGACATACATATTTCCCCAGAGATATCTATAAAATTGGTATAATAAAACAGTTGTATCATAAAACATAATCTTACACTAAACAGTATGGACATTTACATATCCAGAGAGAGAACTGATCTGTGCATGCAATCTGCTACTGGCATTGGACCAGATATAATAATGAGACCGACCAGTAGGGACCACTCCTTTGTCAGACAGAAGTGTGAAAAAATTGTGTGTGCGTTTGTGTGTGTTTTTACCAGTAGATAGCCTGCTGTCCCTTACCATGATCTTGTCAGCCATCTGTTGTATCTGCTGTGATTTCATCTGAATATCCTCTTTTAGTTTGCTCTCTCTGCGCTCCACAATTTCTAGCCGCTTCACTTGATTCTCAAGGGTCTTCCTGCCATCCTGCTTTATCACATACATATACATGAATAATGCTGTCAACATCCTATTAAATTATACGCTATAAAATACAGTGCTTACAAAAAATAGAGGCTATTTCATTGAGGTATATTCTATTTTAAAATAACCCCCTAATTTTGCAGTATATATGATTTGCACTAGTTTTAAAGTTTTATCATTAACCCTTTGAGTTATTATTAATTTACACATGAAACAAGGCATTTCACAATCATAGACAAATGTTATCAATCTAACACAAAGTCAAACAGCCCAATGCTACATTTTCATATTTAATCCCATTTAGCCTGATAAGGATCATGGTAGCAGTCCGGTTTATATCCCCAGAGAGTACAAGCATTACAATTACATTTAGATGAGAGTATCTGAAACAACTTTATAAGCCAAGCAAAATTAGTTTAAGAGCCTTGGTCAAGGGCCTAACAGTGCTAGCTTGGCAGAGTTGGAATTTAAACTCTGGATTTTTGTTACAGATTCCACTAACTTAACCACTGCAGCAGCCTAGATAGGATGGCAATCTATTTCAGGGTCGAAAAGAGTACCTGTTGTAAGGCAGGGAGATGTACCATGGCCAATATATGGTGGTATAACAGTTCGATGTATATGAGTTCACTGCATCACCCAAACTCTTAGTGAAGTGCACAATTTTAGATATTTATAGCATAGATTCAAACATTTTACCCAAAGACTTCTCCAGAGAACTGACTAGAGTGTGAGTTTCATTATAATAATTTTACTGAAGGCTGAAAGTACATATAGTAGAGGTGTAGAAGAGGCACATCAAATCTGGTGGCTGGCAGAAGCATATAATAGTAAAGATAAAGGTTATACATGACGCATCGTATCCCCTGTGTGTGCGCGTGTGTGTGTGTTGGGTTATGGGCTTATACAATCAACCAATCACAGCCTTAAACCAGGGCAACTGTCTCCTTACTAGCATAAAAGTAGTTAGTTTTCTCCTTGGTCAGAGTTGCTCTGAGATTTCTTCTGAATCACTCTTAAGCTAAGGCTCCTAAGTGGGAGTTTAAGCTAAGTTAGGAGCTCTCCTTCGCTGATCATTTCTTATTTCATGAACACATTTACACAGCTACTCTCCATATTCCAGGAAATGTCACATCTTAGCCAAATGTTGACTTCAGAAAAAGGAGAAAAAGCAAGAACAGTAAAAGGCAGAACTCTCTAAGCAGTCTCAAAGAAGTCTGTGATAATATATCCGCAATAATGAAAAATATAAACAACTTGGAAACTATAGTACAACAATACTTCCTAAAATAAGTCTCCACCTGTATGCTCAACAATGCTGCCTCAGAGTCCTCATTAGATGCCTCAGAGAATTCAAGCTGTTATAAAAGTCAGAGGTGGTGCAACACAGTACTAATGAAGTGTTTTTTTTCATGATTCCAGAATATTTAGTGTCACAACTAGCAATACTGAGAGGACAGGAGACAGATGCAGAACAATGGGTGTTTATTTTTCAGTGTATGGCACAAGCAATGAGTCAAGTGAGGTGGGAGGCGAGAGGCA
>JAVSBV010003139.1:0-12917 GCA_033117975.1 Parotocinclus spilosoma | reverse complement strand
CCCTTAACCCACAATTGCTTGGATTGTAAGACTGTATTAATTGTAAGTCGCTCTGGATAAGGGCGTCTGCTAAATAATGTAAATGTAACTCAGTATATAACACTGGATTCAAATGCATACAATTCCTGTTGATACAGGTTCAGTAGAACTACCCTGCTCACAAAAATGAGAAGATATTTCATTCTGGGATATTTTATTTTGAAGTTTCCCCTCGTTTTTGTGAGCAGTATACATTCCAGCACAGGGCTCAATTTGCGACTCGTCTCTCAACCCTTGACTTCTGTACTCTGCATTCAACTGAGTGGGCTGAACACTCGACTCTCTTACTCTGCACTCGACTTGCTGGGCTAAATGCACCAACTGGACAGGAATGTGAGTGATTTATGGGAACTGCAGCACTTGCATTGCTGAGCAGGACTTCCCAGTCGCCATGGAGATTAAGTGCACTTCCTGACAGGTGTAGTGAGGGGCACCACACTCTGTCAGCAGACTAAGGGACACAAGGAGGGGGCATATTCACACTCCTGCTGTCTGTTTCTTTCAAAGGACAAACGGAATGCTGGGCTGAAACACTAGACAAAAAGGGTGTGATTATGGTGCATGTGTGATTAGTATAATCAGTGTGCAGTTCAATAGTGAATAGTGCTGGGAGTAATTACTTTGTGTTATTTATATTGTACTTAATTACATCACTGTCATTAAATGAATATGTAATTGGTGCTGTTATGTGATATTATTGAGTGTAATTAAAGTACAGAACGAGTGTGATTATAAGAACTGTGAGATGTCATGAGTGTTAATAATTGTAGTTGTGTGGACAGACGCCTGTGGGGAGCCTGTAGGTCCTGCCTGTGTCTATGTGGGTTTACTCCGGGTACACCAGTTACCTCCCACAAAGACCTGTGTTAGCTTGATTTTTTATGAGTGTATGATTATGAGTAACTAATGTGTGTGTGATTATTATGAGTGTATGGTTAGAAAGCTGACTATAGTGAGTGTGGAGTTACATTGTGTATGATTATGAGTGAGTAATTAATGTGTGTGTGATTCTTATGAGTGTGTAATTAGAAAGCTGACTATAGTGAGTGTGGCGTTACACTGTGTAAGATTATGAGTGAGTAATTAATGTGTGTGTGATTATTATGAGTGTATGATTAGAAAGCTGACTATAGTGAGTGTAGAGTTACATTGTGTATGATTATGAGTGAGTAATTAATGTGTGTGTGATTATTATGAATGTATAATTAGAAAGCTGACTATAGTGAGTGCGATGTTACACTGTGTATGATTATGAGTAATTATTATATGATTGATTAAGACAGAGCATGATTATAAGTGTTTGGTTAAGAAAAATGAATATGTGTGATTATACTTTGTGATTATGAGTGTTTGATTGTGTGAAGTGAAATTATAGCGATGTTTATAAGTGTGCTTTGTGTGTGAAAGTAATATCGGTATAAAATTATAAGTGTGATTATTTTGTGATAAGTGTTTGGTTATGAGTGATATGTGTGATTATAATGATTGTTTTATTGTAAGTTTAATTATAGAGAATGTGATTATTACGAGTGCACAATTGTGATTATAAAGAGTGTAGCGAGTGATTACAAGTGTATGATTATGTAAGTGTGTTTATACTGTGTGATTATAACGAGTGGACAAGTGTAATTATAGTGAACGTGTTATTATAATGAGTGTTTGTTTATAGTTGTGATTACAGTGAGTATTTATATTGTATATGATTAGAAAAGTGTGATTATAGTGTTATTGGGTGGCAGTATGCTGTAATTTTAATTTCATTTATCATTTATCATTTATGTCAGATTTTTAAAACTTTATTCAGAATACAGAAAGACTGATGGGTCTCGTCCCAGTTCTGACAGCTCACTGCTCTTTGGAAAATGCTCCCTAAACGTCACCAGCCCCAATTTAGTGGTGTTTAACACCCTCCTTCCCACACACACACACAGATGAGCATCTGCTGTGTTTACATCTCTAACTGGCTGTGGTGTGTTAACGAGCAACACTACCCCTCTGCCCCACAAACACTCTCACACACAAGATCGGTTTTCCCCACGGCGTCACTCAGTCTCTCAGCAAAATGCCGCAGAGCAGGGTGGGGGTACCACATGTGCACACACACACACACACACACACACACACACATAAATATAAAACACAAACACACACTGGAGGCGCACAGGAGAAGTTGCCATTGCTCTGTCTATTCCCATGTCTCTCTAAGAGCCTTTTAACATTGTACAATGTTGGCACCAGAAACCTACATCTGAGACTTTTCCCATCAGTCTCTGGCCCACTACCAAAGCTTTCAGTTTCAGTACCAAACATACCAGTGCCACACTAAAAACACCACTTAAAATACCACAGGTTGCAGTGTTAAAGGTATTAAATATTCAAATTCCAGTGCGAAAAGGTTCTATTTACAGTATGAATAATGGTAGTACCAGATGTTGTTTATAAAAGATTAAAGTGTTTAATAGATTACAGTTTCAGTATCAAACATGCCAGTTACAGTATGATACCAGTAAGATACCAGTTCCAATACCAAAGCTTCCAAGGTCAGTGGTTCCAGTTCCAGTATAAAGCTACTAGGTAACAAAAGCTTCAGCACTGCTGAAGTTATCCATTTCCATTCGAACACAAATTGTAGTTTGTGTTTCCAGTAACACACATACTAGCTCCAGTGCCAAAGGTTCAGGTCCAAAACCAAAAGTTCTATTTTGATTCAGCTCAAAGTTCCAGTAACAAAAAATAGCTGCTCATTTTGTACCTTGTAAGATATCCGTTTGACCAGAAGTCCAGATCGTTCGAAAGCTTCCAGCACCAAAGGTACCGATTCAGTACCGCACGTTTCAATTCAAGTTTTCAATTCAAGAGTTATTTCCCTTCTGTTGCAAAATTCTGCCAACTGTACACAACACATACCAGTAAAGCTGTGCATTCATTACAGGTTTTAATGGTTTGGGTGGATTTAAAAATATAAACCGTTGTGCATAAACTTTCTTGGTACTGGACTCTGGACCAGAAGGTCCAGGGTTCAAATCCCACCTCTGCCAAGCTGCCACAGTTGGGCCCTTGAGCAAGGCCCTTAACCCACAATTGTTTGAATTGTAAGACTGTATTAATTGTAAGTCGCTCTGGATAAGGGCGTCTGCTAAATGCCATAAATGTAAAAATGTAGTTGTTGGCACCCTCAACTTAATATTGGGACTGTGGTGGCCTAGTGGTTAAGGTACTGGACTACGAACCAGAAGGTCCAGGGTTCAAATCTCACCTCTGCCACAGTTGGGTCCCTGAGCAAGGCCCTTAACCCACAATTGTTTATAGTAAGACTGTATTAATTGTAAGTCACTCTGGATAAGGGCATCTGCTAAATGCTATAAATGAAAATGTAACACAAATTGTAATAGCAGACGAGATACTGACCAACAGAGTAGGTGTGCTATCTGACCCACTCATACCAGTGCAACACATGAGTGAAAGTGATCTAGTACCAAATCATACATGCTCTGTAGAACAGAGAATGCTTAACAGTCAGCATCTGCTATTAAAAGTCACTTCTTTATTTGAATAATGGCATCTTTTTCTCTTCCTTTCGGTGCTCAGACGGTGAGAAAATAAATTTGCTAAGCATCCATTCATTTAAACAGTGCAATAATTATTTTAAAGACTCCCATTTGCAGATTAAGGATTGTCTCTACTTGATCTGGATCTGTGTACTAAAAGAACTACGATGAGCCAAGTGGTCAAAACCCCCATTTTTGACCATGAGGTGAACCTGCCTGAACACACAGGGCTGCTACATAGAATGGGACTAAATATTGCCTGTAGTTTCCTGGAAATGAGACTTCCTGTATATATGTAAACAATATACATATAGTGTGACTGTTTTACTTTGAGACTGTTGTGAGCTTGTTGATTAGATGCTAGGTGCCAGCCCTATAACTGTATATTTTTATGTGTATACCAAATGAGTGAGAATACGATTGTATAAAATATACAGTATTCCCTCGTTTATGGAGGGGGTTACGTTCCAGGACCACCCGCGATAAACGAAAATCTGCAAAGTAGGGACTCTATATTTATTTATGTATTTCTAAACTATTTTAGCGGTAGAACTTGCAGAACGTTTGGGTGGCATCGTAGGGTTTGAATGAATTCAGTCTATAATGAAACTTTCACAAACAGCGAACACAACACCGCAGATAAAAACTGCAAGTAGCGACTCAGGCGGGTGATGCTCTAGTGGTACTTCTCATTTTTGGTGAGTATTTATCCGCTGAGTAAATACACTATTTACTGTAAATCGTAATATTTTATGATTCATAACATTCATTTATTGTTAGAATTAATAGTTTTAATATACGTTTTATAAATGTTGTGATTTTTTTAATGTAAAGGTTCCGCAAAAACCCGGGAAACAGCGGAAATACGCGATATATTTTTTCCATTAATATTTTTTTAAAACCCGCGGTGCACCGAGTCTGCGAAAGGTGAACTGCGAAGTGGTAAGGGAACGCTGTACTCAGAGACAGACTTCACCGATTGGTTATGTAAAGATCAGTTTGCAATGCTTATTAGCAAGCTGGCATTGGGGCAGAGTTAGCAACTTCAATTTTAGTCATACAATTCCTGATCAAGTACGCTTTCAAGCAAACACTCGCAATACAAACACGTTCCGTGCATTGTTAATGTCAAACACTCAGTTTGTTATCAGAAGCCCACCCCTAGTTAAATGCAAGTCACTCTGTGTAAAGGTAATTTACTAGTCTAGTCTATCTTGGGAGTAGCCATCATAGGATGACAAATTTGACAGAGTATTAGACCAGAGTACCACCCACTCAAGTGCTTGGCTCGTGTAAAAAATGCATGTGCTGAGTGTCTGCTTAGGAAGAGTTTCTCTCAATTGCCTGCCACCTGGTCACCCTTTGAAAACATGGCCACCCATCACAGATAACCCAATTAACTCAGCACTGAAGCTCATATCTCTCTTCTCAGTGATACAGGTTTGCAGCAGAAGAGTTTATGACAAAGATGCCCTCATAACATTCAAGACACAGTGAGTGGGTTTACAAGCACTTAATAATAATAATCTAATAACTGCAGAAAATCTGATTTTGTCACTAATCTGATTATCTGATTAAATAAACATATTATACAGATAATATGAAACCTCCTGGTTTACATGACTCCGGCTCAGCCAGTGATCTTGCACAAAGTGTTCAATAGTCGTTTCTCTGCCTTTTATTCCGAGTTGTGTTTAATCCAAGGTTGCTAAGTACAGTGCATTGAATGGAAAAGGGACTCAACTAAAGCCAAGTCTTAAGAATAAGCGGACCTGGCGACCGTGTCTGGTTAAGTTTGCATATATGTGTAGACTCCAAAAAACGGTACAAATGAGGTAACTGGTATACATGCTATGAGAAATCTGATTATCGAGTGAATACAGTGCTCCTTATTGGACTTCTAAATCTGATTTCTGCAGTATACATGACCACTTGAATAATCAGATATCTTCAGAAATCCAGCTATGATCGGATTATTAAGTGCATGTAAACGCATGCTGTGTCAGCTGCTGAATTTATTTTTTAATAAAAATACATGGAAGAAAGGGCACATTACTCTGGAAGCCCAAAAACAGAATGGAAAAACAGAGCTGATCCACGCAGTACCGAGCTGTGGCCATGGCCAGTTTTGAGAGCTCCAAAACATTCAGCCTAGAGACCAGTCGAAAGCGTCTGACAAACCCTAGTAATACACAGTGTGTGTCTGTGGGCTTTGTGTTTGAGTACCAGCTGCGTCTGTGTTTACACTTGTCAAGCCTACTCCCTCCCAAACTGTCCAGTCCTACATTCCAGTGGCGGTCTATATACAGGACAGTCAGTGACAGTGTTCACATTTACACCAAAAACGCACAGAAATACTTAAACACACAGTTGATATGACAAAGTGTGATGTTTGAATCCATTTTTGCATGAATCATATGCTACTAATGTTCCAGCAAATACAAAAGTTTTTATGATAGTCTCAGTACGGTCATATCATATCATATCATATCATATCATATCATATCATATCATATCATATCATATCATATCAGCACAAAGAATTATTCGTAATTTAGCGAGTAATAGGTTGAAACCCTGGTTTGTATTTTTTATTTTATATATATTATTGTGGTGATTTTCAATGCTACATAATGCAGTTCTTACACATAGCAAGACTTGTCTATGTTTATATAAATAAAACTGCATTTATCATAAACTCAGTGCTCCTGCCAAAGGTTCACACAAAAATATTTCCTATAAAGCGACATTTGGTCCTCATCGTGGTGGTATATATCATTTAAGCCCACATTCATTCTCATAAACATTTACAGAACCCTTTCTTTTCCCCCTTCACTTACTACTTACACTCTTAAGCCCATCGGCAGGGTTGCCAAATTGAAATAACACGTTCCTAGATTGGAATGTCTCTTATACGTAAGGGGGTGTGCATGGTGCTGACACTAACACTAGGGGGTGCTGCACAAATGTTGCTGTGCTGGCTCTTCAGTAGATGAAGCGTCCATGCCAGCACTACAGCACCCAAGGAGAATGGGTCCCTATTTGAGTTTTGGTCCTCCCAAGGTTTCTGCTTTACAACTTTTAGGGAGTTTTTTCTTGCCACTGTCACCCTAGGCTTTGAGGCAATGCTCCATTGTAAAACTGGTGACTTGACAGCACCATCTCTGACCAGCTGAAGACACTACTTTTCAGTTTTCACCAAATGTCTATACCTGCAGGACACATTATTAATCATATTTATAGCTGAATGGCTAAGGCATGATACTACTAATTATTTAAGTTTGGGGAAACTCTGTGCAGTCTGGGGCTTAGTTTGTTGGTTTTCTTTATTTCATTTTTAAACTGTTTTTTGTTTGTAGACAACATTTTAATTTTTAAGTATTTTAATTATATTTTGCGTTCAGTCGTTTGCTTCATTTCCCGCTTTTTTCCCTGGTTCGAGCTTGATCGAGCTGTCACTTGCACCACCCGGAGGCGGAATCCCTGGTTCTATCCTAGCCTATAAGTGACCTTGTATACAGTCCAACAAAGCATGCGCAGACATGCGCACATCGACTGTTACCCTCTCTCATATGCAACGTAACCAAATAACTGGCATGTTGATATATAGATAACTTATAGTCTTATTATATATGTGTAAAGTTATTCGCTTATTTTGACCAAAATTCCACTTATTCGGACCAAATAACGTGTACAGTATGTAATATCAGTGAAGAAACTCTTCGTCTCTGGCATCATTACCCGAAAACTCCCGTGTTTCTCCCCAGCCCTCTACTGCCACCTACAGTTCTTTGCCTAACATTTCAATTTACTACAAAAAAAGAAGCCACAAGTCGCCACTGGATAAGTTCTTCAAACGTTGACTGGAATTTAGTAAGAACTTGTTTTTTACAGTATTTTGCTTTGCATGCTGAGTACCTATACATTGTTTGTAGATCGTAAATAAATTTTTCAATGAACAAAGTTCGTAAGCGACAGTAGTTCTTGTTTGTACGTTCGCTATACGTATAAATCGTACAATAAAGGTTTAATAATTATTTAATATGTTAAATAGCACGTCCCGTCTTGAAACATAGGGCATGTTTGTTTAATTGGACCAGCCGGTTATTAGGACCAAAACCATCGTTTCCCGATGTGGTCCCATTAACCGGAATCGACTGTATTTACAACAAACCTCTTTGTGCAAAGCGGACGTTAAACAACATGCAACTCTAAATAGTTCATTATACCAAAAATGTATTTTGTACCTTCAGCAAGTCTGAACTTCTAATTCAGAAGGAGAAAAGTCTGATTTAATCTTAACTGACCTGCTATCAAACTGTGAACTTTTGTATACTTATTTATCTCTATGTAAACAGTGCTGATAGGTAGTCACATGTCCACACTGAATAATGTTACACTTCACTACTAAAGATTACTGTTAAACTGAGAAATCACTCACTCTAATAGCCTAAAACAAATAATTACATACATATGGATTACCTGTGTGTGTTTGTAGTAAAGCAGGAATTAGTGAGATGTTTGAAGGTCATCATGGCCCAGTTACAGGACTCGACTGCCACACAGCTGCTGGACCCGTGGATTTCTCCCACCTGTTTGTGACGTCATCCTTCGACTGGACTGTCAAACTCTGGAGCACCAGGGTAGAGCAACACATAAACACACACGCACGCACACACACGCACACATTTTTCCACTTACAGCTCCAGAGCTGTTTAATAAGAGCTTTATATAAATGGAATGCTGATCGTCCTGCTTTGTGTATGTGTGTAGAATACTAAGCCACTGTACTCGTTTGAGGATAACTCAGACTATGTGTATGATGTCATGTGGTCTCCTGCCCACCCCGCATTGTTCGCCTGTGTCGATGGGGTCGGACACCTGGACCTGTGGAATCTTAATAATGAGACTGAGGTACATGTACACACACACGTACACACACACGTACACACACACACACTAGACTGTAGGTCTGTTATGTGTTGTTTCCCTTGGTTTTAATTAAGTTATATCTGTCTATCCATCCATCCCTCCCTCCCTCCCTCCCTCCATCCATCCATCCATCACTCCCTCCCTCCCTCCCTCCATCCATCCCTCCCTCCCTCCCTCCATCCATCCCTCCCTCCATCCATCCATCCACCCCTCCCTGCAACCCTCCCTGCCTTCCTCCCTACCTCCCTTCCTCCCTCCCTGCATCCATCCGTCCGTCCATCTATTCCTCCCTCGCTCTATGCCTTCCTCTATGCCTCCATCCGTCCGTCCATCTATCCCTCCCTCCCTCCCTCCCTCCCTCTATGCCTCCCTCCGTCCGTCCATCTATCCCTCCCTCCCTCCCTCCCGCCCTCCCTCCATCCATCCGTCCATCCATCTATCCCTCCCTCGCTCTATGCCTCCATCCATCCATCCATCCATCCCTCCCTTCAATCCTTCCAATCTATCCAGTGTAACCATACATCTAGCCAATCTGTCCAATTCATCAATTTATCCATCCAATCCAATCCATCCATCGATCCACCAGCCTATCTACCTAACTACCTACCTATCTTATCTAATCTAATTTGAGAATCAATCTTGTGCTTGTGTTGTGTGTGTTCTGTCAGGTTCCCTCTGCGTCTGTGACTGTGCAGGGAAGCTCAGCACTTAACCGTGTGCGCTGGGCTAATACAGGACGAGAGATCGCTGTTGGAGACTCTGAGGGTCAGGTGCACGTCTACGATGTAGGAGAGGTGAGACACAAGCACGAGCACTTCAGAAATGAAAACATCATAAGAAGATCAAGTCGTGAATTAAATGGAATCTTATGCAGAGTGTATCATTACTCCCCTTCTAACTAATCTATCTGATATTATCACAAAACAGCTTTATATGAGAAGTGGAAACTTCCCTGTTGTGATGTTTTGTGTATTTATTTCATGTGTTGCTTTACTCCTGCAGCAGATCGCTGTGCCGCGCCAGGACGAGTGGAGTCGCTTCCTAAAAACCCTCAGCGAACTCAATGAGAACCAGGAAGAGGCAGAGGATCTGGCAACTCAGCGCCTTGCTGCCTGATTTGATGTTAATTCAGGGTGTGAGTGTTAGATGACATGACATGCTCACTGAGGTCTTTGCTTTAGATCAGGTTTCAATTCAATATAGCAGAGTTAAATGTGAACTACTGCTTCCCTTTTAAACACTTACTGGAGTGTTACTGGAGGAATTTATAAACGAGGGGTGGCCAGTTAGATCCACAGTGTGTTAGTGTTGCTGCAGGATTCATCTGTCAAGCAGGAGCTACACCCGTTACAAGGGATCATACCTTTAAATTCATCACTACATTGTATTCTTTTCCACTTCATTCCAATCTGTGTGAGTTTTTGCACATCTTAGCTTTTTAACCTGCTCCCCTTCAGAACAAGGGTTTTTGGCTGCTACCCTTCCAAGGTGTTCCTGATCAAGCTTTTTCAGACTCTAGAAGGGTCAACTTGCATCCTGATGAAGCTGCCAAATGCTGCTGTTGCTCAAGTGTAAGGGGAGGTCACACTAAATACTGGCCACTGTAACCATTGGAATTTAGTTTTTCAGATTTTTTAGGTTTTTTTTTTTAATTGCTTACACATTTCCTTATTTCTAGTTGTATTCTAATGAAGAGAATGAGAAAGAATTGTACACTATATAGTTATTATACCATTGCTAAAGCAATTGCAAATTTAATCAAATGGTGGCCTAAAAGTTTTGCACAGAACGTATAGTACATACACATTTATTTATAATTTGCCTGATTTGAGTTTTAAATAAAAATGTTGTTTACACATTTTCTTCACAAATATATCATCAAAATTAGGTCAAATACGATCAGAAACAAATCTGTCAGCAGCTTTGTAACATCAGCATCATGTGGTCCAAGTTCTAGTTCTGAAAGGTTCTGAGGATCTTGCCCAAATGTTACAATAATAGTCATTTTAACCACAATATAACTATTTAGTACAGTAAAATACACTAACTCTGATCTTTGTATCTATTATATAACTTGAAACACTTACCGGAAATGGAAATTGATTCAATTTTTATTTCTTATTACAATTTTTAACCTACAGATGTCAGCAGTAACCCAGAACCTAACTCTGTAACAAACACCTCACTTTACCAGGCCAGAGTAGCTTATTTGGTAGAACACTAGACTGGACCACCCCGGTTTGTATCCCACCTCTGGTAAGCTAAGGTCCTTCGGTTATAAAGTCTTAATGCTCCGTGGATACTGGCTGGCTCTGTTTGTTTATTGTTGGAGGCTCTGGTATCGGAACAAAATCAGAATCACTCAAACTTTAGCAAGGGATTAAACAGGAGGATTCAGGTGTAGGTTCTGCTTGGTTGGAACGATTACCTGTGATCACACTGGCCACCCCTATTCTTTCACCGGAAATGAAGATTATACTGGTTCCTATAAATAGCTAGAGTGTAGCTGTATGTAGCGAAGGATGTGTCTTTAGAAAGAAGGGATGATAAAGAGAGTTACAACTCATATTAATCCACTAAAATGCAGGATATTTAAGCCTTGCTTAGCAACCTACCCTATTTCCTGGACTATGATGTTTATTAAATCGTTTTTAGGGTACTCGTGGTTATTTTTTTTAGTTCTCACCTTAAAATAGCACTGTACAGCAATTTAGGAGGACAGTACAAACTTCAACAAATGTGTTTATTGCTTTTAAATATACTGCTTACAATAATTAGGGGATACTTCAAAATAATATATCCCATTATTAAATAACCTCAAATTTTTGTGAGCAGTGTTATGCAGTCATTTTTTTTCTTTGTCTGTAATTGATTTGAATTGAATTGATTCAATTACAGGTGCTCAGTTTTACCGTCCGCATTACGTTCTGTGAGGGAGCACCAAAATGACCAAAATGCAGCTAGTAGTAATTTAGTAATTTACTACTTTAAACTTAGTGTTTTTATTATATTACCATTACTATTAATTTAATACAATTAATTAATGTAATACAATATGAAAACATTTAGACTATTGCAGAGTAAAATACAGAAATAGTGGTCTTTTAATCTTTTCTAACATTTAAAACACTTACCAATAATGAAAACAAAGGGATGCCATGTGTCAGGTTCATTGGTCGCTCTAAATTGCCCCGACTCACTCACTGTCCTGCCGGTTGTGCCATAGCTACACACGATCCTGCATTTAAGATGTTTCACTTATCATTGAACAGTTTAAATGACCTACAGTACATTTATGGTCGCACTTTAGAACGATTCCTAAAATCACTTTTATATCGATGCACTTCTAGTCCAGAAAGTACGGTAATAAAACACTAGTATGTTTGAGCTGTTCGAGCAGGTTAGTTCAGTTTGCTACTATATATCTGCAAAACTTTCTTATAGGAACCTTTATAGAAAACAGACTGATTCCTGATCCTGCTGTTGGAAGCATCACAAAGCAAAACATAAGTCTGAGATCTGTCACCAGAGCCTTAAAAATCACTGTCAGGAAATCTCACACACTAGCTGCATCTCAGATTGTGTAGTGTACTATATTAGGAAAATGAAGGACCTTCATGCACCTCGACCAGTTCCAATAGGACTGTGTACTATCAAGAGCTTGCGATTTTAGATGCAGCTGTGCAGTAACTCGCACTCCTTTACAAAACAAACGCTTCCAGCACAATCGGCCAACAGTTCCTTTATTGTTCTGTATGAATATATTCAAATGTTTTATATTTATCCTAAATTATGACTGAGATTATTTAGAAAAAACTCATGATGCTGTGTGTACTGGAAAAAATCTAGGGCACACAAAAGTGTCGGATCATTGTGACATTCCCTTTCTAACGCCTAATATTTTTTATTTATGTTTACTATCTTGTAATGGTTAATATTTCTAGAGTAAATAAAAAAGGGCTGGTGTTCACTTCATGACAGGAATACTGTAGTTTGCTTCTGGGGCAAAGCAACCAATAACAACCTGGACACATTTACCACTATTTACAGCCAGCACTTTAAATTCTATTACCTTTAGTTAGAGTTAGTTCAATAAGCCTAGCTTATCGCCTAGTGCTATGAGTAATCAGTTTTCCACCGTCTTCCATCTGGTGCTGTAAAGCTTAGGTGGCATTCCAGCTCATCTTAGTTCTGACAAAGAACTTCTGCCAGAGTTCCACTCATTAAAGGCCAGCACTTAAGCTGGTATGCCAGTTCATTTAGTGTGTGATATTGCTTGTGTTTAGTACATACAGGGGTTAGACAATGAAACTGAAACACTTGGTTTTAGACAAAGGTTTGGTTATAGCAGCCCGGCCGTGTTTATTGACCCTGTGGATCCTGACGGACAGTTCTGGT
>JAVSBV010003128.1:0-12922 GCA_033117975.1 Parotocinclus spilosoma | reverse complement strand
CGCTCTTTTTCCCCGTTTTGGTTTTGTTATCCTTATTTCCCCATTCTTATTATACGGCGTGGGGATATATTTATCCCTCATTCTGGGTCCGACAAAAATACCACCACTGATCGTAACAACGTCTGCATTATAAATGGGAAAATATAGAGAAATGTTTATTAAATGCAAATTTCTTGCTTTTATAGTACCAAACAACCTGATGCTTGAATTGGGAGGAATGCAGATTAAATGATAAAAAATACATTATGTTTTTAACTATTTGTTTATCTGTGGTCATCTTCACCAGTGAGCGTTTCCGGCGTGCTGTAAATAAACATGAGCATCAGAATACAGCTTCATCATAAAGCACGTTATCGCTGTAGTGAGCATTTTATGTTTGTTTACTTACAATCACTTGCTAGCTGGAAGCTAAGATTAAAAACCTGTTAGAGAGTTAGCATTTTTAGCAAAGATCTAGATGACTAAAATGCCAAAGTCCAAATTACAAAGTCAAAGCTAACATTCATTTATTACTGTATTTACAACTATTTTATCAGTTAGTCATCTTTTGATGTAAACTGTACCTAGCCAGCTAACATGCTGTTTATCATGTTATTTATATTTCCTGTCAGGCAGAATTACAGTACCTTGCTTAAACCCCAGAACCAACATGTGTTGTGTGTTTGATGTTGGTGCGTTTGTTTGCAAGATTGCAAGTTGCAAGAAGTTTGTCTTTGTAAGGATGCTGACCAGCAAACCAGTGTACAGAACAAAACATTTGCTTATCATTGTTTTGAATATGTTTATCATTGCTTAAAATGTTATTGTTGTTTTTATTTGTTTTTAAGAGGGGCACCTAACTAAATTAGAAATGCTAACATACATATAACAATTTAGTAAAAGTGCAAAGAAAATAAAGTGAAACCGGTGAAGAATTTCTGCCATGCTTAGACGTTTATTGCCTATGTTGAGGGATGCGTTCCTTCAGATTTGTCAAAAGCAAGTACCCTCAGAAACCAGTTGTCATTCCGCTAACATCCAATTATTGTGAGAGCACAGACACAGCCAGAACTGGTTACTACCTTCACCTCAACTTTATTTTGCCTTTTGATGTTATTGATTATACACAAAACATTTAAATCACTACCCTCTTTGTCTCTCTCTCTCTCGCTCTCTCTCTCGCGCTATCCCTTTTTCTCTTTCTCTCTCTCACTGCAACTGCTGCTAGTTCAAGGAACTACAGTGCCCCATTCCACCATCACTCCTTCCATCACAATGGCTGGCTTTGACAGCCCTGCATAATTCATGTGCTTTTCTGCTCCCTCCCTCTCTTGGCAAACGACCTGCCAAACGACAAAAAAAAGTAGCTGCAGACGCGAAACGAGGGCACGCTTCCATTAGCTGGAGCGAGAGCACTGATGCTCTCGGGGGTTCGTTGTTTTCACAATCTTCACATTGAGGAAGTGAGGAGTTGTAACAGAGAGAGAGAGTGAGGAAGATACATGGTCATTCCTGTTTTCATGATCACTGGACAGCTCTCAGAGCAATATGAAGCATAAGCAATAATTTTCAAAACCTTAGAGACCCAGTTTATTTAAGGACATTTGTTCTTTTGCTTTACTATAAGATGTCTAAAAATGTAATTATATAAAGCGGTAATCTGACAGTCCTCTCACGTTTCTCAGGGTATAGCGCATTTGATACGGGAATATGTTGATTAGTTTTTGTGTGTTAATGGCGTGAAAAATGTAAGGTCAGTGCTATAAGTAAATATTGGTCATTAGTTTTGTCTCCTAATGGATTCGATATGTTGAACAGACCAGTAAAACAGTTGTTGTGCTTAATTGCAGTGTTGATCCTAGAGATAGCTAATGTTTTAAATATAGTGGATGTATTGCGGCTTGTTGCATGTGGGATGTAGTAAATTACTATTCTGCTGTTTTTCTCTACCAGTAAGAACCCCACCGGACCATCACAGATCAGATTACATTTGGGTGGTGATCATTCTCAGCACTGCACTAGGCCATCATGCCATTATTTACTTTCATTTAACAGCTGTGTTTCATGCTACAGGCTTGTGCAAGCCTATATGTGCAGTTTAGTAGTTTATATAAATACTGTTTAACCTGTTGGATTCCCCCCAATGCAAACTAGTTTCATTCATCCCCAATAGAAACCCTTAATGACTATGAAGAAGAATGTTTAAATGTAGACACACTGTATATTGCAGGGTATACTACATTGCTCACAAAAAATAGAGGATATTTCAATATGGGATATTTGATTTTGAAGTATCTCCTAATGTTGGGAGCAGTGTAGAATTACCATACTGTTGTGATTTTATGAATCAAATAAACAAACAAAAACAATTAATTAAATTAACATTTATGAAGTGCTTTGGCGGAGATTTCAAAATGCTGAAATATATACCACTTATGGACATATGGGTATGCACCGTAAGTCTGTTTAGTTTAATGAATAAAAATCTTAAAAATATATATAATAAACTATAAAAGCAAATATTTACTATAAACATTGCAACCATAACCATCTGGTTATGTCAACAGCAATTCAGCACTGTGGATTCATGATCAGTGATGGGAGTTAAAGTGATTGTGTTTGTGTACTTTACCAGCTCTGTCCTCACTTTGTTTTTAGCACACATTTGAACTAGAGACTGGTCTAACTTGGTTGATGTGTTTAGATACTTTTTGTGCAAATTACTCATCTTTTCCACTACTTATTTGTAACAACCTGTGAATGGCATTTCAACTGGTTTACATTCACTCGTTGAGACTCTTAGTATTACTGTAATTAATAATCGAAAGTAATACTGACTATCAATGTAAATTTTCAGGTCAACCACACTATCATCTTAAATGATCCTTCTTTCACAGAGTTATGACAGTACAGTGTTTCACAGTGTTTCAGTGGAATCTCTGACACATTATAGTATTGCTTATACATTTTCTTGTGAAAATACCCATTATATTTACATTATAGTAGCCCCAAAAATACTGTCTGAACATAGAAGTGCTTGGTAATTTTTCACAGAACTTAATGCGGTATGTGTAGCCTAAACATATTAAAATATTATTAAAAGGCCATTCCTAAATCTTCTCATGTTTCTAGAGGTTATGTAGGTCACATTTATTAAGAAACACTCTGCACCAGTGTTTGGGATTTAAATCTTTAATTTTGTGCTGCAGAACTGGCTTTGACTTTTCTAATTTAAGACAGGAAAGCGTATGGATCGCTTCAAGGCTCCACACTAATGCAGTCTGGAAGCAAATGGAAGTTAGTTTTCAACAATTTCCATTCATGTGAAACCACGTCCTCAACAGACAATGAACTTTCCAATGCATTATAAAAATATAAATGAAAAAAAGATATGACAAGACATGATATGGCAAAAATGCTATAAAGATATGATTTGGAGCATTCTTAGAAATATTTCTTCCCCAGGACAAACAGAAAGAATCTAGTCTTCTTTCCCTTGGACTGACAGTCACTGAGTTCACATATTATTCACACTTATTTGGTGGAACTGATGGGCATCTCAGTTCTCAGCTTCTCCATCACAGTGAATGACAGACTTTTGCTAAGCCTGACAGACAAGAATGCCACACCTCTTTTACTTGGACTGCTATGAACAAAAGTCACACCTTCTTTATTTGGACTAAGAGGTACAGAGACACTTTTCCACCACTTTCTTCATTTGGTATAGAACGCAAATACTCACTCCTTTATAACTAAAGAGACAACAGTTTGTGGACATCCAAAAATTGCAATAAAACAGGAAATTTTCAGTTGGAATTCCAGTGAATTTTAAGGTGTCTGATGGTCAAGGTTCTGTGTAAGACAGCCAAGTTCTCACTCAAAGTTGCCAAACCAATTATCTATTAACTGTGTTTAAAGACATGAGGGTGGATATTGGCTGGTTGTGACTAGGTGATAGCAGAAACCTGTTATTTTTTAGAGTAGGTGAGATGTTCAGTACAACCCGTTCTACTGCGACTGGCTATGGAGAATTCAGAAATATATGCTGTCTATTAGAACTGTGTTAATAGGTGAAGAGAATTGTACACACACTTTCCTCTATATAGTGTATGTACCCACATGCACAATAATCATGCCTTACTTTACTCTCATTATACTCATACTTTTCTTTCTTCATTTGTACTGGAAAGCAAAGAGTCACAGGCAGGCAAAATGACCAATCCTTCTAGATAGGAACTGATGGGCACAGAGGCCAACAACATCTTCATCGGGACTGACAAGAAAGAAGCCACATCTCCTTCACTGGGACACAGAGACACTCCTCATTCACTTGGACTAACAGGCATAGTCCTGTTGTCGTTCAGTGGAGTTGACGGAAGAAAATTCACTCCTCCTTAAATTGAGCTGGCAGGCACAGAGGCCACTCCTCCTTCACCATGAATAACAGGTCCAAGGACCACAGTATCTTTAACAAGAACAGAGGCCAGACCTTACTTAATTGGGTGGATCAACATAACGATCATTACACACTCACTTGGGTAAAAAGCACAAAGACAATCCATCTTCAAGGGACTAAAAAGTCAAACAATCTACTTGTGCTATATATTACATATTTGTGTAGAAATGTAGGCACTGAAAGGGCACTGAAATAAATAATATGATTAAAACCTTGCAAATAAACAAGAAGTTAAAGGCATTCAAAAGCTTTGTGCATTTTACATGCAAGGCCTGACTACATAAAAATACTTGAAAATGGGATTTTAATTTATTAAGAGCCTGCAAATGGCAAGTAATCCTCCAGTTACCCACTGTGCACAGTGCACAACAAATCACATCTCAAGACAGCACCCAGAGGAGAGATTAAACCTGGGTCCCTTGAGCTGTGGAGAACAAACATTCCCTGTCACTCCTCCATGCCACAACAAAAACTAAATGGCAAGTAGTCCACTGGTTACCCACAGAGGTGGTTTAGTAGATAAGCTCCTGGGCTATTGATCGTTGAGAATTCCAGTCCCAGAACTGCCAAGCTGTCAATGCTACACCCTCAAGTTAAACCTCAACTGCTGCAGGAAAACTGCAGTGCATTATGCACCAAGTTTCTTTCCAGGCTGACATATGCAAAGAACAGCATTCTGTAGTACACCATGATTCGAAACCCTGTGCAAATGGATTTTTAGCTTCCCTGTCTTTCATCACTGCCTTCCTAAATGTCATTTGTTTTTTCTTTATCACTTACACACTACTGAAAGTCACTCATCTAAGGTTGAAAGCTGACCAGAACAGCAGTGAAGCATAAAACAATACAATGCAACATTTTATGAAATAATGATTGAAAACTTGGCAACCTAATGCCAGAAATAGGCACACTGAATTGAGGGAGAGGCAAGGGGGTGAAGAGATTGATGGGGCATCATTGGTAAAAGAAATGAACAAGTTATGGCATTTCATCTTTTTTTGCTATGTTCAGAAGGGAAGCAATTGATCTTTTTTTTTTCCAAACTCAACAGCATTTCCAGATGGTAAAAAAGTAATAATCCTAAATTGTGTTGTTAACTATTGCACATATAATCATAATTGCATCTCAAAATTTCAATGCATTTCTGCCTAAACCCTGTTGGAATATTGTTTTCTTATAATGACCAAGTACTCTTAAGTATTGAACCCCACATGTACGCATACAGTAAGTCATAAGTTCAGTAATTCAACATCCTGGATCCACGGCATGGAGCCTAAACCTCCAGTATGACTTAATGTCTCCATTTTGTCCACAAACGTCTTATGATTAACCTTGTTAACATTACATATTCCTACGCTTCCTTATCTGTTTGCATTTCTTGCTCAAATGCAGGCTATCATTACAAGACAAGAGAAACATACAAAATGCATACTTTCAAAGCTAAAGCTATGTATTTTTCCTCAATCATGGAGAAAAAATAAGAATAATCCTAGATTTTTATTTAGTACAGTCTCCAGCTTAACTTAAAACAATACTAAAAGTAACTCTGTAATTTAGCAAGACTTCTATAATGATTTCATGACTTTCTTTAACAATAAGATCGTTTAGGCATACAACGTAATGCTCATCAAATCACCCACCTATTCAGCAAACCTCCAGGTGCAGCACTAGTGTAGATGTCTGATTAATTAGCTGCAAATCAGGACAAGAATGTTTCACACCAGTTAATAATACTTAACCGTCGGCAACATGCTTATTAGATCCAATTCCTACACATTTGCTCAGAGAAATAATAACTAGTATTATAGAACCATTGCTTATTATTTAAAATTAATCAGTTACCTTTGGTTATGTGCCAAAATATTTTAAATATGCAGTAAACCCCTGATTAAAAAAGCCAATCTGGACTGTTGTGTGCTGTCTATTTACAAACCAATATCAAGTCTACCTTTATCTCCAAAATCTTTTCAAAAGCTGAAGATGTCTGCAGATGATAGACAGCTTTACATATCAGCAGGTCCAAATAATGTATCAGTCCTTTCATCTCTACACTGGTTACCAGTTAAATTTTGCATTGATTATAAAATACTTCTTGTAACATATAAAGTCCTGCATGGTCTGGCCCCACTTTATCTGAGTAAATTTTTGGAGTCTTACAATCCTGTTTATCTACTTGCTTCACAAGGTTTAAGACTTCTTTTAGTTCCTATAATTAAAAAAGCCTCAGCAGGCAGAAAGCTTTTTCATACATGCCCCTCCCCCAACTATGGAATAAACTAAAGTGTCATATCTTTAGTGTTCTTCCATTAAAATATGTAACAAAAAGTAGTCACATAAATATGAGGGGTGTATTTACTTTTGGAAGTTGTAGAGTTGAAGATGTATAGACTGTCTCGGCATGTATACAAAGAAGGTTTGCAAGTCAATATCAAGTGTCACATTCATAGCGAAGGAGTTGTCAAACTTCATTTATGTCAAACACATCTACAATTGTGCCGACTGTCAGATTTATATTGCAATGCTATTTTAATGTGCAGAGATTCATCATGCATCATCAGGAATAAGTCTGTTTATTAACACTAAATAGAATTTAAATGCAGACACTATCACATGGGTATTACTGAATTCATTAATATGCATTTTCTGGTCATCACTAACCCTGTACAGTTTATTTGTCCAGCTCTATACTTGGGTTCAGAAGTCTAAAAATACTTATTTGGATCTTTGGTTAGAAGTGTTCATACCTCAGCACGTAATGAGTGAAACACATCTCAAAGGTTTGCAATAACTACTGGACAACCAAAGAAGATCAAGGAGTGCTGGGTGTCAAAGACTTTCCTATAATTTCACCTGACCTATACCTACCACAAGGCATTTATGGGGCACCTGAAGAAAGAGAAACATTACAAGATGTTCAAAATGCTTTTTGGAATCATCATCAGTCCATGCCAGCTGAAATGTATGCTATCATTCAAGCAAAAGAAAGAACATACCTCATATTTAAGAATTTATAAAGATTAATTTTAAAGTTGTTTTTTTCTCCTTTTTGCTCGTATTACAATACTGATTATTATAGTATTATAATACTGATTATTAAGAGGAATTTGGATGCAAGTCATTTATTTCTGTAGCGCTGTTTACAATGGAGCATTGTCCTAAAGCAGCTTTACAATTTCAGATTAACTTCTAATTTATAAGGTCAGTGGGTGTTATTGGCAAGGGTGCCAAGAGTGACAGTGACGTGGAAAAACTCCCTAAACATAAGGAAAACACTTTAGAAGGACCAAGATGCAAAAGGGACCAATTCTCCTTCACTGGCTGTACGAATTAAACGTATGTAATTAGTTAATTCATAATAATTGTTTAAGTGAACAGAAACTAAAATATTAACATAGAACATATACTTAGACTAAACATTTTAGATACAATTAAATATTATTAAGAATATAATAAATTAGAATATAAACTATAGAAAATAAAGAATATCCAAAATAAAATATAAAAGCTATAGCGTATTCAAAAGAAATACTGTGGACTGTGTTGGCCTAGTGGTTATAATACTGAACTAGGGACCAGAATGTCCAGGGTACAAATCCCACCTCTGCCACAGTTGGGTGCCTGAGCAAGGCCCTTAACCCACAATTGCTTGGATTTTAATACTGTATGAATTGTAAGTCACTCTGAAGGTTTCTCACACTGTGATGACTGGTAGGACTTTTTTACCAATTAGCAAACCAGTGGACATTGACCACACATTACATTAGTGGCTGCTGCTGGTTTTTCAAAAAGGGGAAGCTCATTGTCAGCTTGAATCATAAAATTTGTCAATTTATTTATGTGTTAACCCTGCCCTCATTGCCTTTTTGAGAAAATGGCATTGGACCCTATTGTACCAAGTAGGCATATTTTCCATCTTGACCAGCATCCTATCAGTGGCCAAAAGAGCCATGGCCCATTGTGCTGCCAGTATAAATCTTGAGTCTTTTTAAACAGGAGACCCTCCGTTCTGCACCCACTAAAGATAAAAGTTTTTACAGCTGAGGTATTACACTGTCCAACTCCATGTCTTTTGGAAATACGAAGAAATTACACAGCTTTCCACCGTGATCTGGTAAGTCCTGATTTGAATACAGGACATAGAATTCAGTCTTTAGTCTCCCTAAATCAAAGAATTGGCCATGACTTTTTAGGACACTTAAGATTGTCTTCTCATGTCATCACACTTTCCTGGATTGACTAATTCTAAGAAGTGCAAACTTTAAAAATTCGTAGCGCTTCTGAGGATCCTGGAATTGGGAAAGACTGCTCTCTGTCATGGGTTCATGTCGTGGGTCAGATGTGAGGCTTGCTGCTTTGGCATAAACAGCTTAGAATGCCCGCTCTGACGTCTTTCCTTCAATTCATTTCTTACAGTAGAGAACATCCATGGCCACCTGCTGGATGGTATCAAAAACCATGTCAGTCTCTAAGAAGATATGATCATATGTGAACACAAACTTAAAATCCTCAAAATATTTGCTACAATCCAATGTCTTGTCATCATCCATTGGCTTATTTGAAATGATGTTATAAAAAGTCTGCAGGAGGCCATCATGGTTGTATGCCACAGTGCTCACTATCTATGATGTGAAATTCCATAAAGTATTAACATTTCTGGGCAACCTTGAACAGTCGAGAGCCTCAAGAAAACATGTCCTCATTGTAGAATTGGAGAAAAATGTGGTAAACCCAGAGAGCGATGCAAAAGATATTCTGCACTCAGACAAGCATTTAGTCCAATGTGACAGCACCAGATTAAGTCTGTGTGAATCGCAATGCACAATCATTGCACTAGTGGCAATTGCCTTTACTTTGGCCTGCAGACCACTGAGGGCTGAAGGCATGACAGCAGCCCCATCGTATGTCTGTGCCACAAGTTTATCCCTAAGATTGTAGCCCTGTATGTTTTCATTTAATACTTCAACAGCAAACTGAGAATTTCACTCCTCAGAAACATCAATAAAAACAATAAAGCGCTCCAGAATCTTACCTGCATTATCAACATAGCGAACAATGAAAGAACGTTGGTACTGGCAAGCAATATCAGAGGTTTTTCCACCTGCCCTCCTAAAAACAGTTGCATTTTGTATCTTTTATCTCATTAGAAACAGTGGCTGCAAGAGCAGAGATCACATCATATTGGATAGAAAGAAACAAACCAGTAAACCCAGCTCATGACTGGAATTGGGTGGTCAGGACAGAATTATATTTGGATAATGTTTCTGTGAACTCCCTGTAAATCCCCTTGTTGGATTAGTCACTATTCTTATCATGTCCCCTAAATGATAGCTCCTTTAAGAATTCCCTGTTTTGTTTGACTGTTTCATTTTGTTTACAACTTCACTGCAAGCACCTTCATTAATAACCTGCCCAGGTAACCTTATCATTTACATTTACAGCATTTAACAGACGCCCTTATCCAAAGCGACTTACAACTTATACAGTTTTACAATCCAAGCAATTGTGGGTTAAGGGCCATGCTCAAGGACCCAACTGTGGCAGCTTGGCAGAGGTGATATTTTAACCCTGGACCTTCTGGTCCAGAGGCCAGTACCTTAAGCGCTAGGCTACCACAGTTATCAATCTTAGGTGTTGATCTGTACTGCTGATTAATCCTACGTTTCTTCTCGTAAGGCAGGCTATCAAATGGCTTTGCCAAAAAACAAGTTGAAAGGATAAGCATTGTCTGCCATTGTGTGTTCTTTGCTAGTTGGATAGTTCATGCCAACATATAGTCAACAGTATTAATGATTGATTGAACAATTTAACAAAATGATATTTACAGACACGAAGATGTTGAAAAATAGGAAATACTATGAGTGTGTTTAATTTACAGTCAAAGAAATGAACAATGGAAATGGTCAAGTAATTACCACAAGCAAATATGGCAAAATGGGTTGCAGTTTGTCTTTCGACTTCACTTACAATTTATGTGATGGGACGGCACTCCCAATGATTAGGTGACAGTATATATCTCAAAATAGCTCAATCAAACAGGATTCAGTCTTTTGATCCTCCAAACATCTTGCTGAAGCTCAGCGTCCACGTCAGCCAAGGCCGGCCGGGGCAGAATCTTAACATAAGTATATGGAAGCATTACCCTTAAATTATTAAATTCAGGTCAAACATTTCAGGTAGCCTTCCATAAGCTTCTCACATTACGTTCCATGGATTTTATTCAATTCCTCCCAACAGAACTGGTGTAACTTAGTCAGGTTTGCAGGCCTCCTTGCTCCAACTCGCTTTTTCAGTTCTGCCCATAAATATTCTATGGGACTGAGGACAGAGCTTTGTGATGATCACTCCATTACCTTCACTTTTTTGTCCTTAAGCTATTTTGCCTCAAAATTGGAAGGTTTTTTGGGATAAGTGTCCATTTGAAAGCACTCTTGACCAAAACTCCAAAACTTTCACTTTTTGACTGATGTCTTGAGATTTGCTTCACCATCTCCACACAATTTTCCTTTATCATAATGCCATCTATTTGTGAATAGCACCAGTCACTCCTGAACAAAACTCCCCCACAACAAGATCCTGCCACGCCAGTGATTTACTTGTGGGAGGTTGTTGTTTGGCTTGTAAGCACCCCTTTTTTTCTCCATACATCACAATGCTCTTTATGGCCAAAAAGTTAAATTTTTTTCTTTTATTATATAAGCGCATCTATTCAGGTCATGTCGATAAGTTGTACTATTGATAGAAAATACTTTGATTAGATACTTTTGTACCTGTTCTCACCAGCATCTGCAAAATGTTGTTTGCTGTTAGGGGCGACGCATCACATAGTTTAATTATTTGCTTTTTTTATTGAGCCATCTAATGTAATTGCATTTTTTAAACAGCAGAGGGCATTAGGCAACATGCTGACAGACACGTATCCCATTCTCTCTGAGACTCCTAATTTATTATGATTGCAGGAGATTAAAGATTCTTTTTTAATTTTTTAGTTAAAGTACACATTATTTTGAATTGTTTTTCCTTCTAACTAAAAAAAGGAAAGCCAAGGCCGACCTATGCTAAGCATCTGAGCGTGGGACAACATTTTTCCCAATGACTGTACAAATATACAAATCGACCACATTTATCCAAACCCAATTTTTTTTTTTCTTACAATTCCTGATATTGAATCCTAGTAAACGTTTCCTCTATTAGGCCAGTTAGGAGGACTACTACAGTTTCAAATCAAGCAAATCTTTCAGTTTTATTCCTAACAAGCCCAGTGGATCAGGAGGTAACATACACATGGTTAGTATTTGGTTGCTTAACTTAGCTACCCTCTTCATCTTTTTTAGTTCTGCCCATAAATATTCTATGGGACTGAAGACAGGGCTTTGTGATGATCACTTACTTTCACTTTCTTGTCCTAAAGCTATTTCACCTTAACATTGGAAGTTTTTGGGATAGGTTTCCATTGGAAATAACTTTTGTGCCCAAACTTTCACTTTATGACGAGTTTCAAGGCAATGAAAAAAAAAGTTAACATCAATTTAGTCAATTTGTGACAAGTAGCTGATTGAGAACGAACTCGTCTCCAAAATGATAGCGTTCTGTAGTCTGTAGTCAATGAAATGTTAACAACTTTATATATTTGACCATTTTATATTCTATATTTTAGGGGAAGCTGAGCCTCCCTTTCAGTTCTAAACAAATCGTTACTGATTATCATAGTCATTAGCATAAAGGGTATTTTCACAAGAAATTGGATGCAAATGATTAGTAAATGATCTGTATCCCTTGCAGAGATTATGCTGAAAACACAGGTGGAACCTGACCATCTAGACAGCATCCCTTTAACCCCCTTAATTATTTATGGAAATTCACAATACTAGAGATTACAGTAATGTATGGTCACAACCCCGTGTCGGGGAAACACTTAAAAGTATATTATGTCGGGCATGCCAAGTTGATTTAACAGAAGCCAAAAATTTATTGATTGACAGTATTACAAACAACACGAAAGAGCAGCCACATTAAACAGAAACTCAGTGGGTGAAGTCAACCAGTTTATGTAGTTATAGGTTAAAAAGAATATACAGTTACAGTTTTTTGTTAGCAGTATAAGTAAGTAGCCGTACACAAAGCCACACACAAATGCAAGTAACTTGCACTTACAGTGCATCCGGAAAGTATTCACAGCGCTTTGCTTTTCCACATTTTGTTATGTTACAGCCTTATTCCAAATTGTATTAAATTCATCTTTTTAATCAAAATTCTACACAAAATACCACGCTATGACCATGTGAAAAAAGTTTTCTTGAGAGTTTTGAAAATGTATTACAATTAAAAAACAAAGAAATCATTTTTACATAAGTATTCACAACCTTTGCCTAATACTTTGTAGAACCACCTTTGGCAGCAACTACAGCCTCAAATCTTTTTGAATATGATGCCACAAGCTTGGCACACCTATCTTTAGGCAGTTATGTCCATTCTTTTTGCAGTACCTCT
>JAVSBV010003117.1:0-12922 GCA_033117975.1 Parotocinclus spilosoma | reverse complement strand
CTTCTTTTTTGTAGTAAATGGAAATGTTAGGCAAAGACCTGTAAGTGGCAGTAGAGGGCTGGGGAGAAACTCTGGAGTTTTCGGGTAGTGATGCCAGGGACGAAAAGTTGTTCTGTATGTATACTGTGGCTCTGTGGAAGTGTGGTTTGCTAAAAGTAAGTCTAAACATGCGGTCGGCTCTTTCTTTGGTAACCACAGATATTTTATATTTGTTATTCGCTCTCGTGTTCTTTGGTTCGATTAAGCGGAATGTTTGTCCAAATAAGCGAATAACATTACACATATAATAGGATTTGTTTTGGTACTTTAGGATTTGGTCCGAATAAGCGGCTGGCTCCATTATCCGGTGGTCCAATCAACCGGATTTGACTGTATTATGACAGTCACATAGTGTTTTTATGCCTCTGTAATGTAAATTCGAAGGATTATTTACAGCTGAAACTAAGAGTCAATGCCACTGAATTCACAATAATTATAAAAAATACCTATAAAATACCAAAAACGCATATGTGGACAGTATTACCAATAACACAGAAGATTAGATTTTAAACAGAACATTGTGAATGTGAGTCAGTTTATATAGTTATAGGCTAGAGAGAATATAAGGGTAGTGTGGGGGACAAACAGAGTTCTGCTTCCAACAGAACAGGAACATACACTTATAATAACCAGTTATAGTGTCCTACGAATAAATAGTAGGAAAATATACACACAATTATTAGTATCTTGCTCTCTCTAAACACATCAACCAAGTTATTATTGCAGTTGTGCTATAGTTGTGCAATCAAACCATCTTGTCATAATTTGATTTAGGAATAGTGGTACCATGTATAAAGCATGACATTTTGTGGGATTTTCAGATGTAGTGACATATTTATTATATTTACAATGTACTACTTTTTGGAGGTTGCCAGATAAATGCTGTACTCCTAGTTACGCTGGCACCTTGATCTTGGAAGTTGTTCTGCTCCATTTAACGACAGAGTGACATCATAGATCTGGTTTTCCCAGTCTTGTTTTAGAGGCAAAAGGCTGTTAAAGAATAAAGTGTCAGTCACCCTCTAAATGGAACATGGCAACCAAATAATCATACGTTTAACAGAGCACTGGGAACCGCCTTGTTACTGTTTGTATTGACCAGTACAAAGATCTCCTACTGATATTCCCAAATAACTATTATTTTAAAGCCGATCTGAAGTGTACATCATTAGCACAGATGAGTGTTTGACAACCATCACAAGTAAAGGTGCGAGAGAACCACTCTGGCTGACGTTCTCTTGCCTCTGCCTCCAGCACTTGTTGCTGGCTGACTCATGAGCAGAATGAGACATGCACTTTGCTGACATGCTTTTACACAACCTCTGCCTGTGAGTAAACCAGCTAAGATCCAAATCAGGCAGCACCTAGAGCAATGTGGTGAGAACTATTTTACACTGTTTACCTGTCAGTGTGTGAAGCCACAAATCATTAGGAATTGTTTGTAATGCATAACTTATTTTGGTCTTGCAGAATGTTTCCTGAAATATAAGCTTATCATTAAAACATTATACTTTAAGTCGTTATGACTAAAACATACAAGATCTCAATTCTTTGCATGTTTTAGTCCTGCTTATCATATGCCTGTACATGTTATAACATTTATTGAGACTCATTTAGGAGGAATTAGTCCCAGTGGAACTCCCTCGTGAACTACAGAGTTCAAGGGCATTTTTTGGTTTGCATTCCCACTGTCACTAGGAATGCTGTGTGATGCACAGCACGTAAGCCATGTGAATTTCACTTCTCTCACTTCTCAAAATCCTGTTTTACAGCCTCTGTCTTGTATATATGCAACTTGAATGTGCTTTTTTAAAAGCATGAAGTTCTAAATATCCTTGAACATGGAGGTTGAGCTAAACACAGGTACCTGGATCAGTCACTATACACTTGCATACCTGACTTGAAATGAATCCCTATACATGCCGTTTTAAGTGTGTATTATTATGGGGATGGGGGTGGGGGTGGGGGTGGTGTGCTGAGTAACATGTCTGATGGAGTATTTTTCGATACAAGCAGGTAATTTAGAACAGAATCTGCAGAAACTGAGGAGTGGGTTTCGGAGCAAGTTCCATAATTCGGTTCCATTTATCAGTACTAATGCATTTTTATGCTTCAAAAACAGGGCTGTGAATTGTACTAAAATATGTCTGCATTAAAAAGGCATCTGACAGGACCAGTATGTCATGTAAGCACATATGTCATCACATAGTGATGTTTTGATTAGAGCATTAGCAGAAGATGAACGTTCAAAAGAGCTCAAAAGATCGGCTCCGCTTTGAGAGAAAACGGGAAATGCAAATGCACCCCCCACATGCAAAAACATCTAGGGCACAGCGTGATTTTCAGTGTACCGTACTTAACCGACAAGAGAGTCTAAAACGCGTAAAGTCAACAAAGTTTACCATGGCTTAATGGACTGAAACCTTGCTTGGGAACACCAAACTTTGCTTACTTGTTACTGCTAAAATAAAGAACCTGTGGCCCATTTTATTTAAAGCTTTATTCTTCCAATTTAAACCTATTATAAGGGAAAAGCCTAAAATAAAAATGATTACTTTGCCTTTGGACCATTGGACTATTTGTCATTTCAGCAGTACAGAGTACTTATGACCAGTAGTGAACTTTGGTGTTCTTAGGTCACTGCTTTAATACTTTTAAGCCAAGTTAAGCCATTACTTTATAAAAGGTTTAAATGGAAATAAAAACGCTTATCAGAAAAATACATTACTTATGCGCATACCACATTTTTTCACTGTTTTGGAACCGAAACCTGAATTGATAAGCAGAATCAGAATTGATTAAATGTGAATGATAGCCAGTTCTACTCAGAAGTGAGTGTATTTAGCTCCAGTGTGTCGTTCTTGTGTCGTTGCTTATTCAAGGCATAATGATAAACCTGAGCAGACTGAGCAACTCGGCAGATGTATAGACGATAGATACAGTGTAGAAAAAGCAGTCTTGGGTTAATATGAAAGACCAAACTAATAATAAAAGCTCAAATTAAACTGGAAGTCAATGAGAGGAAGTTAAATCTGGAGTAATTTGTGTTTATCCCCTCTGATTTAATAGATTATATGTAAGCCAGAACAGTTTGCTCTACGTTAAGTCGTGCTTTCCCTTGTTTACCTGACAGTACAGGAGGCAGGAAAAGCAGGCTGTTATCTTGGATTGATACCAGGCGGCATGTTGCTAGGTGACTGTGCTGGAGGAAATTAAGTGTTGACACTGTCAGCTTCTGGGAGAGCCACATCACCACTAAAACTTGGTCCTCCTAGGGTAATGACCAATATCACATCCTACATCTTAGGCTGCTTAAAACACTGAACATAAGAACTACTGGCATGTCGCTTTGCACTGACAAAGCAGCTGGGAAATTATATGTGCGCTCCTGATCAGAATAATGTGTGTAGGCGTGTATTCTGGGGGAGGCACTGAGGGGAACAAATGTTTCCGCTTATAACTGAAGTACAATCAGTGAAGTCTTCAGCAGAATCCTCTTGAAGTAGGAACTAATGCAGGATTCAAAGCCCTGTCTGATTGACTGGCAGCATGTACGATACGATTATGAGAAACAACAAGGAACAAATAAGATGAAAGGTGGCAGAGCATTAATTCACAAGCCCAATACTGTGGTGGCCTGGAGTACGATCTCAAAGGCATGACTGACTGACAGCAAAAACATAGCCAAGCCCTGGAGCTGCAACAATGACCCTTGCCCAGCCTGATGGACTGGTTCTCCATGCTTGCCCACACCCTATGAATTTCAGGACAGATACCATGAATTACGTTCTGCTGCCAACTTAAACTTTTATAAGGACCAACCTAAAGCTACTCTGTGAACCAAACAAATACCTGCAAGGCACTAGTCACTCCTGGTCGTATGAGACAAAAAATTATTTTCTGCAAGACTAAAGTGTTTGGTGTAAAACAAAAGCTGGATATACACTATATAAAACGGTTAGTAGACACACCTTCTCATTTTTAAGCTCCGTGATTTCATCGACACTGACTTTAACACGTTAATAATATAAAGTATACATTTCTGGAATCTCCATAGACAAACAGTGGTTGTAGAATGCATTGTACTTATACACCAGTGGCTCTTAGTGTAAAACATTGAGGTTTCTGCCTCCATCCATTCAATATATTAACTATATAGGAGTTTTTTGTCAACTTTTGATTAGAAAAGTTGACCTCAACTCCATCAGACACCTTGAAAAAACACTGGAATGCCAGGGCTTATTGTCTAATATCAGAAGCTGATCTCATAGTCATAGATCATCTTACAGATCTCATGTTCCAAAATGTAGTGGAAAGCTCTTTTAGAATAACTGTAGCTGCAAATGTTTTATGAAGTACTGATTGAAGTGTAGGCTAATTAACCATTAATATGTTTCTCATAACTTGAACCAATCTTTACCAAGGGTTACAGAAATTCTGGAGCAGACTAATCAGGAATCTCTTCTGCACTAATCTGAGCTAAACAAAAAGCAGTTCTTTCATAAACCACTCAAATTCAAAAGAAATAAATTGTGCCACCTTGTCACGTAAAGCTCTGGGGCTCGTAGTTGCCATAGAAACCGTCATGCCCATAACAGTTGTCATGGCTATTAATGATGTCTGGATTCAGGAGTGTGTTTTAGAATCAAACACAAGATCAAACAAGAGGCTTTGTCTGCTGTCCTAAGCAGTCTAATTATGCAATTAGGAATGTGTGGATCTAGTACCAAGCATAAGGGCTAAACATACTGAATTCTGTATCGATTCACTGACAATTAATGTTGTAAATAGATCTAATACAATATATATATTATAGATCTGACGTGAGTAAATGTAAAAATTTTTCGTAAAAATACAAAACACATTACATTATGTGACATGTGACTAATCAGAGCTCAGAAATAATCATCTAGAAAAAAAATCAGGGTTTTGTAGATTTAAAATGCTTAACGACCACCTAATCAACATTGTGGCTGTAAATAGCCAATCAACGCGGTCCCCTAAACAGCATATGTGCATGTCTGTGAGAAATGTATTATCTTACCGGCTACTGATTGTGTGCTAACTTACTCATTAACTCGCATTTGGACTACAATGACCCTTGCGTAGCCTGATGGACTGGTTCTCCATGCTTGCCCACACCCTATGAATTTCAGGACAGATACCATGAATTACGTTCCGCTGCCAACTTAAACTTTTATAAAGACTAACCAAAAGCTACTCTGTGAACCAATTCGCGTTTGGACTAGAAACTGTTCTAACTTAGTTGATGTGCTTAGAGAGTTTTTTTTAAAAAAAACTTTTCGCTACTTAATTGTAACCAGGTGTTTATGCCATTTGCGAGAATGTCCCATTGTAAGTAGTACTCCTTTGTGGGGATACACTGAAATTATATTTTTTGGCAAAAACAAAAAAATACTCAGAATACCTAGTATGTTTCACAGTTTAATCAATCACTTGACTTTCACCGGTATCTCTGACCCATTTACATATTGTTTAAACAAGTTTTTTGTAAAATGTATTTTATATTTACATTACAGGAGCATAAAAAGGCTGTATGACTAGGGTGATGTCCGGGCAGTGTCCAGTGTTCAGTGTTCGGTCAACAACCTGTTTCTCAGGACAGTATGCATCAATTTAAACTGCACATACCGTTACTACTGTTGCAGTTCACAGTGATTTTTATGGTTAAATACTTAAAATTTAATATTGCTTGTTTTGTCCTACACATGACAGTTTATGTAACAATAAACAAACATACAGTGTTCCCTCGTTCATTGTGGGGGTTACGTTCCAGGACCACCTGTGATAAACTTAAATCAGCGAAGTAGGGACGCTATATTTTATTTAAGGATTTATACACTATTTTAGCCGTAAAACTTGCAGAACGTTTGGGTGGCATCGTAGGGCTTGAAACACGAACAGCGAGCACAACACCGCAGATAAAAACTTGTCATGTCAGCAAGTGTCAAGTCTTACTTCTTGTTTTTGGTGAGTATTTATCTGCTGAGTAAATATGCTATTTACTGTTAATCGTAGTATTTTATGATTTATAACAATCCTTTATTGTTACAGTTAATATTTGTAATATATTTTTATACATTTTGGGATTTTTCTTTTAAATGTAAAAGTTAATCAAATACATGTATATGTATACGTTAAGTATACCACATGTACTACGCATGTGCAGATCGAGTTCCACAAAAACCCGCAAATCAGCCAAATCCGTGATATATTTTTTGAAAAGTCAGAGTCCGCGAAAGGTGAACCACGAATTGGTGAGGGAACACTGTATTTGAGGGTAGAAGCAGCTAGAAGCAAAGATCTATGTTATTCACTTTAAACATCGATTATACATTTAATTGCAGTGAAGTTCATTATCTGAATGTACTTTGTTTTGGAACTAATAATTGGGATCATGATATTTAAGTATAAGACTTGGTCATTGTATATTTTTCAATTTCTATTCTACTTTTTATTTATTTAAGATTTATTGGTCACTTGCCAGTTACAGACTGTAGTTTACCTATTTCTCTACATTTTTTGTTAATCCCCTTCACTCTGTTATTTAATGGTCTGTGCACCCACAGGACCAGCACAGATCATGAGCTGTTTGGGTGGTGGACCATTCTCAGCACTGCAGTGACACTGATGTAGTGGTGGTGTGTTAGTGTGTGTTGCACTGATACTAGTGGATCAGACATGGCAGTGCTGCTGGAGTTTTAAACCACCTTAGTGCCACTTCTGAACTGAATAGTCCACCAGCCAAAAATGTCCAAAACGCAAACTGTGCAACAACCGATGAGCTGCTTTCTATGGAATACACAAGGTGGAGCAAGAAAGTGAATGTCTCTATTAAAGTGGACAGTAAGTCAGTGTTTAACACTCCAACCATACCAGTTTAATACACACTAACACCTCACCACTTCCACCACCACATCAGTGGCTCTGCAGTTTTAACACTCATCCACCAGGACACACCACCTGATTTGTGGTGGCCCTGACCTGACTATTTGAGACAAAATACAAGGTGAAACAAATGGACTACACTTTTCAGTTGTAGAACTACAACATACAGTTAGCAATAAAACTCAAAGAGAGGTAAAATGATTGTATGCTTTTAGAGTATGAAATCAGTTTACTGTTGCCTTTAAGCAGAACAGATTAGGGTCCGTTGCTTAATTTTCATCCACTCAGGAAACCTATAAATATCAAGTGACTGGGCAAAGTGTTTTTGGTCCATCTGTTCTCTCTTGGAAAGGCTAGTGTGCATATGGAGTGCAGATCTTAAACCAGCCCAATTACTAAACCAGTGGATTGACATTTAGTGCCATGTGGTCATGAATTACCATGCACTGTCCCCTATTCAAATCACCCAGAGTGTCCAAATTTTAAAGAATCTAAAAATACTTGCGCTAGCATAATTTTCAAGCTTTATGAAATCCCTTTATCATCCCTCAGTCTCGCCCATGTGAAAGAATTTAAGCTTCTTAGGTATAATCCAGCCTATAGTAGCTGGCTGACGGAAGTAAACACTTCCCTCGGAATCCTGGCAAGTGGAATGAAGTGAGCCATCCCAGCCAGGGGAAGGTACTACTACAGCATTTCCTTTCCACTAGATTTTGGAACATGACTAAAAGGTGAGGCACCACAGCACACGTGGACTATCTGACAACTCTCAGAGGGTTCTGAATGAAAGGTCAAACCTCAAGTTCTCCATTAAAGTCAATTTTTATGTACTGTTTTAGAATGTTTGGGAAGTAAAAATGTCGACTTTTACCCTTTCTACATCTGGACAGATTTATGTTTCTCAAATGTTTTCCCCAACCCATAGTGCTTGTGAAAATAGAAAAGTTTTATTCAGTGTAATTATGATAGTTATAAGAGGAAGCAAGCAATGAAAAAGCAAATTTCAAATATTTAATCATCTGTACTTATTTAGAGATTTGGCCTACTTCTTTTTTTCGTCAAATAAAATGTCCTCATTTTAAATACACCAGGGAATAATTTTCTAATTTGAAACTGAAATGCATTAGTCTAATTCTCCTGCAAAACATATAACAGCTTACAGTTGACTCAAGCCCAGCTTATAGTGTGTTTGTAATATGGGTGCCACACATACAGAAATAAACAAATAAACAGGCATTCTAATCTAATAAACTGGCTAAACACAAGCTGATCTTCTGTGTGTCAATAACATTGTCTTGCCGGGTATTACACAAAGCAGGATTTCTCAGTTTAGCCAGATAGCTTAAACTAGTCAAGCCTGCCCAGTTGGAAAAGTGCTCAGGGACATTCATGATGACCAGTTCTAATCTATGTGCTTAAAGCCTAAAGACAATTTTGGCCAACCTAGCAACGCTACAAGTAGGCAGGTCCAGCACGGGGCTACTATTAGTGAGTTACAGCAGTCAAATGTCCAGCACCCAGTACTTCAAGTTACACTGTAATAGAAAATGACCTTAATATTTGTGAACAGTAAATGTTTAGGTCAATCCATCCCTGCGCTTCTGGTGTTTTAATCAGCAATAATATGTTGTAGAAATAGTTTATGTCCAATGATTGTTTTTGACAGTCAACAACTAGGCAGTGGTTTTACAAGATCTGGCCACTTTTATTCATATTTCAGAATGATGATGTAATCCTTTGTGTACACTCAAAAATTATATTCAAAATGCAAATTGTTATAGGAAATACAATTCTGTCTTTTAACTCCAGATGCTGAAGCTGCAAACAGTTAGTCAAATTTAAGATGTGCATTTTAACTGCCATAAATATTATTTATGTTGTACTTTTTGTTTACGTTTTGTTTACATATTTTTCATACCATTTATTTATATGAATAATGATTTCATTTGTATTAATTACATGCATCCTTTTTCATTGTGTTACATTGTGCTGTGTTTCTTTCTTGTTAGCATTGAAAAGGCTCACATTATGAATCTCACAGTTGAAACACAAAACAAATTAAAATATTCTTTATACCGAAACATTGTTTTACTCATTTCGGATTTGAAAATTGGAATCGATTAAGAATCTGCAGAATTGGAATCAGTATATGAAAAATGCAAACAATAGCCAAACTTAATATAAACATTTACCATGGTAATATGGCTAATGAGCCACAGTCACAGAGAATGTGTGAATTTTGAATGAAATATATAATGATGGAGTAATTTCGGTGACGTGTTGCATTTTGTTCCTGTTATCTCCACAGATTACCTGTGCAGTCCAGAAGACAATGTGCACAAGATCGAGTTCACCAGGTTCAAGATCCGAGATATGGAATCAGGGGCGGTCCTTTTCGAGATCACTAAGCCCCCTGCATCGGGTGAGTCTGTACTTTTACATTCTATAACCCCTGAGGTGAGCAACTCCATTCAGCTACTCTATCTATCAAGTCACTGGACTCTGAAATACTCTTCTTGTTCTCTCCACAAAGCTCTGATTTCCATTTAGATACTGTGCACCATAAGAGCACTTCACAACACAAACTGTAATAACACCCCCTTTTGTTCCTCACAGAGAGTGCAGAGGATAGAAAAGACCTCGACCCCAGTGTCGGCCGCTTTGTGCGCTACCAGTTCACTCCTGCTTTTCTGCGACTGCGTCAGGTCGGGGCTACGTAAGTGCAGAACACAGTAACTTACCATCGCAACTCTGGTCCAGACTAGATCTTTAAAAGCCCACTTTGTTCTGGATGCATTACGTTAGACAGCACTGTTGGAATCATTAATAAAACCTTTTGGAATGTCTACAAACTCAACACGACCCAAACCCTTCTCAAATTACTCAAAAGCACTGGTGAATTATATCCAATGGTTTAATGCTCTCCAGATGTCCTTGTGTTCTTAACTAAAGTTCTTTAAAGCTCCCATTGAACCACCACATTTATGATGTTCTTCCAGCTTTTTTATATCACTCAAATAAGAAAATCATAAATATGATACCTGAAGTGGCACAAGGTGTGTCCCTGATGCAATCCCGACCTTGGAGGTCTGTGGGAAGTCTGTTTGTCCTTCCTGTGTCTGTGTGGGTTTACTCTAGGTTCTCTGGTGTTCTCCCACAGTCCACAGACATGCATTAGCTTAACTCATTAAGCTAAATTGCCCATATATGAGTTTGCAAGACTAGTTTTGATGAAACCTTGTGTATTGATATAAAATATATGAATACAAATGTAAAAAGATGAAACAAAAAATGTGCCAGTAATAAACCAAATGAGCAAAACAAAATACGATAGCTGAACATTCTGTCTTCATGAAGCATATCTCAAATTAAACAAATCAAACCATTTTCATAGAGGGCATATTTTTTCCTAGAAAGCGAGTGGGATCACAGAACCACTCCTACTCGGGATTTTCAGGTAGCCCAAATTCTTTGAAGCATGATCCCCATTAATAAACAACAATATTCTACATCAAGCTGGTTCCAACTTTCTCAAAAAAGTGATGGAGCCTTGTCATGGATCAGGGTTGTTTTGTTTTGTTTTTTTAATTCTAGTATAACATTTCAATCAGATTGAGATCCAGACTGTTTACTGGCTGTGTCATTGAGCTGATCTGCCGTTCCTGAAAAAAGACTTTTATATGCAAGATGCTACATGATGATTATCATTCTGATAACTGACTACATCATTACCAAACCTATTTTCTATCAATGAAGTGAGACAAGAGCCCAATTCAATATATATCTGAGTAGTGACTGTACTGATTGCTCTCGTCCTTCACCTTCTACCCCATATCATGAAATGAGTGAGGAAATATGATTGTTTTCTTCAGATTACTCACTCATAACAACGGCCAAAATGAATGCTATTTCATGTACCGTTATAATAAAGTATTACTGCTTTGAATTTTACATCCTTTGGTATTTTAAGTGATCTGTATCTAAGTTTTACTTTTACAACCCCAAATCAGGAAAAAAAGTTGTGACACTATGGACAATGCACAAAAAACAAATGAGATGACCAAATAAAATGACAGTTCGTCTGTAATTATATAAAAGTCAATGTAATATGTATGTATTGTGTATGTTTTTATGCATTTTCCATACTGTCACAACTTTTTTCTGATTCGGGGCTGTTTAAACATTTTGTTTATTCATCCCCTTTTGTCCCAAATCATGGGCTTCTTGCTTCTTGAAGGAGTTTTTCCATTTTCTTATCCTCATAGTTAGGGTGGAGAGAAAGCTGGTGACTAGCTGACTGCTCAAGGAACAACCCTTAACCCTATGATAGGGTGCCAATCTATCATACAGCACACACACACACACACACACACACACAAAGGGGCAATTTGGAAACAGCAGTTAATCTAAAATACTTGTCTTTGGTATGTGTGTAAGTACCCAGAGTAAACCCACACAGACACAGGGAGAACATGCAAATTCCAGGCATTCAAAGGTCAGTATTAAACCAGGGGCAGTCCTTGGTTGTTGCTTTGCTGGTTAGCTACAAAGGAAAAAAAACTGGTCATCAGTTCATAATATTTCCCAGGACTGGTACATTCCAGGTACTGCCTGATTTACGGTGCCCAGACTTACGATATTTCGACTTTAAAATGGGAATCTGATAATACACATAAATACACATTCAGCCGAAACCATACTTTAAATTTTCTATTGTAAGTTTCAGAAGATAAGCAGCTTACCCAGTACTGTCCTGCACTCTGATGTAAAAGTAGGCAGTGTGTGATGTATGGAGTCACATGGTGGCACTGATGAAATGTAGTCTGGAAAATGTAGTGAGGAACAACTGTGTTAGTTAAATAATAGCTTTTATTCAATACTTTACTATAAAATAAGCTTTATGTTAATGATTTGCCCAACTTTAGTTTAACGTAAGCTTTTTAAACTAAGCGTTTGAGTTAAACTAAGCACTTGATACACTCCTGTGCTCAATTTGGAACACTGCAGTGCATGACATAAGGAGTCACTTGGCCGTTATGGTGTGTGCTGGGAACTGTAGAGAAGAAAAACCCCACTTGTGATTGTGTATAGTGTTAAGCATGTGTAAGGAACATCATTGGGAGTACAGTACCTGTATATACAGATCCAGAAAACTACAACACTGTAAAGAAAGCCTCTTTCTACCTGTTGACATTAGTTGTAAGATGATTTTTCTCAATGTTGGTTTTGATCTCAAGGTGATATTTTTCATCAGTGACTAAGAAACAGCAAATTGGTGAGGCAAACCTTCAAACATAAGTGATATAAAGAATTAAATAGCTTAATGTGAATAAAATGCATTTACTGTTACTTATGTTGGCCATGCTGAAAAAAGGGTCTTGATTCCAAAGCAGATCAAATAATAAATGATGTGAATTCGAGCCATTCAGATCAAAAGCAGCATTCCTTAAAGCAGTCCTTATGATGTATTTGCTCTTAAGAAAACACACATTTTGAACTTTTCCATGCAGCACTAACATATCTCCTGTGTCTTTTGCCACTCCAGAGTGGAGTTTACAGTAGGAGACGTTCCCATCAACAACTTTCGCATGATCGAGAGGCACTACTTCCGTGGGCGACTGCTGAAGAGCTTTGACTTTGAGTTTGGCTTCTGTATCCCTAGCAGTAAGAACACTTGTGAGCACATCTATGAATTTCCTGCTCTCTCTGAAGAACTCAGTAAGTCCTTTTTACCTGATAATGAACTATACTGCTCACAAAAATTAGGGGATATTTCGATATGAATATGAAGCCATTAAAAAGAAGCATTTGATTTTATTTCATTAAACTAGATCTTCAGAAAAGCAAGTGAAAAGTCAAGTCAAGTCAATTTATTTCTATAGCGCTTTTTACAATATAGTATTGTCACAAAGCAGCTTTACAACAAAGAGGTTTGATGCCATACAGAATTTTGTAAGAATTTTGTATGAGAGTC
>JAVSBV010003097.1:0-12922 GCA_033117975.1 Parotocinclus spilosoma | reverse complement strand
TCACGGATATTACATACTGTACACGTTCTTTGGTCCGATTAAGCGGAATTTTGGTCCAAATAAGTGAATAACAATACTAGGATTTGTTTCGGTACTTTAGGATTTGGTCCGAATAAGCGGCTGGTCCCATTAACCGGTGCTCCTATTAACCAGATTCAACTGTATTATATTATAACATCTATAAATTAATTAGCATCTAAACCAATCAGATTGTAAGGTCAGCAGTAACTGCTGTATGAACTGAGTTTGACTTGTATTACATATAAATATGTATTATAGAATATAAAGATAAATAGTTTTTGTATTCGATTTAAACTTTTTGACCATCACAGCTGCGGCACGAAGTCTGAACTGGACTCGTCGTGTATGAAAAGGAAATCAAATGGTATTATTTGGAAATATTTCTCATTTAGATACATTTTCGTCCCACGTTTTCGGGCATCCGATTATTTAATTGCACAGAAAAAGCAGAAATTGATTTACAGTCATGATCGGATCGATCTGAAAATGTTTACGGCTCTTTTCCCTGACTCAGGACGATGAGCTCTTCATTAAACCTCTTTCTCTTGCTCGTTCTCCAGCACGGAAGTTTGATCAGCAGCACCAGCCGAGTCAGAACCAGGAGTGTGTGCAGCTCTCCATGGAGTGAGCAAAACCTGACCGTGAACTTTGGTCAACTACACAAATGTGAAAAAGCTCCCTCTCACATTAGCGTTATTATGTTTTAAGAAGGTGTTTCAGCTCCCATATTTAAGTCAGACTTTATACTGAGGAAAAGTACTGAAATTCTACTTGAAAACTCATTGCGTTTCACTTTTTTTATCCATTCCTGGATTGCCATTATGATTAAAAAAGTGAAATTGTAGCTTAAAGTCGTTGCTTTTTTTTATTGCAGCTCGTTGCTTCCATCTAGTGGTTGATGTGAATACTGCTGTTTTCTTTGTGGACCCGCATTTTTTCTTATTCCCTGTTACAAACGCACTGAGTTTGATTAATTAAAATGACAGGTGAATAAATCATTAATAAAATAATATTTCTGTACACAAAGACCTTTTCATTTCTGATATTTATAGAACTCTTAATAACAGTAAGCAGTATATATAATACTGTAGGACATTGAACGGCTGTTTGTATCATGCGCTTTTGGTACCACACAGCGCCCCCTGGAGGCGTACTGGTTTAAAATCAGTTACTTTTGTTTAAAAACTGCAGCAATGAAGTTATTATACTGCTCAGAAAAAAGATTTTTAAAATGAAATTTTTGTGAGCAGTGTATCCATCAGAACAGAAATTTTAAAGGGAACTTTGTTCTGTGTAAGATCTTTTTTCATCTGACTAGAAGTTTGAGTCCATACACGCCTTTGATTTCTGTTTTTAACTTGTCTTCTTATTTTATTTTGCCCTCCCTGTTGTACTGATTACAAATGAATAATTCAGGCACACCTCTTAAAGAGTAAGGAAATGTAATTAAGTGATAAACGTAAGAAAAAGGTTAAAAATGTTTTCAGTTTAAAGTTGCTGCATGGTGCATCAATGTAATTGTACATAAAGTTGTGTCTTTTAGTTTCCTTCAGCAATTTGTTTTGTATATAAAAAGAGTTTTTTTGTTCATCGTGAAAAAGAAATGGATTTATGAACATTCTTGCAAACATCCTAACTTTTTTTCTCCAGGTAAAAAAAGCTGTTTTTAATCTTGTCTAATGAGAAAACAGTCTTCATTGTGAGCTTAAATTTTTATCGTCATTCCAGTGTGTCTTAAACGCAATAAATTGTCTGTTTGTTTCACTATCGTTCCATTTTCATACTTTTGCAATCAAAGTCCTACTTAACCGGCAGTACAGGGCAGAACGTGATCAGAAACACAGTGACAATCACCCGATGCTGGAACTCTTTAGGCCAGACTTTTTTTATTGCTTGTTTCGCGGATCCGCCGACGATCATATTTACTTTAATTCACTTTAATTTAATTGTAGGTTAAATTTTATTTTTAAATCAAAATAAACTAAAAATGTTTTAGTTCTTCCTCCTTCCTTGTATTGATTCCACTTTGAAATTGAAATTGCTAAGAAATAAAGATTTATTTTCCGCGGAACAAGCTATTAAAAAAAAGTCTGGCCTTATATCCAATAAACTGATCTCACACATGTAAATGAAATATGAGGCAACCATATATAGCACTCAAAGGAAACAAGAGAGAGTGAGAGAACATGCAAAATCTGCACAGGTGGAGTCCAGACTTAGGTTTTGAATCAGGGATCTCTGCCACCCCTGATCAAATTGCATCATTAAATACTGGGAGATTCATTAAATTTAGCTAAACATTTAAAAATATACATAAAGCTAGACTATAGCTATAGGAATTCAAGTTTATTCAAGTTTTGTTATCCAATTATTTGACTGTTGGATTAAAACTGTAGGGATTAACGGACACCAAATGTGATTGAAACAACTTGCGGTCCTGAAAGGGTTAAAGTGAAGAGTTTATGGGGAAAAAAATGCCTTAAGTGTTTCTTTCTTAACCCTTTCAGGACCGTACGTTGTTTTAATCACATTTGTCGTTCATTTAAAAGTACGGGACAAACGTGTATCGTTTGGTCCTCAAAGGGTTAAAGTATTGCCACTTATTTTTCCACCATTACTTCTATTACTTCATTGGTTCATTATCTGGGCACAAGGGCAGGAACAACCCTAGACGGGGCACCAATCCATCGTAGGGCACACACACACACACACAGTCACACACCAAGGACCACTTTAGAGACATCAATTAACCTAACACGCATGTCTTTGGACTGTGGGAGGAAACCGGAGTTCCTGGAGTAAACCAACACAGACACGGGGAGGACATGCAGACTCCACTGAGAAAGGATCCAGGACACTGCACCCTGGGATTGAACCCGGGACCTTCTTGCTGTGAGCCACCGTGCTGCCCCCTCTATTTCTTGTTTGCTAAAATTTTTTGGACGTCTGCTTTGATGGTTTTCCTCCATTTTGCTGTCCTCGAGTTTAGACTAAATACAAGAAATAATGGTAAATACAAAATCAAAATGTGTCTTGCACTGTACCTTGTAAGCTGTAAAATGCAGCATAGTTGACACAAAGCAATGATGATTTATGAATGATGAAATATTAACTTTTACGTTTATTAACTAAAACTGCATTTAAGAACACTTATAAACTTCTTAGTGCTTGTCATTAGAATTGTCAAGAAAGATTTTTCAATGTTAGAGGAGATAGGAGGAAATAGGAGGAATAAAAGGTTAAAAAAAAGAGCAAGAGTAGAGTTTATGCAACACATTGGGCCCCTGTTCCAACTTTGTGATTGTAATTTTGTTGATTTTCTAAATGAGGACGCCCACACAGAGAGACGCCTGCTCTCAGAAAATCTTAAAGACTTTTGAACCTTAACATCATTTCTTTGCACTTCTCTGCGCACTCAAAGCTGAATCTGACAAGGCAAATAAATGCACACATGCTATAATGGACCTTTAAGAAGCACAGAATGGAAGTGTTTTCATGACCGTTTCTGACAAAGCCTTCAATTATGTGTTTATGAGCTTCTTGTTCTCAAGTGGCTATGGTCACACCGTGGTCACGACATTCATATAGTTTAAAAATCACCCCTGCACTGTTCTGTACAGATTATTTTAGGGACTATGGTGTTGACATCTCACACGAGGCAGACGTCAACAAAGCATGCCTTGTTCCCAAATAAAGAGTGACCGAGTTATTTGAGGAAACGGCAAAGCGTCGACGTGCCGCAGACACCAACAAACATCTTCAGCAACAGTTTAGAAAGGATCTCTTTCTATAACAAACTGGACTGGGTCAGAGCCAGCTGATTTCAACACGTCTGTCAGGGGTGGTTTTGTGTTTACGCCGGCGGTGCCACTCGGGCTGTTCTGCCCACCCTGTGCATGGTTCGCTCCTTCAGGGAGCTGCAGATCCAGACAGATGTAAACACGTAATGACCACACAACCTGGATCCAAGCCACCAGCCTGCAAAACAAGCGCACGCCGGTCTGAGATGACTATCAGTGCTAAAACATTGCTGCATCACTGAGAGAGTTCGGCTACAGGACTTTCTTATAAGAGTATGAAATTAAAATCATCCGATTAATCTTTGAGATAAATGAATAATCCATTTATGGAATGTAATGTGTTTATTCTGATTTGATTTATAAAACCTATTGAGTATGAATATACAAGTCGTTGCCAGTATGGCGTTCAAACTGGCAAGTCCCAAGCACACTGGATCTGACTGTGTGGTGAAATTTCCCAGCAACGCCAGTGTTAGGCACAGACTCTATGAATATGTGTGTGAAATCATCCAGAGAGTACAAGCCATAGGTTTGCATTTCTGGTCACAATTCCCATATGATAGAAAATCTTTAGACTATGTTTAAATTCAAAGAATTGGGCTTAAATTGTCAATATTTTGTTTGGCCACCATTATTTTCCAGCACAGCCTTAACTCTTTTGGGCAGGGAGTTCATTAGAGCTTAACAGGTACCCACTGGGACCCTCTTTCAGGAGCTGGTGGATGTTAGAGACCTTGCACTCCTCCACCTTTGTTTGAGAATACCCCATAGATACTCAATAGGGTTTGGGTCTGGAGACATGCTTGATCTTTACACTCTGTTTCTTTAGCAAGGCAGTGGTTGTTTAGGAGGTGTGTTTGTGGTCGTTATCATGTTGGAATACTCCCGTGCGGTCCAGTTTCCGAAGGGAGGGCATCATGCTCTGCTTGGGTTTGTCACAGTACATGCTGGCATTCCCGGTTCCCTTAATGAACTGTAGGTCCTTACAGCCGGCAGCAGTCATGCAGTGCCAAACCATGACATTCCTACCACCATGCTTAATTGTAGGCAAGACACACTTGTTTTTGTACTCCTCACATGGTTGCCGCCACACATGCTTCACATCATCTGAACCAAATAATTTGATCTTGGTCTCATCAGACCACAAGACATGGTTCCAGTAATCCATGTTCATAGGCTGCTTGTCTTAAGCAAACTGTTTGATGGATTTCTTGTCATCTTTAAAAGAGGCTTTATTCTGGGATGACAGCCATGCAGACTTATTTTACATTTTAATTAAGGAAAATAATATAATTATTATAGTTAACATCCATGCCGCCCATGGAGGATGGGTCCCTTTTCTGAGTCTTGGTCCTCTCAAGGTTTCTTCCTCCTAAATAAGGGCGTTTTTTCTTGCCACTGTCGCCATAGGCTTGCTCAAACTGGGATTGGCCTTTTTTGGATGGTATACTGTTGCAAAGCTGCTTTGAGACAATGCTCCATTGTAAAAAGCGCTGTATAAATAAATTTTAGATTTTTTTTTTGTATGGTTTGAGCACCGACAGGCTGACCTCCCACCCCTTAACCTCTGCAGCAATGCTGGCAGCACTCCTACATCTATTTTCAAAAGCCAGCCTCTGGATATAATGCTGAACACGTGCACTTAACGTCTTTGGTTGACCGTGGCGAGGCCGGTTCTGAGTGCAGCCTGTCCTGTTAAACCTCTGTATGTCTTGGACGAGGTGCTGCAGCTCATTTCCATGATGTTGGCAATCTTTTATAGCAAAGGCCATCTTTATGCAGCCATGTTGATCTTTCAGTGACCAGTATGAGAGAGTGTAAGAGCGATAACACCAAATGTAACACATTAGGTCCCCGTTTACACCTAAGACCTTTTAACCCTAACGAGTCGTTATTTTGAGAGCACAGTAAATTGACACTGTTATACTTTACTTTACATTTACTTTACCTTGTATCAAAGTGTCATATCTTCAGTGTTGTCCCATGAAAAGATATAATGAAAATAGTTCCAAAAACGTGAGGGGTGTACTCACTTTTGTGAGAGTCCCTTGGTCACGTTAAGAAAACAGTGTGGTCAGTCTAAAAACTAAATCTGATTTGGGCCACTTTGTCTTCTGTTTCTCACCCTAAAATTAAAAAGATTTAATGAAATAATCTTTGCAACACAGCACTTCCTGTCAAAGTGTAACAATATTGTGAGTATAATTATCGTGCATAACTTCCAGCTTCCTGTCACAACTCCAAACAAATCGTAGTTCGTTTTTCAAATGTAAGGACTGTCACTAACAGAGGCAAAGTGTTCAGTTCATTCTAAACACTACAATGTATTCCTGAAAAGCATTTAAAAAACATTTATACTCTTGGTCTTTACTGGAGATGATTTCCCAGCTTGAATATTTAGTTTGGCTGCTGCTGTGTTTTTCCCTACCCCACCCCCCCCCCCACCCCTGTGTGCGTATACGTAGCCCAACTTTATAGGATGCCTTGTCAGAGCCGAACTTTAAAGTAGTTTCAAATGCAGGCAGAGGCCTTAAACAAATGAGACATGTATCGAGACGTCTAGGTGCTGCTCGTTTGAATTAAAGCACAGGGACAAATGTGGGTCACAATCAAACACCCGCTGCGGTGACGAATCCTCGTTTGAAAACTCGGCATCTTCTCCCTTCATCTCTCTCAGTTCTCTCCAGCACTTTCTTCTTTCAAAGGCCTGCGCGCGCCTCACGAACGGCGCCTGCGCTCCTACGTTGCAGATCTCTGGATCTTGCTTCGGATGAGACGTGGCAATTGCCTTCATCCTCCCCTCCGTTCTGCAGTGCCGTTCCCGAGACCCTTCTCATCTCCATCCCTCCATCCAGCCTCTCTTCTCTTTTTATCGCAGGTTGAACGAGGATTCAGCTGAGAATAAAGAAGAAGAGGTGCTAATTAAAGGAGGGGGAGAGAGTCGGCGAGGCTAATAATAAGACATTTAGGAGATCTGGATGCACGGAAAGGATGGTTGCCTGGTTTGCTTTGCCTCGCTTCTTTTTGCATTAGGGATGGATCAAACAGGATGCTGGAGGAGGTTCTTTAGTTTTGCCGCTGCGCCTCATTTGTCGGCTTTCATCCCTAAAGGCCTCCAACCAATAAGAGAAAGTTTAGCAAACAGCAAGTTCATTTGTTGTGCCAAAGCAATTTGAGCTTTAAATGTTTGAAAAGTCTCCAGGGTGGCTTGTGTAGTTATGTAGAATTGGATTTGAGTCCGGTTTACAAAATAAACTGGTCAATTCGCATTATTAAATTATACAAATTCTTTCCTGAATTTTGAGGAAAGAGATTAATTCAATACAATTTGGAATAAGGCTGTAACGTAACAAAATGTGGAAAAAGTAAAGCGCTGTGAATACTTTCCGGATGCACTGTAACATTGTCTTAGCAGATTACTAATTATAATTATAGTAATTATTTTCAATATTAAAATTCAACCAGCAAATACAGGAAATTTGTATGCATTATTAGAAAACTTTTTTTTTTTTAATTAGGGAAAATAGCTTCCATAGCCTGCAGTGTTAAGTATATAATGTGCTCTAACCTTACACTACAGCAAATTAACTCTCCTTACACTGCAGAAAAGTTTATCACGGAATGATTAGTTTGACATTTTTGGTGCCAATGATCAACAATATGGGACACATGGTCATTATACCATTGCCAAAACAACAAATCTTTTGCACTTTTGGTATCATATACTGTATCAATATACTACCTATTATATAGCAATTATATGTTTGGCTCAGCCAAACGGCTTACCTAGATGCCGCATGCATACTGTTTTGCTTCTGTTGCTTTCTGTTCATCTTACTGCATGCTGACGCAATCTGAAACTCCCTTTTAGCGCTTGCTGAATCAATCCGTGTTGCATATTACCATCCACATTTGCCATCCAGATGGCTGCACATCTTATTATTCAGCCGTAATAGTCAAGTGCTTGTACTATGCAAACAGACATTGTGTGAATGGGCACATAACTGTCATTTACATCAATAATGGTTTGATATCTGTCATAGTTTCAGTGTGAGATTAAGCTCACCATTTTACCCACCATAACAGATGGTGCCAATAATTTTGGGCTAACTGTATCTGATTATGTGACCTCCCTTTGTGTCCCGCAGCACTACACCAAAGATGCGGACGGTCTTTGCACCAGACTCATCAAACCCAAACTGATGGAGGGGACGGTGGCAGCACAGGACGAGTTCTTCAGAAGTAAGACCTTAACCTCATCCTCCCTGTTACATGAAACACTGCCTCGTAAATACACGAGTCTACATTGCAAGTTTATTTTCAAAGGAAGTTCTCATGTGCTTGGTGTCAGTAGGCCAGGATCTGTAGTCATATTTCTGTTTCTCTATTACACAGGTGGCTGGGCATTAAACCGCAAAGAGCTGAGACTCATTCAGACTATAGGAAAGGGTGAATTTGGAGGCAAGTATTTGAGAATGTGATGGGAATGTTTGGAGTGTTAGATGATTGTTAAGCTTATTCATTACCTCTTCTCCGATTTTCAGATTTTCTCAAATATTTGCGGTAAGAGTAAAACTCTTCCCAGGGTTGAGACATATAGTGTAACATTTAATAAAGAAAGAAGCAAAATATGTTAATAGTTTTTCTTTTTTATAGTACATTTTCAATTTATTTTAATTTTACTTCTCTGAACACCATGTTATACACTTGTTGTTGGTGTGCTAAATGCAACACTGTAATGTACTGGTATTGCATATAAAGCCAAGATACAGCAGTGCCTCATATACATTTGTTTATTAAGATAAGTAAAATCTTATCTCACTGTTAAGCCTCATACAGCACATTGCTTTGCTCTCGATCTTGGCTAAAGGAAAACACAAAATCAAGCCTCATTCGGTTGTGTATTTCACAATTTCAAGCACCTTGTTTTGAGAAATATTTTGAGCATTACACTGCTGTTTTGAATAACAACATTTCTCTGCTATGTTTTCCTTAGATGTCATGGTGGGGGATTACAGAGGCACTAAGGTAGCTGTGAAGTGCATCAAGAATGATGCGACAGCACAGGCCTTCATTGCCGAGGCCTCAGTCATGACGTACGTTCACTTAGCTCTTTTGTACTAGGCATATAACTTCTGTCTAATCTGCTAATAAACAAGAAAGAGTTCCTGGTGTCGTATGAATTGCTGTGTGAGAATCAGTGTTTGGCTGACTTGTTATTCACTGGGTGAATCTACTTATTATTACGTAGGCAACTACGACATAATAACTTGGTGCAGCTGTTGGGAGTGATCGTGGAGGAGAAAGGAAGCCTGTATATTGTCACAGAATACATGGCCAAGGTCAGTGTATCAGTAATCTGATCTGTAATAAAACTGTATGTACATGATTAACTGAAGGTAACTAGTTACTGCTCAGTGTACCACTATTTGAATATTAAAATCACTTTGCAGGTGTTTATTAAGCCATGTTTATTGGACGTCAGAGAAATATACATTTCATTCAAATCTCCTTTCTTAAGATCCTAGGGCACCGCACAGAGTCAAACCTTTTTATGTTTTAACAAAATGCATTTTGTACAAATGTAAAATAGCAATCCAAGTACTTAAATTAAGAAAAAAAAAAAAAATTACAAAAATCTATGGCAATGTGCCATTTAATGTCCGTCCAGCCAGTGTTCTTCCTATCACTGTCCGTTCACTTTAAACAAATATAAAACATATGTTTTGCTTGTTTTCTAAGCTGAACTGTTCAAACTCAGCCAACATCGCTTAAAAACAATAAACGAAGCAGTTTTGTGAGTATGAGCGAATGCATATACTGTAGTTGTGTCTAATAAAGGCTGGCTGTGTGTCTCCAGGGAAGCTTGGTGGACTACCTCCGTTCCCGAGGAAGAACCGTAATTGGAGGAGACTGTCTGCTCAAATTCTCCATGTAAGTCTTGGGGTTATTAAATTTGGTGAACACTGAAGCACTTTTTAAGCTTCTTGATGTGTAGGGTATGAAATATTAGCCAGTATGGTCCCCTGTTCTGGGAAGATAAGGGGAAAACCTGCTTATTCAAATAGAATGTAACGAAATCAAAGCATTTATTGTTATAAAGCAGTTTTTCTATATTTCGGTCTTAATAACCCTGGATCAGCAAATTGAATGTAATTGCTTTACAGTACAAATAATTAGATATTATTCAGAATTATACAGGATTAAATCCTAATTTACCAAACCTTTTGACTCTCCGAGTAGCATCGTCGCATCACAGCAAGAAAGTCCTGGATTTGATCCCAGGTGGAGGTGCTTTGGTGCCTTTCTGTCCCGAGTCCTTCCCGAGTCCTTCCCGAGTCCTTCCCGAGTCCTTCCCGAGTCCTTCCCGAGTAATTTATTACTCTAAATTGGCCCAACCTGAGTGTATATACAGTATATGACTAGTCTCAGTGTAACTTTGTACGTCGGTCTATGTAACCTTGTCTGTTGCTGAATGGACATTGATGCTGATAATGATGTTACATTTAAAAAAAAAACATTAACAGACAAAATTCTTTTTTTTTCCTGAACTTGAAAAAACACCTGTCCAAAGACTTGCACCATAAACAAATTGGAGCATGTGTTCTTATTTAAAAAAAAGATCATGCCGAATTGTTCCTTTAATGTAACTGAAATGTTGGTCTTTTTAAATACTCCATTCACAGTCTTATGTAAAAGTGAATCCATAATACTAGGCTTACATAGAAGATGTCTAAAATGTGCTGTAAATACAAAATGGTCTAAGGTCCTATAAATGTGTGATTTGTTTATTGTTTCATGGCTCGTGTTTGCAAGTGCTCCCTGTGTCTGTGTGGATTTATTCGGGGCACTCTGGTTTCTTCCCATATTTCAAGGACATGCATTAGGTTGATTAGGTCACTCTTACTTGGGCCCCTAAACCTGTCTCTGTCTTGAATATAGCCATTGTCGTTTATACAACATTAAATAAAAATCATAAACTAATAAAGGTAATCTCTATACACCCGAACGGTTGTTTACTTATTTTCAGAAATTATATCATGAATGAAGTCCTCTTAACATTTACTCATCCTCATCCACAAATGATCATCTTGGTGCTTAGAAATAGGTGGGGTTCAATATGAGTTAAAATTCATATCATGAGAATTTCAGTACAATAAAGATATAATATCATAATATGTCAAAAGATAAATAGAAAATAGATTAGACTTTATTAATTTGCATTATTAATGACTTCTATTATTCTGCCATTCAAAAGTAGTCATAATGAACATTAACTTTAAAGTTGAAACAGAAGAGTCGTTTTAGTAAAAATGTATGGTTTTTCATGTGTTTGCCAGTTACACATGTCTGTGTCGTTAGTCTTGTGTCTGTAGCAGGTCTGTTTTGGTATTTATCACGGTATACATGGTAAGAAAAAAATCCATGTCATTGAACTGTGTTATACGAGTATTCCAATCAATATTGGTATACCTCCCAGACCTTCTTATAAGGAGCTCAGTGCCAGCCAAACCTTGCTCAGCATCCAGTCTGCTCATGCTAGTGCCACATGTGTTTTATAAAACTACATGTTACATGTTATTATAACCGCTGTTACTACAACAGACAACATATGTAACAATGTAATAAATGAGTTAAGTAGAATGATAATCTTAATAACCTTAACTGATATGGATCTGAATGGACGTATACTAACCCTCTGACTCTGTCTTTGTACAGGGATGTGTGTGAGGCCATGGCATATCTGGAGGCTAATAACTTTGTGCACAGAGATCTGGCAGCTCGTAACGTTTTAGTGTCCGAGGACAATATCGCCAAAGTCAGCGATTTCGGTTTAACCAAGGAGGCTTCGTCCACTCAAGACACAGCGAAACTCCCCATTAAATGGACGTCCCCCGAAGCCCTGAGAGAAAAGGTAATGTTTGAGTGTTCGTATCAGGTCCTCTGTTTTCAGATTTATGTAATACAGATTCATATAATTATTGATGTGAGCCACACATACAGTGAGGACTTGCTAAATCTTGTCACTGTTTGGATCTTAACAGAAGTTCTCCACCAAGTCAGATGTGTGGAGCTATGGGATCTTGCTTTGGGAGATTTACTCGTTTGGACGTGTGCCATACCCAAGAATTGTGAGTATTTTTAATCTTTTTAGGCAATAAAATGCCATCCTCCTTTGAAACATGCTTCTGGTCGGTTTAGCATGATTGATGTGTGTACTGAAATGAATGAATGAGTCCAACGTGTGCCAGAACTTATCATCGTGATCTTTGGTGCCAGTGACACAAAATCTCAATGGATAAATCTTGAGATTTTCTTAAGAAGAAAAAGCAGCAGCTTTGAGTTGTATTAATATTTCTGCCTTGATGTAGTGTTAGAAACATTTCATACCAGTGGCGTGCATTCAGGCCCTCTAAACCTTCAGAGAAGGGGTAACAAATGGCTGTATGTATTTCATGAATAGTCAAATCAAAAACGTCAACCAATTCAGAACTCTGTGTTTTTTTTGGTTGCTATAGGACACGCATCTGACTGAGAGCTACTAACCAATCAAAACTGCTCGTTAAAATCCCGTCTACGCTGATGATATGTTGAAGGGTTCAGTAATGTGAGTCTGTTAGCAAAATGACAAGATATTAGAACAATCAGATTTATGATTTTTCACCTCAGTGGCTGGACCATAGCTGTCTAGGTTTTATTGTGCTACATTTTGCAAAGAAACTTGCAAGAAATTCAACAACATCCCCCAAGTTTACCTACAATTTAATAGAAAAATTTATGGCAAAGACGCAGGGATTTGAATTGAATATCCCACTGTATGCATGCTTGATATAGTGTGCATTCTAGGCCTTGCATAACCACACACAGCCTATATATATGATTTGCTCATATACAGTGACATTATTTTATACATCATTTAACATGCTTATTTCATTGTTTTAATCCTGGTCAGTTATTTAGTTAATTTAATAAGTTAGGGGTTTGGGTGGTGCAGAGGTCTAATAGGCTACCTCAAACCCAACTACCTCAAGTGTGTGTGTGTGTGTGTGTGTGTGTGTGTGTGTGTGTGTGTGTGTGTGTGTGTGTGTGTGTGTGTGTGT
>JAVSBV010003076.1:0-12923 GCA_033117975.1 Parotocinclus spilosoma | reverse complement strand
ATACTTCTTTGACTCTCTGTATATATATATATATATATATATATATATATATATATGTAAAATATCATTTTTTTTTTTTTGTTTCAGCAGGGAAAGATGGTATCTTGCTGCTACTTAAAAAACATTTGAACCAGTATTTTTCTACAGTCCATGTCTAACTACTACTGTAAACCAATTTGTGAATATGAATTTTTATGAATTAACAGTTTATCTGTGGTTTCGTTTCTTGGATCGCTGACAATTTTTTGTGACCATTCAATCGAAAACAGTGAGGAAAAAAACAATTAATGTTATTTTGAGCATTTCACCCAACGCACGCTGCCAAGCACACTTATATTTACTTAAGAAGGTTTGCAATATAAAAATCTCAACCAAAACGAGAATTGGCTACGTTTTCTGAATATTTTAGCTCACCTGGGAAAAGCTCTCACACCAGCTTAGACAGGAGTAGTGCAAACGGTAGAACTACAGAGAAAGGTCGTCTTCTTCTAGATTTGGCGCGTACAAAAGTATAGACATGCGCATTCCCCGCTGGATCGTGGGTCACCGTCGCCGTCATATTGGTGCGGCCAATTTATCATTATTTCCGTAAGATTTACCTGAAAAAATACTCGCATAAATCGTTGAACACAAAAAGAAACTGATGGGGTTGATAGTAAACCATATAGTTATACTTTTTATCCAGGAAGAAAAAAACAGCTTACTCGTGAATATGTATACATACTAGCTTTGAGCGGACTAATAAGGCAGACGCTATGACTCACTTGAGCCTCGAGTTGAACGAACTTAAATTTGACTGGACGTTGAAACAACTAAAAAATTTTCCTTAACACAATGTATTTATCTTCAGAAGTTCAGAGAACAGTTACATTTCTGAATAGCATATACTCAATTAAGTCAAGTAAATCCAAAAAACATAAATGTTTTAAGTAGGATTTATTGATTTATTGAGGTATGGCTTGTTGAGTCAAATAATCATTTTTTTGAGTGTAGGCTTTCTCAATTTGGGATTGGCCTTTTAAAATAATATAATATTGTAATGTTACTTTAAGACAGTGCTCCATTGTAAACAGCGCTATATAAATAAATTTGACTTCATACTGGTCACTCAAAGTTTAACATGGTAATTGTAAAATGATTGAGACAATACTCTATTGTAAAAGGCGCTATATAAATAAACTGAATTGAATTGAATTGAATTGAATTGGCTGGGTTTTTGATTGAAGTTCCTAATGAATAAGTACTGTTATGATTATTATATGTATAAATGTAATTAATGCCTCATAGACTTAGTGTAGCTTTAATCAACATTCTAGCAAATATGTTTATGTGTGTGTTTTGTAACAGAGGAAGAAGACACCTCAGTCACAGGCAGCCGATAACCTATACCTGCACTGATAAGCAGTAGCAGAAGGAGGAACATAAAGTTTTCTGTAACTCCCTCGTTCAGCTAGAGTAAGGCTGATTAAAATGGTGCAAAACAGCTCTTGAAGTGAAAAGTTCAGTGGATGATGTACGGCTGGGGGTCTGGGGTGGAACCTCTGACACACGCAGGTGGAAAAGTATAAAAGCTGTACTCTGTGCCATGTTAAGTGGGAACTTGGCTTACAGTGTGTTGTGAGCCCAACTTGCCCTGATCGATCAGTGAGAGAATAAAGAGATAAAGAGAATGAGTCATACTCTGACTCTGAGTGTTCTTACTCTCCACACATTCAATGAACAGGTGCAGTGGGCTTAGGTGAGGTCTGAGGTGAGGTCTGAGCCACTTCAACACACTTCATGGCAAAGATCTGAGTATCTGAAAAAAGAATTTTAGCTTTGATGTTTATTCAATAGCAGTGTTGTGTATATGAAAAAGGAATCTCCGCTGACACTATCTTAAAAAAAAGTTTATTACAAAGAAGAACAGTATCAAATCATGGTTTGCTTTCTGAGATAATCTGGTCAAATCCATATGGTCTTTGTGTAAAATAATCTTATCTATCTAATAAAGAGGCCCATCTTTTGTGGCACCAGGCGACTCCCACTAAAACATCCCAGACTCATAAATACAGGCATCCCTAATTGACACATTCCATACTTATAAAAAGAGTAACTATATATGTTGCTAAATACAAATCAGCTCCACATAAAGATGGCCTAGGCTATATGAAGATTGGCAATGCCTTTAAAGTGAATTGCAGCACAGAGGGCAAGACCATACAGCAGTTCAGTAGGACAGGTTCCACTCAGAACAGGCCTTGCCATGGTCGACCAAATAAGTTGAGTGGATGTGCTCAGCGTCATATCCAGATATTGGATTTTAAAATTTTTGGCATATGTGAGCTGCAAGAATTGCCCATCAGTGCTTAGACGATACACTGCACAATATATACACTGCAAAATTAAATTGGTCTGCTTGGCTGTTGTCTCAGAAGGAAACATCTTCTAAAGATGATGAATAAAAAAAGCTCACAAACAGTTTGCTAAAGACAAGCAGACTAAGTACATGGATTACTGAAACCATGTCCTGTGGTCTGATAAGATTATTTGGTTTAGATGTTATGTGGTGACAACCAGGTGAGGAGTACAAAGTCAAGTCAAATCAAGACAAGTAGGGTGGGACTGGGTTCTGTTGATGAAGATCAGTAGAGTGATGCTAAATTGGAGGACATCTAAGTGTGTGGTGCTGGAACTGTTACTGGACCATCAGCTTGGAGAGAAAGGAGAAAATGTAGTTACTTAGAAGCTTCATCTTCAGCTTTAAATGTCTTCACAAATGGGTAAAAAACTCAGCTTTCAGTGCAAGAAGCCACAAAGCCATACATCTGACTGCTCACTGACGTTCCCCACAGAGGTTTGGGTGTGCCAGGTAAATAAATGTATTTTTCAAAAAGACAAGCAGAGACATTCGTCATGTAGTAACAAGAACATCGGTCTTGCACGTCGAATGACGTTGGTTTGTGTTTGCCTGTATGTTCAGAACCTTGGATAATGGTTGTTGAGCGGATGTCGATGTAATTCCCAGTGACACTTCTCCTGTTTCCAAGGACAGTAATTCTCATGAGGTCTTGCACCAGAGCGTCACCAGAGTACTGCTTCCGATCACCTGTGTCTAATTATACATCAGATAGGTATAAACACCATGCAGGATACCATCTGTTTTTTCACTAGCATACTAAGTGCTATTCCACATGTGTCTGACTAGCCTCTGTTCATTGTTATATTATCAAAGCATGCATATACACCTGAAAATATATGTTTAATAAATCCCAAATATATCGCTAATTCCAATTTAATTCTATTGTAAAATATCAGAGAAGTTTTGACAACAGATGTATTGTGGAATTGTGTTGTTGTATTGTAATTGTGTTGTATTGTGTTGAGTTTTCGTAACCGCCTTTAATGTACAATTGTGTAATTGTACATTTGTATTATTCATTTTGAATTTAATGCCTGTAACACGTTTCCAAAGAAGTTGGGACAGGGGCGTGTTTACTACTTTGTTACCTTTCCTTTTAACAACACTTAATAAGTGTTAGGTGTTGGGAACTGAGGATACTAATTGTTGAAAGGCTTTGTAGGTGGAATTCTCTTCCATTTTTGCTGGCTCTTGAACTTATAACAATCTGGACAGTCCTTTTCCTCCTTGCCATTAAAAATATGTGTAACATTATGAAGTGCAAAATACAACAATGGAGACCCTGTACTTTTGAGCAACTGAAGTTGGACATTATGCAAGAATGGGAAAGAATCCCACCTACAAAGCTTCAACAATTTGTCTCCTCAGTTCCCAAATGCTTATTGAGTTTTGTTAAAAGGAAAGGTGATGTAACAGAGTGGTAAACATATCCCTGTCCCAGCTATTTTGGAAAGTGTTGCAGGCATCAAATTCAAAATGACTGAATATTCCCAAAAAAACAAAGTTTATCCATTTGAACATAAAATATATTATCTTTGTGGTGTATCCAATTGGATATACGTTGAAAATTACAAATTCTGCTGGGGTATGTAAACTTAGCAGAACTGTATGTACAAAATGAGAAGTAGAATATGGAGTAAGTTCCGTATTCAAAGTCAAAATCGAATCAGAGATCGTTGGAGCTGAGAGATGACTGTGCTAACCACATACACTACCATCCCACCCAAACAGTTAAATGGTCAATAACTACACAAGGAAACGAATTGTCAGTTTTTTATTTTGCCAAAGACAAGTTGTAACTTGGTCCTTGGTGTTGACATGCCAGAAAGATTTGTGGATACAGGATGTTTGGATGATTTGTTGTCACATGGTGAGATGACAATGACTTTTCAGTAGAAGTACCTGCATGGTCTGGTGTTCATGGACCAAATGCTAGGAGAGCAAGATAGGTAGATAACATGGACCCATTGGGCATGCCACACCATCCAATTTAGCTGTATATTTAGCTACTGGATGTTGCATATGACCTTGTTCCTAAGTTAGACAGGATGTCATGAAGCAACAATCTTCATATACAAAAACAATAAAAGGCTTATTTGGATCACAAAGACCCAGAGCTGGAGCAGACGCAAAGGCTGATTTTAGTTTTAAAAAGCAACTGCGCTATCAATTGTGCACTGTAGTTGGCAGTGACGCTGCATTAATTGTAGGTCTTCTAGAAGGCAAAATTCCGCTAGAACCCTGTGTAAACCCTTTTGTTTTCAATAAATAAATCATACCAGTATATGGGTACACAAAAAATATTTTTGCCACAGTTTAGAAAATGTAAGTGGTTTTAAAATAGTGATTTTGATCATAATTTTAGCAAAGTATTATGTAAGAAAAAAATTTTGCTGTAAAATAGGTTTCTTAATATTTGATATAATCAAAAAAATATGTATATACAGTTTTTCCAGAGTGGTTTAAGCTTAGAGGGTATTGCAAGTTAGATAAAGAAATCCGAGATAACTGAGGAAGCGCGACTTGACCAAGCCTGATTCGCGCATCTTGGGTTCATCAGTTGCACGTTTGCTGAGCCAGGATTAAAAGTCGCGGCTATGTCAAGTTTGTTGTAGATAGTCCGGGATAAGTGCGCGTCCCCAGTATACTTAAACAGAATCGCTCCCAGAATCACCATTAGGAGAATGGACTTCGTCTGCCAGTATATCCTCCAAGGAAGGGCATACCACTATGGACAGGGAACGGAAGAACGGGTGATGGACTTTTGTATACGCACTGTATTACCATCGTGTTAAGTTCATATTAAGACATCACCTTATTCAGACAAAACGTATTCATGCATTTATAACTTCTCGTTTAGATTATTGTAATGCTCTTCTATCAGGATGTTCGGGTAGATCCATAAACAAACTACTGCTGGTTCAGAATGCAGCAGCTTAAGTCTTAACTACAACTAAAAAGTTCTCCTTTATTCACTTGCACCCTTCACGCGCTGTGGTTTGCTACACGTCCTACACGGTATTCATTTACGTCATTTCTCCATTCGTCACTCGCACAGCTGACGCTCGTTTCACTCGCAATCGCGCACAGCTTCTCCCTCTACAAAACCCTCGCATTTCCGTGTCACGTTGTGAAGTCGGGCTACATGCGCGTTTCAGTAACTCTTCGCGCCAGCATCTTTGGGTTTTTCCGCGTTCTACCGTCGTTGCTCAGTCACTCACTCACGTCCACATTATTAGGTACACGTACTGTCTTCAATCATGCGTCGTTGCTAATAAAAATTGTACAGCACTTCATTCAGCCGTGTTTTTGTGAGCTGAGCCATAAGCGGGTTGTGATATAAGACTTATGCCATGGCTCTATGAAGACTAGCCCAGCAGCTGGAAGCCTCCCACTGACAGATAAAAGAACAGCAGGTGCCACTGGTCTCTGTCTCATACTGTGCAGACCCTGTTGACTCAGCAAGTCGCCATGGAGGCTGTGTCTCCCCAGGCAGCGTTCCTGCAGACAAATACGAGCCAGAGACCTGTTCAAGATTTCTGCTCCAGGTCTCCCTTTTCCTAACCAGTGTGGGAGACGTCTCAGAACCCCCCAGAAAAATACAACCCCAATTCCTATGAAGTTGAGACGTTGTGTAATACGTATATACAATGATTTGAAAATACTTTTCAACCAGCGGCGATTGCTCTAAGACTGCATGGGAAGCTCAGCTTCTCCTAAAATGTCAAAAAATAAGTGATTAAATATATACTGTTGTGTGTACATGTCATTGACTTAATATGCGCTACAACGCGTTCAACGTTTTATTAATTTTTGCAAATATTCATTCATTTTGAATTTAATGCCTGTAACACGTTTCCAAAGAAGTTGGGACAGGGGCATGTTTACTACTTTAAAGCTTTACTGCTTTAACAACACTTTAAGTTCCCAACACTTAACACTAAGTGTTAGGTGTTTGGAACTGAGGATACTAATTGTTGAAAGGTCCATTGAAAGGTTGAAATTGTCAATTTTTGCTGGCTCTTGAACTTATAACAATCTGGACAGTCCTTTTCCTCCTTGCCCTGAAGGACATTCATAAAATGTGGACTTATCAGGCCACAATGTTTTTTCTGTTGTTGATTTATGGCTTTTTTGAGTTTTAACTTGCACTTGGTGGCGCGATGAACTGTGTTCACTAACAATGGTTTTCTGAAGCGTTCCTGAGCCCTTGTGGTAAAATCCATCCACCTGAGAGTTTGAAGGTCACAGGCTTTCTGCTTAATTGCAGAAATTTCTTTAGATTCTCTTAATCTTTTGATGATATTATGAACTGTAGATTATAAAATCCCTAAATTCCTTGCAATTGCACAATTAAAAATGTTCTTAAACTGTTGGACTTTTATGCTCCCTTTATCATGACACTCATTTGTGGAATGTTCGAAACAGGTGATTTTTGAGCATTCCTCAACTTTTCCAGTCTTATGTTGGCTGGGTGAATATTCTAAATGCGTGAATATTTGCAGAAAACAATTACGTTTATCTGTCTGAATATTAAATATCTTGCCTTTGTAGTGTATTCAATTGAATATGGGTTAAAAACAATTTGCAAATCATCATATTCTTTTTTCATTCATAGTTTACACAACGCTCCAACTTCATCGGAATTGGGGTTGCACCTTCCACAACTCCATTCTTAAAGGTCCCTGGACTGGGCTTTGGCAGCCTCAAGCGGCTTGACTGATGACAAACACTGCCAGGTTATGATATAAGTGGCTGAGGGAGATGAGTGTTTGTGTGTAGACACGCTGTGGGTCAATAGTGTAATAAATCACAGCAGGGGAGCGTGGGACTGAGAGGACAAGATCTCTGACAAAAACGTGTAGTCTTTTTAGTGTTTAAAAAAGTCAGAGCAAAATGAAATACTTTAACATAAATGGCCCACCAACTATAGAATGAACTACCCACTTTAGTTTGAGATTTAGAAGTGTAGCCTACAAACCTACTTTTTTATGGCATTTGGTTAGATTTATACTGGGATCTGTGTCTCGGGTTACTAGGAGCGGACTCTGCGGTCATTGCTGCCTTGCCTGCCATTTCATACTCTGACCTTTGGTCGGGAGTGTCTAGTCTGTGGTCGGCTGGCCTGGTCCTCTTGATCTTGATTTGTACATCCTTGCCATAGACTAAGGGCAGAGCTGGGGGTTCATAGTTAAAGAAAGTTATGGTGATCTGGAATGTTGGGTTGCCGTATTCTTGCCTCCTTAGTGTGATCACTCATGCATGTTGTTTGCTTAAGAGGTGGGTTGCTGTTTCTAGCTGTGCTGCTAAAACTGCCGGGGTTTCATGCTACACATGGCATCAGTGATAGTTAATAGACTCTGTGCTCTTGGTCAATAACTAACCAAATGTTCTATTTACTCTCCAAGCTGGTGTTCCAGTACCAGTTCCAGCCCCCACACTAAGACATTTCTAAATCTCAGCATCACTCTACTGGTTACTGACATCAGAAACCAGTCACAATATGCCAGGCCACAGCAGAGGATAGTAACTCTCGTCCTCCTTCAGTTGGCAGGGGATGGCATCTTTGCTAAAATTCTTGGATTCTTATTAGACATTGTGAGGAAAGAAAGGGAAAAAAACAACCATTACTTAATTGATATTACAGCAAAGCAGCAACACAATCAACTATGACGAAGGATTCAAAGGATTAGACAGAATTAGCTGTCTGTCCGAATGTTGACCAACTAGCTCCCCTTAGTGACCAGATTTTACTATATTGTAAGAAACTGACCGATGCTCAAATGACTCTTAAATGCTGATTGGTCAATGGTGGCCATATTTGTTTGGCAATTTCAGTATTGTGGATTATTAGTATTAGTTTTTCCACAAATAACTACTGTCATTCCAATCAAATGCCTCCTGAATTGTAATTGGCCTATGGCAGACATCTTTATCGATATAATTCATTGACCTGTGGAAGCCATGTTTTTTTTAATATCAACATGCTTTTGTTAAAAATGAAGCGACATACTGCTTATTATGATATGATTTGTGGCTACGTCTGAGAAATCAAGGAAAGAGTTTGCGAAAGTATGGTTATGCACATGTTGAACATTTCTTGACAAGCAGTCAATGGAGCAAATACACTCAGATTGAAAAGTTTTGAATTAGAGGCTAGATGCACTGCACACAGAAATTTGATTGTACCCATGTGCTTGAGTAGCGGGAGGAACTATCTATATCTATAGACCAAGTATATTGTCTGTACCACTTATGCTTTAGGCTGCACAATTTGTTTTAGGGCAAAATAATAATAATAATTATTATAATAAGGAATATAAATAAATAAAAATCCTAACAATGGTGATCCAGTGCTTGCTGCTTGGACCCCTGATAATAAGTATAGCTTCAACCGGCAATGTGCGTGCTCCAAGTTGTCTGGCCAAACGTTGACCAAGTAGTTGGCAGATGGTCACTGACAGAAGGCTTTCTCTCGGAAAGCTAACTGTCAACCCAATCAATTGCCTCCTCAATTATGATTGCCAGATAGTGGCAATCTTTGGTCTTTTAAGTATCTTGGACTATTTAACATAGAGATTAGTGGGAAAATTTAGCCTGCCAAAAAACATCTGAGTTGGACTTCATGATTTATAAGAAACAGCGTCTTGGCCTTTGCCCCACCCCCTTTTCAGTGACACTCCCATAACTGTGCACACATCTACAGAATCTTATATCCCTGACATGCTGAAATTCTGGTCTAGATCTGAGTCTTTATTAGTAACAGCTGTGTAAATAATTTAAGCTCCGCCTCAATATGATTCCTGGACATTCCATGGTATTTGGAAATGTCAACACACTCTTATTTATTATTGGGGCATGTCAATTGTGCCTATTCATAAGAAATGTATTAATGAGAAGGCTACTGTCAATCCAATCAAATGCCTATTTAATGCTGATTTGCCAATAGCAGCCATCTTTGTTTGGTAATTTGGCAATATGATTGAGAACTTATTGAGCACACTGATTAGATTATGTTCAACACACATACACACACGAACAAGAATCCAAATGACTGCTAAAGTTGGAAATATGCATGTTTCTTTAAGTGGTTAGATCTAATTGATTTAACAGAATGTCACATACAGTTGTGTACATATTTTGTTGTACACATGTTTATTTCCTTTGTGTGTATTGGAACAACACTGAAATAACCAAAAAAAAATCCAAATGTGATATAATTTCATGCAAAACTCAAAAAATGAGATGGACAAAATTGTTAGCACCTTTTCAGAATTGTGGGTAAATACTTTTGTTTCAAGCATGTGATGCTTGTTTAAACTCACCTCAAGCAAGTAGCAGGTGTAGTCACACCTGAAACCAGATAAAATGGAGAGAAATCAATATTTACATTGTGTCTGTGCATGTGCCACACTAAGCATGGAGAACAGAAAAGAGGAGAAGAGAACTGTGTAAGGACTTGAGAACCAAACTTGTGAACAAATATCAACAATCCTTAGGTTACAAGTCCATCTTCAGAAATCTTGATGTTCATTTGTCTACAGTGTGCAATATAATTAATAAGTTTACAGCCCGTGACACTGTAGCTACTCTCCCTTCCGTGGACGGAAGAGAAAAATTAATGAAAGGTTGCAAGTAGTATAGTCCAGGTATAATATAATATAATCCAGCTTTAAACAAGTTCCAAAGAATTTCAAGCTGTCCTGCAGGCTCAAGGTGTATCAGTGTCACCGCAAACTATCCGTCGACATTTGAATGAAATGAAACACTATGGCAGTAGACACAGGAGGACACAGAGACAAAAAGCTTGTGGACAGATGAGACAAAGATATAGCTTTTTGTTAAAACATATCATTCAACTGTTTAACAAAAACAGGGTGAGGCCTACAACGAAAAGAACACAGTACCTACAGTCAAATATGGTGGTGATTCAAAGATGTTTTGGGGTTGTTTTGCTGCCTCTGGCACTGGGTGCAAGGCATCATGAAATCTGAATGTAGTTCCCAGTGTCAGAAAGATGGGTTTTCGTCCTAGGTCTTATTCCATTGACCCCAAACATTCTTCATGTTGATTTCAATTGTATTATTTACATAATTTTACTATTACTGCAACTTAATTATTCAATTAACATCTAGGCCACCCATGGAGGATGGGTCCCTTTTTGAGTCTTGGTCCTCCCAAGGTTTCTTCCTTCTTTTTTTAGGGTTTTTCCTTTCCACTGTGACCCTAAGCTTGCTCAATTTGGAATTGGCCTTTTAAGATAATATAATACTGTAAAGCTGCTTTGAGACAATGCTGTATTGTAAAAAGCACTATATAGATCAAATTGACTTTGACTTTAGAGAGTAAAATTGCTGTTGGGAGAAAGCACCCTTCAAAGATGAGAGGAAACATTTCTGTAACAAATTATGACTGTAACTGATGCATTACTAATATTTTATAATAAATGTGCAATGTGTGGGTTATTAAATCATATGTGCAACACTAACTGATTTATGAGCTTGACTATGATCAAGGTTATTAAAGAATACAAAATATAAATATTTTTAGCTAAATATGTGCGTGGGTGCAAACTCATATTTGTGTAAAAAAAAGAAACCCGGCTGCCTTTTTTCTGTGATGTCTAAAAGACATAACTAAATATCAGAAAGATATCCAAAACCTTGTAAGACCAACACATGACAGTAGTAATCATTAAAGTTAGACTAAATTGATTTGAACAAAACAAAGATAGGAGACACTTATTACCCACTTATTGCAGATGTTTTCTGGAGTAAACTACAACATAGGCAATCAGGAGGTCAGAGATGATATGTTCCTATGCCATTGACAGAAGAAAAGTTTGTGAACTCTACACATTGGGTGTCAAAAGTAACGTATGCTCAACACCTGCTGTTCAAACAACGTTTTTGCTCTATATTGTAAGAATAAAGTTAATTGGCTAAATGATCCCCTGAGGCATGTCCTTAGATACTATCAAAGTTTTTAAAAAGTTTTCAAGATTCTCTAAGGCTTAGAATCCCCGTGACAATAATTTGGCATAATCGTCGGCAGGATTTGGAGTTGGGAAGAGCCACAGTTGGTAAACTCAGAAGCAAAAAAGCAAAAAAACAAAAACTGCATAGTTGTGAGTTCTAATATAGTTAATTGAAAATAATTGAAATAAGCTTAAATACGAAGAAAAACTGAACATTATTTTCTAATCTTTTTGGCAAGGTCTAAGTATTTGACAATTGTTTTAATGAGTTTAGAGTCGGTTCTGTGGTCATTTGGAAAGGTCTGAGTATTTGATCATCATCAAGTATTTTGTAACCAGACTCTTAAAACTAGAGGCCAGGAGGGTCTTGTTGGCAGAACAGCTGGTCTATATGACCACAATGCATTGTGTTGTGAACTTCACCTATTATGGCATGCTCAGACATTGTTTTATGCCAACATGTAGAGACGGGTCAAAAATTGATGTTATAATATGCAAAACATGGTAAAAGTTTGCAAAAGAAATGAAAAGCAAGAAAATAGGTAAATGACAGTGTGATGTCATCTCACACTGCAAATAGTTCAATACTTACCATCCCAAGGCATGGAAATGTCCATTTTCCATTCTTGGTCACTGCATCTGCACTACAGAAAGCCTGATTTAGAAATTATCAAGTGACAAATTTTCAACATGTTTGGGCAGCATTAGAAGAGAAAAATGTATCTTAAATAACAATTAGGGGTATATTGGTACTACTCACTGAACTGCAAAATACAGACAACTCACAATGGCTTCGCCTGTCATGGGTGGGGCTAGTGAGATCACTGTGCCATGCACGTCTGGACCTGAAAGCGTGCCTTGAACCACTACTGTGCCATGTACGTCTGGACCTGAAAGCGTGCCTTGAACCATCACTGTGCCATGTACGTCTGGACCTGAAAGCGTGCCTTGAACCAACATTGTGCCGTGGATCTGACTGTGTTTAATTCCAGTGGTGGATTTAGCATCAGGTCAAGACACAGCAATGTGTCCAGGTCCAGGTCCATCATCATTATGTCTGGACCTGACTGTGTGCCTTGAACAATTACTGGACCTGAACACATCGCTGTGTCTTGCCTTGATGCTACATCCACCACTGGAATTAAATTATATAATTTATTAGAATTATATGATAACATTTCATAACACTGTATCAGACTAACTATTGTCTGCTATTGATGCTTTGCCTCAGACTTTTCTTTACCCAGGGAAATAAATGAACTTACGAATGAAGCCATTTAGGAGGCAAGGCAACATCATGTTCTCATTTGTACTTATATCCCTGAGACACCCACTTATCTTGGATACATTTGTGCTCATAAGTTTACAAACCGGATTCCAAAAAAGTTGGGACAAATTGTGAATAATTTGCCAACATCTAATATTTTATTCAGAATAGAACACAAATTACAGATCAAAAGTTTAAACCGAGAGAATGTATCATTTTAAGGGAAAAATATGTTGTTTCCAAATTTCATGGCGTCAACAAATCCCCAAAAAGTTGGG
>JAVSBV010003065.1:0-12924 GCA_033117975.1 Parotocinclus spilosoma | reverse complement strand
TGTGTGTGTGTCTGTGTGTGTGTCTGTGTGTGTGTCTGTGTGTGTGTCTGTGTGTGTGTCTGTGTGTGTGTCTGTGATTAGTCTGCAGTGTGCTGCTACTCGGCTCAGTCATGCTGCATATCACTTGCCTGGGGGAAAAAAATTATCAATTCTGATAAATGTGTCTTTGTGTGTCTTTTTTTGTGGATTTTCATCATAAAGTTGAGAACTTGTAAATCATACCAACTTTAAAACTACCTGTATGTATGATCTCTATATATTTATATACATTTTAGGTTCATGGAGGCTTGCTACAACTCTACCCAGAGGGCCGAAATGCTGTTGCTAACATAGAGCCGATTTTTGATCGCCTTCTTATTTTTTGGTCAGACAGACGAAACCCTCACGAGGTGAAACCAGCCTATGCCACACGGTGAGTGTTGTGCATTTACAATCCACCATCACAGCTGTGACAATTTACACGTACCCTCATACCTTAGATACTTCCTTGTAATCTGTGACTGGCTGCTTTTTTTATTTTATGTGCACACACCTGCATACTTGCCTGCATGTTTACCTAGACCCATAAACTCTTACCTAGCTGACTGTAGAATTCTAATACACACACACACACACACACACAAACACACACACACACTCTTTTCATGCTTGGCTGTGATCTCTGCACTGTTTCCTCCAAAAGCATTTGAAATCTGTCTGATCTTTTACTATAAAATTTGAAGCCGCAGCCGGTCTTCCTGAGGAAGAGTCTCTGTTTAAAAACAGTTTATTTTTATCTCACTGTTTGTTGATGTAACTTAAATGACTCAACAGTGCAAATTGTGTTAGTGTATGCAAGTGAGGCATGGGGAATGCAAGTAAAGTTAGGTGTCTACTATTTGTATGAAACGCTGACAGCTGGGGGGTGAGGCAGGGCACAGGAAATTTCCTGAGCACAAGAGTTCATATCTCAGAGAGAAAGAGACGAGAATAAACCTAGGAACTTGCTGCACAGAATTACTCTGGTTTTGACTAGCCTTACCTGAGCCCTTTCCCTGCCCTTATCATGGTGCAGTGTTTACTCCACAAGCAGCAAACTCAAACTGTTCATTTAGTATGTATACACCATTAAGTAAACACTATTCATAGTACAGTAGAATCTGGTTAATTGGACCACATCGAGATGCGATCGTTTTGGTCCTAATAACCGGCTGGTTCGATTAAACGAACATGCCCTATGTTACAAGACGGGACATGCTATTTAACATATGAAATGTTTATTCAAACTTTGTGTTATATACTTACGAACTTTGTTCATTGAAAAATAAATTTGCAAACAAGTTTTTCAAAACGACAACACAATGTGTAGGTACTCATTATACTGTAAAAAACAAGTTCTTACTAAATTCCAGTCAACGTTTCAAGAACTTTGAAACCACCAGTGTGATCTGACGCGTTCTCTTGACGGACTGCACTTGAACAAAATGAAGAAAGTGCTGGGCGTGGTCACCTCCCGCTGGTTTCGCTCTTGTCAACACAACTTTTCAGATTTCCTGACCTTTGATGAAAGCATAAATTCTCCCGGAGAGCACAGGATTTCTCCCATATCTCGCTGATCCGCTTTGCATCCGCTAGGTGTCGACTTGTGGCTTTTTTTTCTAATTCGCTTCTCACGTTGTTTGGTCCGATTAAGCGGAATTTTGGTTTAAATAAGCCAATATCATTTACACATATATAATAGGATTTGTTTCAATACTTTAGGATTTGGTCTGAATAAGTGGCTGGTCCCATTAACCGGTGGTCCAATTAACCGGATTCTACTGTATTCACTTTTTATATCCATGGTGGGTGTGGAGCATGTTCCCGAACTCACTGGGTGTGCACATAAGTGTAGGAATAAGCCACCATTCCATCACAGGGCTTGACAGGGGTCAGTGTTGCAGTGTTGGAGGGTGAGCAATCCTACCTGTTCCCACAGAGTTCCCCCCATCCCTACTTCCAGCCTTTTGTCCCTTGGACATAGTCAGTCATGACTTGTTGATTTCTGACCTGGCCCGAGAACATCAACATCAGCCCACAGACTTGAATCAGCAAATTACTGTTGTTTCACGAGAAGCATTAAAATTAGTTTTTTACTGAACATCAATTTTTAAGCTAAAACTTGTTTGGCTTAATGGAAGTGTCAGAAATTCAGCGTTACTTTATTGTAGTGTAAACTTTTAAATACAAGACTCTTTGCAATGGTGTGGATAGTTCAGATTTAGACATAAGTAAAACTGTAACATAAAACACAAGATATAGACATTTCTTTAATTGGCCTGTTTTGACGCTCACAAACAAATAGGTTTGATTAACTGTTGAGTTGAATTGAGTACTTCTGACCTCACCTTTTTTCTCCTCATGTTACAGATTTGCCATCACCGTTTGGTACTTTGATGCAAAAGAAAGAGCTGAGGCCAAGGAAAAGTACAGACTAGGTAAGTTTAAAAGCTAAAAGACTGCTAATTGTGGTTAATTTTCAGAACAGATATGTGTAATATTACATGACTGTTATTACTTCTAATTAATCATTTTAGTTTTAATTAGCCCAAAATAATCAGGGCTTTACTGCACATAATTCATATTAGGTTTAATCTTTATTTAGTTTTAGGTTCATTAGGTCCATTCATATGATGGTAACACTTGAGCATTCTGCCTCTCAAACACTTTTGGATTAATTTAGGTGTTTTTTTTTTGCTGCTTACCCTTTGAAAATTCCTTATTACCTTATCCAACTATACTAGTATATTTTGTTTTGGGCAGTCCAAGCATTTCTGGGAAGGTGTTAATGTGGGTACTATGCAAATGCATGCATGCATGCTTAGTTAGGTTATAGGTTATAAGACTGTAAAATTAGGTTATAGGTTATAAGACTGTAAAAAGTGCTCACATTTACAGATTCTGTTTGGGTGCATGGTAACGCAAATTTCAGCCAGTAGAATTATTTACAATAGAACTTGCAGGCTTCAGGAAGATTTAGTACAGCAGAACAAGACGTCTCATTAGTGTTACAACTGCTGCTATAATATAAATACATTTGTGACGAGTATATGTTTAAAGACTGAAAGTTGCATTATGACAACAGTTTCTTGGAAACCAATGCCATTAGTGATCAGATTGATATGGAGAGAAAAGAAGGGTCATGTGACTTCTTGTTACATCTGTGTGGCCAATCTTTACGGCTAAAAAAAACCCCGTAATCTGTTAAATACACAAATTAAGTTACTTCAGACCAGTTTTACCAAAACCACCAGAGCCTAGATAAAACGGATAAAGACACCACAACTAAAGACATTGAATATTGTTAAGTGTGTTTATAAGCACTTAATAATCTGATACAATTTTGTAATCTGATCAGTTTACATGCCTTTGGGTAATCAGAAAATAGGAAACCACATGGTTTACATGACTCAGGAAATAAATCAGATTTTTACTTGCTGGTAATCCCACAGTTGGAAGTGATGTAAACTTCAAATTGAATTTCCTCAAGCATCTATTGCGTTCTCGACTAATTTTGTTGTAACCTTGTTTATATAAGTAGCCTAGTGTTTTTCCTGAAATGGCAATGGATGGTAATGGTGACGTTAGAACTAACATGCATTGAGAAATCCGATTAGAGAGAAAATCCTGCTCTTGTTATCAGACTTCATAGTCCTCTACAGTTAGTCATCACTTCTCAGAATTCTATTAGGATTCAAAACTTTTGGAAAAACATGCTGTCCTGTGAATTTTAACAAGCAGTCACACAAGAACACCTTTTTAAAATAAAATTATATAGTTTATGTCTGGTTCTAGTTGTGATCCACCTTTGTGTTAACCATACTCATGTCTCCTCCTTTTACAGCTACGGGACAGAAAGGGCTTGAAGTGCCTGTCACTCGAGGCGATAAGACCTAAATTCTTATCAGCTCAGGCTGTACAGCGTGTCCCTCCATGTATGCGCCATGGTGACAACTGACAACTGTTTTCACGGAGAGCCACAATGAGTCGGACAGGCTGCAAAGCCAGACCAGCTAGAAGTCCCAACACCTCCTACTGGTCTCGGACTGCCCAATCAGATACACTTTACAGAGACATAATGACCACTGGGGAGAGACGGGTACAGGCTGCTTAAACACTGAAGATGGCTGCTGGATGGAGCAATGACTTGGTCATATTAGTACTTGACTGAAAAGCTTCTGAAAAGCTGAAAAAATTCTGTTGTTCACTACGGTGAAAAGTCCTACTTGGCCAAAATGTATTATGAATGAACCTTTAATGTACTTATACCCCTAAGTAGTTTTTTTAGCATAGAAATAAATCAGAATTACTCTGGTTCCTAATAAAAATAGCACATCACCTTGTAGAAGGCTTGGTCCTAAGCATATCGTGAATGGGCACCATACCATAAGCACTGATGGCAACTGGTTCCCATTCATACTGCCAACTCACAAACACAGAGAACGTTATCTGAGAAAGCTTATGACTTCTGGTTCTTGTTCAGTTTAAACTCGGACAAGTCTGATGTAAAACAGAGAAGTCAAAAGTCTGCAGAGAATATTCAAGCTGTACAGCGGGAGGGTGAAAACAGGTTCTCCAGATTGTTAAGCGTAGCTCTGTGTGCACTTGTTTTATAGTGAGAATGTAACTGTTGTTTTAGGGCTTTGCCTTGTCTGCAAGGTTCCTCTTAATTAAATGGCCTTCTCTCATTAACAAGCACAGTCACAGTCAAATTTAAAACTGATGTCTTTTAGTATGCCTTTAAAAGGCCCCTCCTACACCTGTTCTACTGACCGTGTATTTGTGTTCAAGCTGAAGTCATTGTTGGTTCAAAGAACCTTTAAACCATGCCTATCTTTCTACTGATTTGAGAGCCAAACCATTATTACGCCTTTTGAGCAAACTTGGTGCTAGAGGCAGTGCAGGTTCTGGGTATTTGTGAATCTTTTTTTATTTTGATTTTTTTTTTAATAAGCAAGGGATGTGTTTGGATTATGCATCTTCCCCACCTGTTCCTTGTGTCTAGACATGTCCTAGAGTGATAATATGCAATGTAGAATTTTTGTTTTTTTTTACATTTATTTACCTGTTTTAAAAATTGCTATATACAGTACTGCGCAAACGTCTTAAACCACCATTAGCTGAGATATACCATTGTTTTAGTAATAATGATAGTATTCTAGTATTCTTTTTTCAGTCCCTTTATTATACTACAATCAAAAACATCAGTTTGTATGCGGTGTTTCAAAACAACAACAAAAAATGGCTCCTGTAGGCTACAGTGGAAAGTATTTACTTTGCCCTCCCCTTACACCTTATAGCAATAGTGGCAGCTTCATCAGGATGCCAAGTTGTTGCTTCTATAGTCAAAAGTATTTTATAATTTTTTTTTAAAGGAAGCAGCCAAGAAAACACTTTTTTGGAGTCTGCCAAGATGTGAAAATGCTAAGATATGCTAAAGCTCACGAAGATTGGAATGAAGATGAGTGGATAAGAGTATTATGTAGTACAGAATCAAAGTTTGAAATGTTTGTGGGCAATTGTTGGCAGTGTGTTATATATCGTATTCTAATGGTGTCCTAAGACTTTTGTACAGTACTGTATGCTTTGTTGTTTAATATTACTCCAGTATAACTCCAGTTGCTGCAAATGGCATTAAAATGTATTTTGGTCGGTGGGTAGTAACTCTGCCTTAGGTTAATTGGTGTCTCTAAAGTGACCCTTAGTGTGTGACTGTGTGTGTGCTATGGTCCCTAATGGTAATGGTTACACTTTTCTCGAACAACACGGTCTAGAGATTTATTGACTACTTGTGTTTTTTTTGTTTGTTTGTTTGTTTTTTAAAGTAATATGTGAAGCTGATATTTTTCATGCACTGGCTCTGGCACCTTGTGAAATGCGTTTTAGTGGTTTTGCACTTGTATGTCACCTTTAAAATCACAAAGATGACAATCGTGCAAAGGTAGAGATGTTGGGCTAGCATAGTTTGTAATGCCTATATTTCAAAACTACCACCATGGAATAAAGTTGAAAAAAGAATTACTGTAAAAAAAATGCAACGGTAAAAAGAACATAGAGATGCAGTTGTGTTCTACCTAGTGGAATTGGGCTGTCAATGAGAAAAATTGGGGGTATTAACAAACAGAAGATTGTGGTTCTTTCTTTACACACCACATCTTTATCACTACAAAATGTCATATATGGGATACAGCAGACTCTAACCAAGAGCAATATTTATAGTGAGGAAAAACATATGGTTTGTAATGGGGTAATGTGAATTCCTTTGAATTGGCTAACTACTGCAAAAGTAGACTATGGCATAATTGAGAAAGTCTGGGAATGGCCTTTTCTGTGTTCCTGAGAAAGCAGATGGTCAGAGAATTAATGACAAAGCACTTTATTGTAGATAATGTGGAATGAAAATATAATTGTTGTTTAAACTACTCATTGAAATGCAATATACACATTTGAAATCCACAAAGAACAAAAGTATTTACTTAATTTTTCTCAGTTTGCAGTATTTAATATTACATTTAATTAAAACATGACAGATTTTCGTTTACATCTTGCCTACTGTGCCTCACGTTTGTGTTTTATTAGGTATTATGAGTCTAATATGTGGACTTTCTAATGGGTTAATGAAGCATTTTTATCTCTCTTAATCTATGTTCTCAGTATTGTCTTAATGATGACAGAAATGTTACTGTTAAGACTAATGTTAATAAGGGCATATTCAATTGCATTTTGTTTTTAAACATTTGGAAACAGCATAATGCCTAAAAAAGATTTCTGAAGGATTTGAGTTGTTTATAACTGTTATAATGATTGAAATATGCTAAAGGAAGTTCACAGTGCCTATAGAAAATCATCATACCCTGTCAAAGTCCTTATCTTTTGTTAGAATTGAAATTACAATAAATGTAATCATTTTTTACAGCTGTAGTTACATCTTATGATCCTCAAACTTGAATGAAAATACAATTTTAAAGATCAAGTATTGCAGTTTTTTTTAGTCAAATGCATCATTTGGGTAAGTGATCAACTCATTTATACTAACCACTGTAAACTTGCTCAGGCACAACCAGTCACCCGATCACACAGCAGTCTAAATGGCCAAACTTGACATTAGTAGTATTGGTTTTTGTCACTTCAGAATAAAACCAACTTGTTCCTTGAAACTCTTCAGAGCAGTATTAAAAAGTTGGACTAGCACCTTGCTGACCAAGCCAGGAGGATATGGATCAGGGAAGCTAATGAGACCTGGTAGTTGTGAAGGGCTTACAAGTCTTTATTGCAGGGTGAATAGAGAATGATGCCTTTCCTGAAAAAGTGCTTCTGATTCCTTATGCAAAAGGTTTTTTCAGCACCAAATAGCCACAGTAAAATTTGTAACTGGCCAATTTTTCAAGATAGAAGGAAAGCTTGATAATGCCAAAGTACACCCACAGTCATGACGAGAACCTGCAACCCACAGCTACACAGATGTTCATCTTCCAGCATGAAAATCGTCCCAAAAACCAGTGCGATGGTTTATGAGTAGACAGGTGAATGCCCTTGAATGACCAAGACCGAGCTACTGGTATTTTCCTTCTTCAGTGCTTGTTATGCTACATTCTTACGACACTTCTATCAAGGCAAAGTGCATGAGTAGGAAGGTTATGAGGTTGTGACAGAAAAGAGGATGACACCAGTTTTGAACAATTCTGCCCATCCGCTTCATGGCGTGACAGCAAAGTGCTCTTCTACCCGCGGCTTATCCAACAAAGATTTTGAAAGTAGCACTATTGGGGATCTTTTCTGCCCACCACCATAGCGCTTCCTTCCAGCGTGCAATACTTCCTTCTGACCCTCAGAATGGACAATGGGACAAAATAAGCGCGACACTTTTGCACAGAAAATCAGACAAAGGACAAAGTAATGACTTGTTGCACACCTTTGAATAAACATCCTACGCATGTGAACATACTTTTCACGTAATGTAATCTCTTCTCCACACACACACACACACACACACACAGTGATTGTAAATGTGTCACATCTCAAAGTTTTTCCAGCACTCTGTCATGCATGAGTGCCCATGGACTTTTTGTATTTTGTATATTCAACATTCTACTTGATACTGTTGTTCTTAGATTATTTCGTGGCAGAGGCATTGCCAGGGAATTCGGGACCCTTGAAAAGATTATTATACATATTTAAAAACCCTGTCAATCGCAGGCCCTTGGAATTATCTCCAATCTACAGTGCCCCTGCCCTTCGAGAATCAATAAAGAATGTCTGTTTACCTTTTTATCTATTCCCCCACCTGTCAGTCAGCCAGATAGCCAGAAGTTTACAGTTATCCATGGAAAAATGGGCATGGGTTCTCCAATCTAGGCATGCAAAGCTGGTAAAGATATATCCAGGTAGACTGATGGATGGAATTTAAGCAAGCAGGTGATAAGTGAAGTATTAAATCATGGGTTAATCACTTTTCCAACCCTTTTAAAAAGTATTTTTTCTTAATTTTTAGAACGGTTGCATTTTTTCTCATTATTAAAATGTGGTAGGACAAAATGTATAAATGAAGTTTAGGTTTCAGACAAAATAGTGACCATTTCGGAAAGGATTAATGGATTTCTATAGGCACTGTGTTATGTGAACAAAAGTGGGCATATGGCAGTTGTTTGTGGGGTGTGGTAAGAACCAGTGATCACACTACAGTGGATGAAAACGGCTGGCAAAGACAATGTCAGGTGCCTATAGGGTCATTAAAAACCAACAAAGCACAGCTGTAGAAGGAACGGGAGAGATTTCACATTACTACCATGTAAGGCAGAAGACTTTTAAAGATACTACTTTTGTGTTATGCAGAGGGAAAATTTGGTGCCATCAGCAAGAGTTCATACTGTACCTGTTGTTAATGGACAGTATAGGTGGGTTCAGATAGTGTAATTGTGGGGTATATTATGTGGCTACACTTTATTAAAGTATTATCATCACTGAATGATTCCAGGAAGATGACAAGCTTTCATTGCTTCAGGTTCGTGAATATAAAAAGCCAGAGGAGCTGCAATGTTCATCATTCATTCATTGTCTTACCCGCTCATCCTAGTCATTGTCACAGAACAACCCTAGACAGGGCGCCATTCTATTGTAGGGAACATAAATTTATACATTCACTGACTTGGGGAACTTGGAACACACCAGTTAACCTAACAACCATGTGGGTGGAAACCAGAGTACCTGGAGAAAACCCACGCAAAAACAAAGATGACATGGATCGAACCGAGGATCTTGGAGCTTTGAGGTGGCAGTGCTACCATACCGCCCTAGCTGAAATGCTTCTAGGTCTACTACACTGCTCACATAAATTAGGGATAATTTCAAAATGAACAAGAAGCAATAAAAAGAAGCATTTGATCTTTCTGTATTAAACAAGATGATCAGAAAAGCAAACGACAAGTCAAACGCTTTTTTATAAAGAGATGCAAAAACAACTCTGTTGTTTTTCAGTTTCAACTCTCTTAGTACTGGAGAATTTGAACGTTCCCTGATCTTGAAAGTGCACATCCTGCCTAGCCCTGGCAATGCCTCAGCAACATGATTAGCCTGAATGCAAAGCTTGGAGAGCTATAGGACATCTTGAAGGTACTCAGACACACAAGAACTGCTGGATAATCTGATCCTGTTCATGCCCCATCGCTGTTGGAGTGTTTTGGCAGTCTTGACTACACCCTACTGTCAATTATCAACAGCCAATATTTGACTTGCTTCTGTTCACCCCTATGAATATTTCACTTGCCACCCAATCATAATAATTGAGCATCTAATTTGTGTAATCAAGCAACTATCTTTCATTTTAAAGTATCCCTAATGTTTGTGAGCAGTATATATGTAACATAAGTATTTGTTAAATAACATGTTTTGAAATGTAATGTGACTGATAGAGCATGATCATGAGAAACTGGAGAGGAGTGAGAGGTACGGCCACATTACACTTCAGCACAGTCACATTCTGTTCTGAGGACAAGAATAACGCCTGAGAATGCTGACCGCAGTACACTGCTTTACACACAGTTCTTATGTCATTTTTAAACGGAACCCTGCTGCTAAAAAAAAAAAAAAGATTTTTTATATAAATATACGTATATATACATATATATATATATAGAATAAAAATGGATCCGAATGCTGGACAAACCTAAAATCAGCTTGTGCTGAGACTTTGAGCGTTTTACCCCAAAAACATAAAACATTGTTTAAAAATCCAAAGAATGAAGGAAAATACCTAGAATGTCACCTGCACTGCCTACAAACAGGGACAAATATAATTCAATTGTTACACTTCTTTATATATCTATGTAAAGCTGCTTTGTGACAATGTCTGTTGTAAAAAGCGCTATACAAATAAAATTGAATTGAATTGAATTGAATTGAATACTAGAACCTACCGAAAACAGCATATCCACCTTAACACTAACTGAGGAGGCTTCTGATCCACACTATATATACAATGCACCTTGAATAATCATTTACAGTAAAGACAGTAAAAAATATTCAAAATTCTGAGCTAAAAGCTTCAGATTAATAAGAGGATTTGGTATAATTTCATATAAACCATGCTCAGATCAAGTAAAGGATACTGACAACTGTAAAGGATACTGAAACTGCAACATAAGCATTTCTAAAAGCCAGTGTGTTGATCAGTCCAGGTCATGATCAACTGCTTACAAATGGAGAAAATATCGTTTGAACTCGCCCTTTTAAAACTCCTTAAACAGTGAACAAAAAAGAGAAAGAACACAACACATAAAATCAGTAGTTAACCTTTTTCTTTGTAAGCTGGTTTAAAAAACAGCAAATGACTGAAGTTAATAAGGTATCACACACACCACCAACAAAATCTTATTGCAAATTTGAAGCACGGTGAAGGAAGCATAATGGTTTGATGGTGATTTGCTGGCCAACTTGCTATTAAAAAACAATGAATTTAAACTGCATGAAGAAAGTTAACAGAAGGACAGTGTCTATCTATTGTAGTTGATTTAAGCAGGACAATAATCCAAAAAGAACTGAAAAAAAATCTTGCATAACTTATGCAAGCGTAATAGCAAGGTTGAAAAGTACAAATAGTTGTGTATGTATTGATTTCTCTGTATGTGCTTGTCTGTAATTCTAATTTTGGTTTGTACTATCATCTCACAGTCCCAAAGGTCTGAGTTTGAATCCTGACCCACCCACTTGCTTTGTGGAATTTGCATGTTCTCAACGCGAACGCGTGATTTCCATTGGGTACTTCAGGTTCCCTCTTACATTATAAAAGACATGGCTTAGTCAGATGACATATCTAATGTGTCCCAATGTGACTGTGTGTGTTTGTGCCCTATCATACACTACCCAGACTCCCTAGACACTGAATTGGATTTAAAAAAGTTATTGGTCTCTTTTTAGAAAAGGGACCATATACATACAGTACATATACATAAATATTACATTTGAAAAAGCGTGTAAGCAGTAGCTTTTCAATAATCCTGGAAAGGCATATTTAGATCGCAAACTAGTTTGAAATCTAAATCTTTTATTAGGAAAATTACAGTGAAGTCATCTTCTTGTCCTTTGAATGACTTCTTAAAGTAACTGTGCCTTGCATACCACGTGAGTAGGAAAACCCCAGTCCATTTAAATGCTACTTGTCTTTAAAAAACGTTTATAACAATGCCAGTGGTCAATAGCTTACACTACATAAACAATGCACTTACAAAAATAAGCTCATGAGATTGGGGAAAACAGTGACCTTTGTGCTCTTTGATTGTTACAGTAGCGTGACAGCTTGCAGTAATGAACTTACACATCAAAGTTGTGTACTCCTTTTCCTTCTCTCACTCTCTCTTACACACACATACACACATACACACAAACGTTTGTCTTTATACCATTGTGGGGACTAGCTGCATGAACCTAAAGAACACATTTTGGTTATTTTGGATTGTCTGATCAAAGTTGTAGGTTTTGGAGAACACCCATTCCCTATGATCAGCAAAATTCTACAAGGTAGGATCTTTGTGCCCTTATGGGAGAAATTTGGTCCTCACAATGATATTTAAATTATATGTGTATGCTAACACACACACACACACACACACACACACACACACACACACACACATTCTCCATTTTCCCATGACTCTCTGACTTCCTCCTTGTGCTCCTCACGCTAAGGAATCATCAGGTACAACAGGGGTGGTGGCTCATGATTGTAGAGGCACAAAGGGCCACAGTACATAGAAAGGCAAACAGGAGGAAATCTCACACTTTATATAACACAAACATACGAGGTCACATTTACACACAGTGACAGAAAGCCATCCAAAGGTTAACAGAAACGCAACAAAACTCAGTTTGTTTGTCCTCTCCCCCTTTTCCTAACAACCAACACAGACACTCGTGTCAATGTCTTGTCTGTGAGATGTTTCCTGGGTCAAATGTATCATGGAGATAGGAATGTGACCTGTAGATGACTTGGGAAGTCAATATCAAAACAAGAATGAATGCACCACAAAAACATGAATGTTGTAGTGATTTACTACAATGTAAACCGTTTAATACAAATGCACAACCCTACAATAAAACAAATAAAGACAAATTTGAGCGATTTCATTTGATTCTGGCTAGGATTTTGTCTTGTGATTTTTTTATGGTGAACAGCGGCGACTTGTGGCCACATTTAAGTATTATTATGTATCTTTTTCTTTCCTATCTTTTCGGCAGGATCTCTCCTAAAGAGTAGATCACAAGATCACTTTGGGTACTCCTTTTTCCTCCCACAGCCCAAAGACATGCGTGCTAGGTTAATTGGTGTCTCTAAAGTGGCCCTTAGTGTGTGACTGTATGCATGACTCTCTCTCTCTCTCTCTCTCTCTCTCTTTCTCTCTCTCTCTCTCTCTC
>JAVSBV010003054.1:0-12925 GCA_033117975.1 Parotocinclus spilosoma | reverse complement strand
AGTGTATATATATATATATATATATATATGTACTATATATACATAATATACATAATATACATATATATACATATATACATATATACATATATAATATACGTATATATATATATATGTATATATATATATATATATTGTTTTGCTTTTCTGGGATGATTCTAATCCTAATTGATGCAAACTGTATAATACATATTCATGAAAAAACAACTGGGATTTGAATAAATTATTTATTATTAATTCACTGTTTTTTAATTAAGAATAAATGCATGGGTATTATAAGTTGGGAATTATAAGTAGTCATTATGGCTTACAAACTTTTTGATATGCCAGAGGACACAACCTTTGGTTCAAAAATACGAAAGATTGATTAACCCCTGGTTTGGTGAGATGGAAGATATAGAGATAAGATAAGCAACAACAGAGTTTGAAAATGTCTTGTTACTACACCCTTTTCCATTAGCCTGCCACATTCCATATAAGCTCCACACAAAAAATCACAACCACCAGTAGCAGCCATGATTATTCATTGGGGTTGTGCAAATAATCAATGTATAAAACTGTACACTGAGCTGTTGGTTATACTCTTGCAGGGTTGGGTAGTGGTTGCTGTTGTAGTGCATAGGATGATACCCAACTACCTCATCCCTCAGGAGAAAGACAACTGGTCTGAATGTGACACCTGACTTAGACAGAAGGCACCACCCGGACTTAAACCCAGGTTCTTGCAGGGGGCTAACCTAAGAGACCACTGTGCCACCAGATCAAATAGGCAAAAATAAGAAATGAATCCTGGGCCTTCTGGTCAACAGTACAGTACTGTAACTGCTGCACCAACATATTCCATGGTTTGTTAAAATAAAAAATACAACTTTTGGGGGCATAATTTATAATATAGAAATTGCATAGGGAACAATTTTTGCTGTAAAGTTATATTTACATGTGACACGGAAGGTCCCAAGATTGCCAACCTGCTACAGATGGGCCACTAAATTGCATGAAATGTGAATTGTACAATTGTCAGTTGTAGGTCACTCTGGATAAGGGCACTATAAATGTTTATATGCAACTTATTATAATTTTTATAAGTATTATTAGTACAAAAGTATCTGGAACTCTCTTCCTTTCTCTCTTCAGTCCACTTCTTCTCTCTCTGTATTCTCTCTTTAAAACTTTACTAAAGACTCATCTATACTTACTTTACTTTTTCTCTTCTTACACTTCTGGTAATGTGTAAAGTTTTCTTGTATATGTAAACAGTGAACTGTGTTCTGTGAAGCGGCCTTAGGTTCTGTAAAAGGCGCTATATAAGTGTAACCTATTATTATTATTATTATTATTATTATTATTATTATTATTATTATTACTATTCAAGTCAAGTCAAATTTATTTATATAGGCTTTTTTACAATGGAGCATTGTCTCAAAACAGCTTTACAATCTTATATTATCTTAAAAGGCCAATCCCAAGTTGGGCAAACCTAGGGCGACAGTGGAAAGGAAAAACTCTCTGAAAGTAAAAGAAAGAAACCTTGGAAGAACAAAGACTCAAAAAGGGACCCATCCTCCATGGGTGGCCTAGATGTTAATTAAGTAAATACTTAAAAGTATATTAAAATAATAGTAATATTAAGTAAGTAATGCAATTTAAATCAATATTAAAAGTTAGTCATAAAATAATGAACAAAAGAGATTGTAAAACAAAATAGATTTAACAATCATTTCATTCATACTTTTATAAAACATCTGTCGGGTGTTTTGCCCTTGTGGGAATCCCAGTTATAATCCAGCCTTTACAAAATTGAACCATGCTCTTGTTTAAACATCCACAGTTTTAAATGTGGCGCGTTTAAATAACATGACCGAAACCCTGGACTGTACCATGATCAGGGGTGACGGTTTTAGTATTATCTTTTGAAAGGTGAGACACACTAACACGCACGGCCTTAACATGTAAATCCTGTTAAACAGAAAATTGATCTTTATTAATGTGCAACATATATTTAAGCTATAAAAAGTTAATTAATGTAAACGATTGTCATTTGTAACTGACACATGGTCTGAGCCCGGCCGTGACGCGCTCTGTATTGTTTGGGGCAGGAGTGACAGGAGTTGTTAGTGCTTCCGCATTGAGCAGCGAAGAGAAGGAGCAGGAGAATGAATAACATAACATGTAATCAAACACAGAGGTCCAGAATTAAACCTAAGCCAATTATAAGATGTATATACGTGGTTGGGTTCATGGTGAGTAGCTTTATTGATTGGAATAGAGTTGTCTGTTATATTTGATCATGTAACCGTTCCGTCCCAGTTTTAAAGAGACATACTTCTTAGAATTCTCTGCTGTCATTCATAGGGTCTGATCAGACAACAAGATGCATGCATATTTAAAATTTGAGATGTATTTCACCATCAGTGAACGTTTATCCGTTTATATCAAGGAACCAACAGTGGATCTCCTTGGGACTTGATTTTATGATCATATGATCATAAACGAAATTAAATGCAGAATGCTTATATAGTGGTGGCCAATAGTATAAGACCACTCGTGAAGATGCTTCTATTTAAACTTTCTATGAATGTTATAAAATGTTCACTTTACTGTAATGACAGTGTGCACTCAAGCTGGCATGGTCTCCACAAGTTTGTGCAACATGTGATGATCAGTGCTGATGTCCCAAAGAACACTGGTGATGCAATGAAATTTCACTATGCATCTATAAATGCTATATAGGTGTGGATCAATATACTAATATAGTAATATATACTCATTATTACTTTGTTAAATTGCAAAACATTACACAGAGTAGCTAATCCTGCTGTATATGTTATAGAGAATGTAGGAAATAGTGATCATGGGACCTTTTGTACAATTGCCATAATTCTGTTTGCTTTATACGTTAAAAAAACAAATTTTTAAATGTTATTTTTTAAATTATAAGCATGAACATGCATTTTAAATCAAATTTACAAATGATCTTTGATCAAAGCATTTATACTATTTAGCATGTTTACATGGGAAACTTGTTAATTCAGGATTCACTTTCTATATAAAACTGCGTAATCAGTGTATTATCAATATACTAATATACTAATATATACTAATTATTACTTTGTTAAATTGCAAAACATTACACAGAGTAGCTAATCCTGCTATATATGGTTAAGAGAATGTAGGAAATAGTGATCATGGGACCTTTTTTGTACAATGGCCATAAATCTGATTGCGTTATACAGTGAAAAAAATTTTTTTTCATGTTTTTTTATTATTATAAGCATGAACATGCATGTTAAATCAAATTTACTAATGATCTTTGATCAAAGCATTCATACTTTTTAGCATGTTTACATGGGAAACTTGTTAATTCAGGATTCACTCTCTATATACAAATGTGTAATTAGTGTAGTATGCAGGGTACTTCCTGGTTGGTCCTCTTACATGCCTATATGTGCGGCTTCTCCATTTTTCTTCAAGTGTATTACTGCATGTCTCATTTTAGTTTCTACCCCTAAAACAAAGATTTGGGTTAATCGATTTGCATATCTCTGCTCTTCATGTGCTCTAAACACTGGCATACCTCAAAGTCTGCCTGATAACTGATTATGCTTGATTTCTAAAGATGCACAACTAATACATATTGAATTAATATTCAGTATTTTACATGAAATGACATCAAAGATCTACAACTGTCTTTCCATAACTAATGTGGTTAATGTTGTGTCTTGTGTCTCTAAATTTCTAAATGTCATGTATACCTAGCTACTTTTACCCAGAACAAAGCCTTTAATCCAACGTGTGTGACTTCAAACAAGTTCTTGGTTTGTTAAAAAATGCTGATGAACAGGCTGTCTCTCTGCCCTACCTTTGGGTCTCTTTATGTAGTGTGTCATTGAAATAATTGTGTTCGGCAAACACAGGACTCGCTTGTACTTAAGAATGCAGTTAATGTTATAACTAAAAAAAGTCTTTATAAAAATGTATTAAAAAAGTAGAAATGTGTGTGTGTATATATATATATATATATATACTTTTTTTTTTTTTTTTCATCAAAAAGTGTTTGTTTTTTGCACAGGACCTGTTTGGGGTCAGTATGATCATCCCGCTTTTGAGCCATCATGTAAAGTCCTTAGGAGCAAGCCCAATTGTCGCTGGTATAGTAGGTAAGGCACTATGAGGTTTAGGTACATGAACTGAGCATTCAGTATGAGTAGACCGTTAATTAGGGGTGAACGATGTTGTCAAAATATTATATCAAGATAGTTAAAGACGTTTTCCCAATACACAATATTTAACACAATGTGATTGCAGGCAGAATGCTTCAGTAGCAACAGATTCTCAAAAACTGCTAATCAAACATCATCCCAAATTTACTAGACTTGTGTATTGTGTTTTTATGAGATCGGTGCTGACACATGCTGATAATGTGGAAGTGTTAGATTTGAGTTGTGATTCAATGCTACTACCTGGTACACTAAATAGCCTCTTCCTCTATAGCACAGTATTAGTGAGGGAGCAGTGAGTGATTTAGTGTTATTTTGGATACTGCTGTGTCTTCAGTGTTCTAGTTGTTCACAGTGAGTGAGTGCTGTTTACAGTATGCCTGGAGAAGGTAATTACAGAATAAGAACTCCAAAAACACTCAGATCAACCTATTTAATACGACATTTAAAACAGCATCACTTCACTAAATATATTAATATGTAATATGTTGAATTAGTCAAAACTAAAGCTAACTAAAGTGGAACAAAAATGATCTGTCTGCTGTAATTTCCCATTGTTAGACTAAAATAAAATTTACACATCTCTAATACATGGTAAAGTGATTTTTATTCAAAATGTGCAGTTGATCAGTGTTCTTTAAGCCCTGATGATATCCTAGATATGCTCAGAAAAGCATATCATCTTTCACAAAAACAAAATGTATCACAATATGATAAAATATTGTCATATTGCCAACCCCTTCTATTAATACCATCCTGGCCACCCTTTCATAAGAACACAAACACACTAAATCAATAGTTCATTTATGCATTTTATACACACTAAATCGTATTCAGCATTGCAGGGAGCCAGCCTTATGTTATGTTATAATACTTTTATTTATATATATTTTTTAATATGTTCTCTCTGATGATTCTGTTAATATTTAACTGTTTATTTAAACTATTACTATAAACTTGATAACTTAATTTAATTCTTTCATATATCATCTGAGCTACCCAAAGAGATTGGGTCCCTTTTTAAGTCTTGGTCCTTCCAAGGATTCTTACTTATAATGTTTGTTTTTTTCTTGCCACTCTTACCATTGGCTTTGTCAGTTTGGGATTGGGTGTAGATAATGCTACATTGCTATAGAAGTAAACATGACTTTCACATACATACACACACGGAGTGCAGCACTTTTGATACAGTAATTGACCTGACATGTCTTTGATTTGTGTGAGGAAACCAGACTACCCAGGGGAAGCGCACACAGACACAGCAAAGAGCATGGAAAAGTGCACATACAGTAGGTGGAGTTTGGCCTGGGAATCAAATAGGGCGTCTCTGGAGCTCTAAGGTGACAACTGCCTAAATAGTGTTTATAGAGCTATGACTGGTTTAACTGTAGGTTTTAATGGTTTAAAGTAGTTCTTCAGGTTTAGGAAATACCGATGTTGGGTGGCAGTGACAGTAGGTTAGTAGGACAGTAGGTTTTGAATTTACACTAATAGATACCATTATGTTGTTTATCAACGCAGTTATATTTACTCACTACATTTAGGCAGAGCGACTTACAACTGACACAAGAAACCCAAGCAGTTGTGGGATATCATCACAGTTAGTGTAGTATCTTAACCACTGCACTAAGCAGAACATGTGAAGCCTGGCACAGTGCTTAAGGTTTTGGACTACTGTGGTGGCTTAGCAGTTAGTATTGAACTTTGAATCAGAAGCTCCAAGGTACAAATCCAATTTCTGCCAGTTTACCACTTGGGTCCTTGAGCATGGCCCTTGACCCATAAATTAAATTATAAGGTATTTTGTCTGCAAATGACTAAACATGCAGTAAATGTAACTTGTACTGTATGTCTGTATTGCTTTGCATAAGTGTTATTGTTGCTCATATACTGCAGCATTTTTACCTTTTTGTGTAATTTTTGCTACAGTTATAAAGTTGCTCTGTACACAGTTTAATGATTATAGACTCTATGCTGGCTAACACTGTGGGACTGTGGTAGCCTAGTAGTTAAGGAACTGGACTCTGGACCAGAAGGTCCCAGAAAATCCCACCTCTGCCAAGCTTCCATGGTTGGGTCCTTGAGCAAGAACCTTAACCCACAATTGCTTGGATTGTAAGAATGTATCAGTTCTAAGTCGCTCTGGATAAGGGCGTCTGCTAAATACTGGAAATGTAACACAAAAAAGTGTTTGCAAACAATAGGTTTATAACTTGTTCATCTTTCTTTTCATCTTATCACAGGCTCCACTTATGGGATTTTACAGCTCTTCTCCAGCACTGTAGTAGTAAGTAATGAATTACATTCTTATACTGTTATATGTTGTTGTTTGGGGTTGCATAGTAGTAAAGATAAGTCATTATTGTTTACAAATGTAACATCCCACGTGCCATATATCCTATATATCCCATAGGTCTTGTTGAACAAGTTTGTTCTCACTAACATTACACAGATTTTCAAGAAGGATGAGTGAGGAAGAACCAGAACATTTAACTGTAAAATATGCATGCATCATCTCAACCTTCTTCCCTTCTTTAAATTGGTTTAAAACAAGAGGGTCATGAGGTGAATTAAGAATTGAAGGACACGTTTGTTTTCAGTTGGTCACTAAGCTTGAGGAGTTCGGAGAGGAACAGACGAGACTCTGTGTTACGCCTGAGGCTTACAAACTGAATGGAAAATTCACTTGGATGATTGTGTAATATCAGCATGTGTTGTCTATGTGTCTGGAATAAGTATAGCAAAACTTATAGTGGCATAGTCTTAGGGATCAGACAGTCAGACTTTCAGAATTTTAGCATTTCAACTCGGTCTGAGCTTTCCATCACCAAATTCCATTCAGACCTATTTAGATGTGCATGGTTCTCCAGCATGCAGCATATTAAGTAATTAAATTATTTCTTTTCTGTAAGTGAAACACTGCTTCCAGCACAAATCACTCCTAGAATCTCTCTCAGACAAGCCATTTTTTGTGTGTGAAAATATGTCTGATGTTAAGCTTTGACGCAAAGCTACAAAATAATTAATCAGCATCATTTCGTTTCTCCTGAAATTAATTACAAGGGTAGTTGGAGTGATGTAGTAGGAAGACGCTGTTCTTTGCTGGCATGCCTGCTGTTGAGTGCATTTGCATATGGCCTTCTTGGGATGTCTACTAATATTGCCCTGTTTGTGCTAGCCCGAATACCAGCAGGTATGTTGTACCTCTCAATTCTTTAACTGTAGAGAATAACAAAAGACTTCAGATGTCAGCCATAGTGCTGTACAGTACATAATTAATATGAAGATCTCAAATTACAATGTTTCCTGTACTGTTGTAATACACAATTTTGGCTTTGTTTTCTACAACTATACATGCAGGTACAGCTGCATAGCTGTTATTCAATTTTTTTCTCCATTTACACAGGGCTTTTTAAACATTCACTATCTATTTGTCGAGCGCTTCTGTCAGATCTAGTGTCAGAGGCAGAGCGCCCTCTGGTGATGGGTCAATTTAGTGCAGCTTCCAGTGTGGGATTCATCCTGGGCCCGGTGGTAGGAGGCTACCTCACTGAACACGAGGGAGGTTTTTACTTGTCCTCCTTCATATGTGCAGCCATCTTCCTTCTTAATGCAGGTAAAGAAAATGAATCTTTGTTATATTAAACATGTGATACTCCAAATTAATATTCATATCAAGTAAGGTTGTGTGTTCATACTTCATTCAGAGTGTTCAGTATAGATTAATTAATTTGGGATGCTCACTAGTATGGTGAAAAACAAAGGAGATGAAATCTTAATGAATAAAGGTCAACTGTGTGCACACTGAGCTGTGATCTTTCTGTAGTGAAATGAATATACTGCATCTCACAAAAGTGAGTACATCCCTCACATTTTTGTAACTGTTTTATCATCTTTTCATGGAACAACACTGAAGATATGGCACTTTAATACAAAGTAGTCAGTCTACAGCTTGTATAGTAGTGTAAATTTGCTGTGGCATTAACATCTAAACCGCTGTCAGCAAAAGTGAGTATACCCCTAAGTGAGAATGGACAAATTGTGCCCAAAGTGACGATATTTTGTGTGGACACCATTGTTTTCCAGCACTGCCTTGGGCATGGAGTTCACTAGAGCTTCACAGGTTGCTACTGGAATCCATTACAGAGCTGGCGGATGCTAGAGACATTGTGCTCCTCCACAGATGCTTTATAGGGTTTAGGTCTGGAGACATGGTTGGCCAGTCCAGCACCTTACCCTTACCCTTATTTTCTTTAGCAAGCTTCAGTATTTCACAGTGGATTCATGGTTCCCTCAATGAACTGTAGCTCTCCACATCCGGCAGCAAACCATGTCTTTAGTCTGCTTGTCTTTAGCAAAGTGTTTTTGATCTTTCTTGGGCATCATCTTTAAAAGACGCCTCCTTCTGGGACGACAGCCATGCAGACCAGTTTGATACATATGTTCTGAGCACCTACTGGCTGACCCCCACCCCTAGCCCATTAACCTCTGCAATACTGGTAGCACTCCTATGTCTACTTTCAATAGCTTACCTCTGCATATGATGCTGAGCATGTACACTCAACATCTTTGGTTGACCATGGTGAGGCCTGTTCCCAGGGAAACCTCACTTTTAAGGTGTTGGCAGAGTTCTTTTTGCCATTAGGTGCCACGTTGAACTTCCATTTACATTTACATGTCCAGCATTTAGACGTCCTTCTCCAGAGCGACTTACAACTCATGCAGTCTTACAATCCAAGCAATTGTGGGTTAAGGGTTAACCCTTGCTCAAGGACCCAACTGTGGCAGCAAGGCAGAGGTGGGATTTGAACCCTGGACCTTCTGGTCAAGATTCCAGTACCTTAACCGCTAGGTGGTCCTATTCCACCACACCATTCCAGTGTCCAGTATGAGAGTGTGGGATTTAACACACCTTGTAACACTAACAATTAACATGATACCGGGAAGGGGAAAATAGTTAATTGGGCACAATTTAGCCATATTCATTTAGGAATGTACTTAAATCCAAATAGAAAAGTACATTTTACTGCCACAAATAGAAAACATTTAAGTAAAGGAAAGTAATCTAACCTAAGGTATAACCCACACTATTGTTTTATGATATTTAGATATAGATTTTCAGTTGATAATTATTTCACATAACTTCCTCTTTAACATTAACTTGGGCATTCCGAAAACTGCACGGTGCCTGAGAACCACAAGCGCTTGACTTAACGACGTGTCAGTTAGCTGCAAAACAACTTTGCTACTAAAGCAATGCTCTATCAACTGAGCTACTCTGTTTCATGTGACAAGGTGATGTCTGTCGCTTACAGAGTTGCCTTTAGCTTCCTTTCACCACTGTGAAGTCCAGTTGTGGCTTTCCTGAGTGGCCCCAAGTCCAGTCTTGGGTCTGCTGATGCAGTAAAACTTAAAATAGCTTGTATTTGCAGATGTCCTGCCTCGTCAAAGGCTCCCATGTCTCAGGTTGAAAAAGGTTGGTGGTGGCTGGGTCTGTTATATTGGTAATAACAATAATAATAATAATAATAATACTAATAATAGTAATGCATTTTATTTATAAGGCATCTTTCAAGACTCTCAAGGTCACCTTACATAAAATAATAAAATCCAAGCATTATAGCATAAAGAATAAAAAAGAATAAAAACAAGGAAACAACTTTAAAAATTGAGGGAGCAGGTTAAATACTACATGCTGTCCTAAACAGATGAGTTTTGAGGCATGATTTGAAAATGTCCAGGGAGTCAATAATACAAATATATTGGGTGTGAGAGAGTTCCAGAGATGGGAAGCTGGGTGGCTGAAAGCTCTGGAACCCATGGTGGTCAACTGGGCTATGCTAATAATGGATGCCCCTTATTACAACTGGTATAACATAAAGAAATTGTGGAACCATAGGACTTAGACAGTTAATACAGTATAGCTGTTTTTGTTGTTGTGTTTATTGGTTTTTGAGGTGATCAGCTGTTTATGGTCGCAATGTCCATAGTTAAAGGACTATAATTACATTGATTGTTTATTTTTGTATTCTCTAGGACGATTAGCAGTAACTAACACATAGTGACTGGGAGGTTTGGCAGCAATCTGTTTTGTCTTCTTCATCAGGTTTGGTCTGGATTTTGCCATGGAATGAGACTCTCAGCCAAAGATTTGATTCCAACAGTAACACTAATAGCAGGATGAAGAAATGTTCAGATAGGAACCCTCATTCTCGGGGTGAACCCTGTGGCTCGACTGGATCTCTGTGCAGAAGCTGGGGAAATACATTTCTGCACCAGCTGACTTCAGTAGGAGCTCAAATCCGCATGGTGGCCTCTTCTGACATGTGGGATCTGTTCTTGGTGCGTCTTTTAATGGCGCTGGCCATTATGCTTTACCACAGCAACTTCTCTCTGGCCATGGAGGAGCGTTTTGATTTAAAACCCAAAGTGACAGGATACCTGATCAGTTACAGCAGCCTCTTGGGTGCACTGTCTGGCTTCCTGGTTGACCCTGTGACTCGTCTGTATGGGGGTGATATGTCTGCACTGCTGCTACATTCCACAGGGCTCACATGTTCACTGATCTTCCTGTACGCTGCAGCGAGTAACGTCTGGCACGTGCTGCTCTCCTCAACCTTCTTTGTAATCTCCACCAGCGTGGGGCGGACATGCATCACAGACCTGGAGCTACAGCATGGGGGCGGTGCCAGGGCCAGTGGTACTCTGATCGGGGCTGGCCAGTCGGTTACAGCTGTGGGGCGTGTGCTGGCCCCTCTGCTCACAGGTCTGACTCAAGAAATTAGCCCATGTGGACCACCAAGCCTCGGGGTGCTGCTGGCCCTCACTGCTGTGGCACTCCTTCTTGTCAGGACTCCTAGGCGTAACTCTAACCTTAAGGTGAAGGATCATATAGACTAAGGGTGATGACACAAACATGGACATTCTGCTAACAGTTGTAATGGTTTTGTTTATTGATAGACCAGGTATTTGGAACTGATTTTGTTTTCTTTAGAGCGAAAGTGAGTTCAGTGTTGGAAAGAATTAACAGAAATGCCAGCAACCCACTTGTGCCCACCTCACTCAAAGGAAGGCTCAAACTGATCCAGCTCGCCTTGACACCAAGGCATTTTATTACCACTACTTGCAGCAAGATGAAGAAATTAATCATACGAGCAGTATCACCATTAGATAAGCTAGTTATTAGAGATTAGAGGAAGGTTGGCATAGCCTGCCTTTCTTTGTATGGACAGTTTTACCTCAGGTACGTATTAATAGCACACAAACACTATAATGCACATGACAGTTATTTTCTGTTGTTTTCTGTTGTCAATCATGCTACACAGGTATGCACCGTTTAACGACAGCATCACGTTCTATAAAACGTTGACCAAAATGGTCCCTGACAAGACATTACCATCATACTATCTAACTGTAAGCACCTTTGGATACTTGAAAAGCACTAGATAAATGTCATTATTATTATTATTTTTATAATAATAATAATAATTATTATTATTATTGTTATTATTATTACAGACACATTGTCTTTTATGCTACTGTAATGTAAATATACAGAGTACTTTATGTTATGGTACTTTATAAAGGATACTTACTTGCAAGAAAACTGTGTGCAAATTACATGTAAGGGCATTAAAGATCATGCTGAAAACATAAGTGGAAGCCTACATTGTTATATATCTATATCTATATATCTATATATATATATATATCTGTCTATATATCTATATCTGGAAATTCACAGTAATTACATTAAATAGAGTAATGTATTGTTATGAACGCATTTACAGTTAAGAGTATAGTATAATGGACCTGAAAGGAGACCCAGGAGATCAGCCAAATCTCTCTCTCTCTCTCACACACACACACACACACACACACACAAACATACACACAAACACACGCGTGCGCACAATGGACATCCTGCTCCTAAATTCCTAGTTCTGCTGGTAGATCTGCACTGATTGACTGTTTAAGTGTTCAGAGTTAAAATACAGATTTGTATTTCCTATTGTAATTTATGATAATTTTTAAGCGCTTAGTCATTAATGTAAACCCGGACATTGATTGGACGGTCTTTAAACGGTGCATACCTGTAATACAATTTAATTGTAAGATTAAACACTGTGACCTGGCTGCTAAATACCGTAAAACAAAGTGCAACTCCATCTGCTACATAACCAACTTTTTATTTTGGACGCTTATTAACTGACAAATCTTTTACAGGTAAATATTTAATATGTTATGTAAAATGTGTTTTATTTGTACAAGTTTGACAAAAAAAGTACTATTAGGAATATTTTATCATGCAAAATGAAAATAAACTGTTACCTATTAATGATATAAATCTTGTATTTCTATGTTGTGTTCTGTTATACAGTGTTCCCTCATTTATCGTGGGGGTTACGTTCCAGGACCACCCACGATAAACGGAAATCAGCTAAGTAGGGACGCGGTATTTATTTAAGTATTTATACACTATTTTAGCCGTAGAACTAGCAGAACGTTTGGTGGCATCGTAGGGCTTAAATGAATCTTAAATAAATGAGTCTATAATAAAACTTTCACAAACAGCGAACAAAACACCGCAGACAAAAACCTGTCATGTCGGCAAGTACCGACTCAGACGGTCGATGCTCTAGTCTTACTTCTCGTTTTTGGTGAGTATTCATCCGCTGAGTACATACGCTATTGTAGTGTTTTTAACT
>JAVSBV010003044.1:0-12925 GCA_033117975.1 Parotocinclus spilosoma | reverse complement strand
TGAAGGACAGAAATGTGTGGAGATCCATGATCCATCAAGTGACCGAGAGTCGGCTGTGACTGTACGGTTAATTCCATCCCATACATATGAACGTATGAACGTAGCTACACTTGGTTGATATTATAGATCTCAAAGTCTCAAAGTCTGGTGTCATTGTCAGTCCAACCACATACGTTTGACTACGGAGGAACAATAATGACCCAACAAGACACGACTTAAAGAAGAATTGTGCACTTTATCTATCACTCTATTTATCCAGCTAGCTATATTCTATCAGACTTATGAAAAGGGTTTGATTTTGCTGCTCAAGGTCCACCACATTTTACTGTTTTTTGTGTTGTGTAGAAAGCCATAGGTTTGCTCTTAAGAATATACTAAAGGTGTACTTAGCAACACCCTTCTTCACTTAAATCCTGCCCAGTTTCTGCTGAAAACAAACACCCCCACAACATAGCGTTGCCACCATCATGCTTCATATTGGGTATGGTGTATTTTGGGTGTGATTTTCGCAAAGCACTCTTAATCCAAAAAGTTAAATCTCGATATCATGTGACCATAAAACCTTTTCAGAAGCATAATCAAAACTCACTAGTGTTGGACTTTTAAATATGGCTTTTTTGTTGCCTCCCTTCTGTACGTTGCAGCATTGTGTTATACTTGTACGATGTTGTACGATGTTTCCATGGCGGCTTTGTGATTAGCACTGTCGCCTCACAGCAAGCAGGTCCTGGGTTTGATCCCAGGTTGGAGCAGCCTGGATCCTTTTCTGCATGTCTTTCCTGGGTTTACTCTACTCTACACATGGAAGTTCTCCGGTTTCTACAGTTCAAAGACATGCACTAACTGACATGCACTAACTGATAACTGATTATGCAAAATTGGCCCAGAGTGTGTATATGTGAATAGGTTTGATATTAACTTAACCACTGATGTGTCTGTTGTTAAACACCCATCAATGTTGAAGAGAAATGTTCACTAAACAAACTGACCAATCTTTAACAGAAGAACATTTAAACATCCTTAAAAGTTGCCAAAGAACTCTTGGTAGCTTTCTGGATCAATATTGTTCTGGCTTGGCCATCAAATCAAGACCCAATTTATTCAAGGTATTGTCAGGGCTAAACATGCTCTCTTTTTATTAATACTCTGAATTGCCCCAAGGAATAGTTGAAGCATCTAAAAATTATTTGTATCCTTCTTCTAATTTGTGCCTTTCCACAACCTTATCCCAGAGGCCAATTAACAGTGCCTTTATCATCAAACTATGATTAATTACTTGTGTGACCATGCTAATAGTGAAGTTCCTAATGAAAAATTTAATTCAAACTAATTCAAACCAAGTCAATGCATGTTAGTTGGCATGGTGTGTGATCTGGGAGGTGATGGGTTGTACCTGAGCAAGTTTATAATGGTTACTCTAAAAGGACTGATCACTTATTAAAACGAGGTATTTCACTAATTACATGTAAACACTGATCAGATTAATGTAATTGTCACTTTAATGTTGAGGTGTATAATGTGTAACTACAACGGGAAATAGCTCGATTTTAGTCTTTGTTCATTTTCAGGGTGTAATGTGACAGGGTTTTACATTTCTCATCTGCTACTATACAAAAGCCTCTTTGGTATGTTTTCCTTATGTGTGAACTTGTTATATTTGCATGCCATATTCTACACACATTTCACACTGCAGTGAAAAGTCTGTGCGTAACGCAAATTCATTGGCTTGTAGATCACACTCACTCAGGTTCTGCAGCAGATCAGATGTCACTATGTAATGTCACCACACACTACAAATCAGATTTTCTATATTATACCAAGTAATACCAAAAAGTTATTATCACAATATAAATAATAGTAATAATAATGAAAACACTGAGGGTTAAAACAAGCCGAGTTTTAACGAGAAAATTACATAAAACTTGCTACTCTTCCTTACAAAACACTGTTTTGAATTGACTGAAGAATAGTTATGTCTTGTGACAGCTACACAATTTAATACTTTTTGTTTCAAATACATGAATACATTTGTTCTGGGAAGAATAATTTCAAAGAATCATGTTGCTTTTAGCAGGCTGAAGTATTGCCGGAGTATTTTGACATTTGTCACATTTTACTTTATTTTTGGTTATTGTGGAATAAATACACTCCAAACCACAAGTATTTTAAGTACTACTTAAAAGAGCAGAGTTTTAAAGTATTTTTTGTTTGTTTGTTTGGGTTTTACCGCCATATTTAACATGTGTGTTATTCAGTGGCAGGAGAGGTTGTTGCATTAATGTCCGAATACTTTCTCATGTCTTTCCATTTCAGATCATTTTATATTTTCGTTTTCATTTTCATGGTTGCAAGGTAGGTTAGTACTCCCTGTGAGAGAGATGGATTTTCGGTGTGCTTATCTGTGAGGGGGTGGAGGGAGACAGGCAGAGGTAAAGTTCCTAATGTTTTCCCCTTTTCTCTTTGCGTGCATATACGGCCCACATTTAAACAGAAATAGAAATTAACAGATGATATCAGGATTGCATCCATATTTTAGTACTGATTCACCCATTTAATACCAATCAAGCACACCATGTTTCAGTCAGGACAAGTACTTCCATTAAGCACAAAAACATTCTGTTTAAACTATGTGTGTATGTACAGTCTAATTATAACGCTCTATACTGACAGCCAAACTGCAACTGGGAGCCACAACCTGGAAACTAAATAACTCAAGACAAGGCACATATAAGATCAAATGACATAACTGGTAACACAAAGCCGGTTCTGTAAAAGGGATATAGATAATTCCAGAGTTTTACCAAGAAGCTCGCAATCAGGAAAGACACTGCATACAGGGTGTGACGATTTGAGGAAAAGACCTTGAAACAGAACCCTGTGTGCACATAGTTATTACTTTAGAAATCCATTAACTCAAAAACATGTGGCATGATATGCAAAAAGCTTCAAATATTTACTTGTTGACTTGAGCTCATTTATACGTCTCCACATAGGAATGTGTGCGCATGTGTGTGTGTGTCCGTGTGTGTGAGTGTGATCAGACCTATGTATTATTGACACTTACGACCAGTCAAACTATGTCTGCTATCATAATATTTCAGCACAGAAATGTTTGCATTGCCATGACTTATGTGTACACAGGAATATTGTAAACCATTTTAGTCACTGCTGCTATTTTACATAATTTTTACAGTCAGTACAGATCAGGGGCAAGAAATTAGTAGTTCTACAACTCCTTTTTGTTCCTTAAATTCTGTCATTTCAAAAGAAATACTGGGAAAACAGTAAGCCGTTACCCTAATTTTCTCTCAAAATTCAAGATGAAAAATGTAAACATGCAGATAAAACAAGGGAGCAGCCCAACATAAAAACCAAAAGAGCCAACCAAAGATGTCCAGTCTTGCCCATCTGATTTAAAGAAGGAAAAGTGTATTCCCTGGTATGGGTTTTAAGAGAATATCAAGATTGGCCATGTGATCTGGCAGCACCAGATTAGATCAAATCTGAATGAAGGCAGTAAAAGAACACCAGAGAGAATCCTGAGGTTGCTCATACGAAGAAAAGGCAGATAACAGCGTAAGAACAAGCTACTACAGAATATCTATGTAACATTCAGAACCATTATCATTTAGAGTGCTTACTATTTATATACAGTGGGAATCAAAGTCTGAGAGCACTGGTTAAATTGCCTATATATAAAGAAGGATTAATTCTGCAGTAGGATGCTGACTCAAAAGATTTAGGTTTAGTCATTGAGCTAATGCCCCAATCCAGAACGATTTACATCTAATAAGCATTCACAATGTGAGCAAATGAAGGTTAGGAATCATTCATAATGACCCAACATTGGCAGTGATAGCTTGGCAGAGGGGGTTTAATTCCTGTATCTTCAAGTTTATAATCCAGTACCCTCATTTCTAGTATACCACAGACCCACAAAGCTAAACAACAACTACTTAAAGACCACATAAGATCAAAGAGTGCTGACTGTCATGGACTTTCACATCCACCTGACCAAAACCAAATCTATTAACCAATCAATGACTTGACCAGGGTCTCAGGAAAGGGGGTGCAGGGTGTCATTCAATTAATAAAATATGTATTCGTATAGTGCTTTTCACAACAGGTGTTTAAACGAAGCAGCTTTACAGAGATCGGAGCCTCTTATCAGAAAGCTAGTGGCAAAAGTGGCAAGGAAAATCTCCCTCAGATTAGAGAAAGAGACCTAGAGAGAAACCGGACACTGTGTGTGGCACCGTTATGTGAGATCTTAAAGACAGAGAAAGCGAAGCATTCAGTAACACCACAAGATGCTCTCTGGGATATGAAATCATAACAAATAACATGGCTCTTGTTATAGTGTAATACTGTGAACCTGCTTTGAGACAATGCTCCATTGTAAAAGGCGCTATATAAATAAACTTGAATTGAATTGAACTCTTCAAATTTGATTTCAACTTGTGGATTCCATGACAGATCAATAAAAGTGTAATTTACAAGGATACTTAGGACAAAACAGACATATCAATAGTCATAGCCCCTCAGAAAAGATATAAAGACACTGAAATGTCTTGATTATGTTCTTTTTTGTTATACAATCCGCTCTCTAATGTGTTCACACAACATCTACTCTACAGTTATACACACAATTAAATTCAACCTGTTTTCATTCCATTGTTGTATAGCTTTGCACGCAGTGAACAATAACTGGTGATGAATTGTGACATGTTAATGACGTTCTAACACACACCTACATCATAAATAAAAACACACACATTCACACACATTCTGAAGAAAGCTGCTTCAGTTGATACATTAGTTTAAAATATGTGTGTATTTTAGACCTATCCACTGGATTAGGCTTAATGATTTTTTTTATAAGAAGAGCCATGACCAGTCCTGAAAACGGGACAATAGAAATGGAGCACACCTAAAAAAAATAAAAAATAATCGCTTAACTCTGAACCCTATGTTCTTCAGCCCCCACAAACCTGGAGACCTCAGTGAAAACATCCACATATCGTCAACAAGCTCAGATCTTGTGGATTAGTGGTAAGAGTTGACTGCTGGTTATAGTGGTCCTGTGGACTTTGACTCAAACTGCAATCTGGACTTGTAACGTAAAGGTTTGGGTGGCGTGGGAACTGGGGCTTGCGATGGACTGGTGTCCCATCCGGGAAGCACATTCACCTGCTAAAGCATTCCAGGATAGGTTCCAGACCCCCAGAAGCCCTTGTCAGTAATAGAGAAAGGAAAGTAGTGTTTATCATTTAACATTTATTGTGTCCAGTGATTATTGTTTTTATAGTGGGACCATATTGACAAAATTTTATCACTGAATTCTGGCACCTTAATTATAAGAATGTTTTTTCACTGCAAACTAAACCAATATACAATAACACAATGTCAATATTTTCCAGATGAAATACGTTTCTGTTCACTAAAGACATGTTATTAAGAGTTACAGTATTTAGAAGCGACCCTTGTCTGGAATGATTTACAATTGACATTGACATGGTCCAGCAGTGGCACTGGGTTGGACCTCGCAGGTTTTCTAACTGATAGTCCAGGGCAGGGGATATACAGTGCAGGTACTGTATTCTTTTAGGTTCTTCTAGTTTGAGAGAGTTCCTAATTCTTTCATAGTTCCAGTTCTGTATTCTTAGTGAAAAAATGATGTCTTACCTTTCATTCTATTTGGCAACGCAGGCATTGTGGGATAACATGCCATAACTATAAACAAACTCAGCATGTGACAGTTGTTTATTCTATCAATTGCGTTTAGAAGATTCTGAATACACAGCACATTAGATTGCATATGGGATGAACACAATGGGTAGATGTCATTTCTTGATAGGTGGAGGTTGGTAAGTATGACGCATATGTCATATTGTACATGGTGTTGACCGCAACAACAAATTCCTCTTAGTTCGCATTTACGTGGTAATACAATTCCTGTCCTGCACTTCATGGCATAGTAACATGTTCACATCAACTTTACGTCACATGAGTGGCTAGTCATAGCACAAAGAGAGGAATGTGCAGCTACGTGTGATGTTTTTAATACACTGGGGGGGTGTCACTGGCGTTGGGGGGGGAGGTGCTGGATGGGGGTTAGGGTTAATGAATTAGATGCCTTTTTTGATATATTTTTTATCAGGTAGTTTTATCCCAAGGACTATTTCAGAGACCAATTCAACAATTAAGTCCTCATTCAGCTCGTCCATATGCTGCTATACTTAAGCTAATGAAATAAATATGACAGAAATGAACATCAACAATGACTTTAAGTGCATTTTACTTTTTTGTTTGATCTATTCGTTTTTTATTTACAGTAGTTACAGATGTAACAACATCATTAGTGACACTCAACTGTATATTTAAAAATCAAATACAATTATATTCAGAATATTTGTCATTTCACACATTAGTTACTTAAAGACAATAAGGCAAAGCTTACAAAGATAAGTTGATATATGTTAATGAAAAATATATGTTAATATGTTAAACGGGGAGAGGGGGGCTGGAGGGGGTCTCCATATGAATTATTATGAAATGGGGGGGTGGTTAAAATAGTGGTGACGCCCATGCACTGGGACTGCAAACTGTAATTAGAGAGTGTATACCTTATTATAGATTTAATCAGAAAATAATGATTGTTTTTAGATTTCTGGAGATTCTGCATATTGTTTGTGTAAAGATATACAACAATCAGTCAGAACTCTAAAATCACTGAAAGGTAAAGTGAACATGACTGACAGTGTGATATTGTGGACGACGTTCTGCTGGTAAACCTTCTGTAGAACATTTATGTTGCTGTTACTTTGGCAGCTATACTATATCGTCACTGCTGCAGACCTAGTGCACCAACGCATGCCAACGGAATTCCCTAATCACAGCGATCCCTTGCTGCAGGATAAGGTGCTTTGCCATACGGTAAAAATTGTACAGGGATGGTTTGAGAAAAAAGACTAAGGGTTCATGATGTTAAATTGGCCTCCAAAAAATTCCCCCAGATCTCTATGCAATCAATGAGATGGGACGTACTGGACAAAGTCAGATCCAGGTGTCCCTACCCCACAACTTACAGGATTGCTAATGTCTTGGTACCAAATACCACAGGACAGATTCAGAGGTCTTGTGACTCCATGCCTTGATCGGTCAAAGCATTGGTGGCACAAGAAGTTTTATTTGTGATGGTTGATTGGTTTCTTTGTTACACAAGGTTAATATATTATACATAAGAGTTGCCTTTTTATGAATGAAAACTCGAATAGCTAGTTTAACATTGTGAGAAGCTGTTTATTATGTTTAGATATCAAAAGATTTAAAAAGTGTTTATACGCTAATCTTCATGAGCTAAACGCGATGTTGGATATCATTACATGTTGAACAATGTTCACACACAGAACACCTTAAAAGAGACAAATATAAAAAGGATTTTAAGTTTGTACTTTTGGACCCCAAATACAGAACACAATCACCTCAATATTTATCAGCTGGACTCAACAGAAACACAAGCTCTGTATGCCTGTAACATTTTAGCTAGTTACAATATTCTGTGATTGTAAGCTTTTGTGTTACGCAGAGATTTTCAATGCTAAAAACAAAAAAACGCCCAACATGTTGTGTTTTTGAATGTTGGCATGCAGGTCAGTTAGCAAACCAAAACCATAGAGTTCTAAAATGGTCCAAACTGGCTTATGTTGGTTAGTGCTGATAATGGTTTAACAGGTAAACTCGAAAGGTCTTTCTGGGAAAGCTGGTCTACTAACATTCCACTATCCAAAACACAATATAAGCTGGTCTTACTGGAACAATAGACAGCTCATTAGCTAAAATCATATTTAGAAATGGTCCATGTATATTGCTCACAAAAATTAGGGAATACTTTAACATGAATTATTCCATAATTATATATCCCTTAATTTTTATGAGCAGTGTAGTTGGCTAAATGTTTTCTCTTCTCTAGCTATTTATAATGTTTCTTCTGTGATTATACAATTAAGCTCTCCATAATTCATCTTTCTGCAACGTCTACAACTGTCACTTACATGTACTGTCTACAACAGCCATTAGCACATGGTCTAGACAATAAACATCTGAGTTTACACCAAAGTGCACTGGTTGAGGTCAAATTCACATTGTGTGAAACAGATATGGTTACATAAATGAGATTTTCAAAGCTCCTGTTTTATGAGGCATGTACCGACCAATAACTGTCTTACTGAAACAGTCTTCCAAAGTACAATCCAGACACTTAAAGCTTTAAAGCCAAGATCAACAGTCCAACAATGGCAGCCTGTGGTGCTTGGACTGTACCTAAACCACTGTCATGTTAGAGCAAGTGTCTCCTGGAATTAAGGACCCCAATCAGTAAGCCGTCACACCACACATTCTAGGTGTAGCATCGCCACCTAGTGGCTGATACAGAATTATATGGTGTCTCAGGTGTGAGTAACGTTATTCACAAATCACAAAAGGGTAGTGTTAGGACATTGTGGTTGAAAATACACGTACAGGATTGTACGTTAGCAAAAGCAAATCTAATATCCTATAGTGTTTCACCTATCCAAAATATTGGCAGTGTTTTGGGTGACACACATTCATTAGTGCAGGGTTACAGCTCGAATTGCTGGGGTGCTGCACTACAGAAGCAGATCCCCAATGACAAAATTTGGGGTAAAATGTTTAGAATGTTTCTCAATATAATATGTTCCCATATTTAAAAAACAAGAACAGAAAACTCACAAACAAACAAAAACAATTAAAAAGCAAACTAACAAAAGCATGATCCCCAAAGCTGCGTAGCTCCAACACAGCCCTGTTCATAGTTCCTAAACGATATTTAACATGCTATGAAAATTAATATGGGTTATTTAACACAGTCCTTATCCGTCCTTAAGGTGACTGAAGGGGGCAGTAGCGACCTTTGCTGTGCAGGTGAAAAATGCTGGCCTTCACACTATCCATCTGTGCCATGCCATTGTGTTTAAATTTAAATTATAGTGCAGGGTTGCATGGGGTAACACTGAAGCTGATTGTCAGATGGAGAAAATCAACCTCCACACACACACACACACAAATATACCATGGTAACAGGCATTTTTGCAGACTCTTTTTTGTGTATTTGATATGGGACAGTACATCTCTTTGCTCTTAAATGACTTTATAGTTCATTTAATTCTTTAGATCAATATTTTTTTGTAAATTTGCTCTGTGGAAAAATGACATGGCTCGGTTGTTAAGCAAAACATAAAAACAACATATTAAAATTACACAGCATTTTTATAACAGTAAATATGTAGTGATGACAACTTCCGAAATTCCCATTCACATTCAATCTACAGTGTACAGTCACACGCTGCATTTTTAATGAACTGGTAGCGACAATGAACACTAATACACTAATGATAATGCACATAAAGCAAAGTGCACATTCTCCACTGCATATAATGTATTTATGGCACATTACATGCTTGCTACTGCATGCAAAAAACATTTTTAGGTTCAGTATTGTGTATATAGCACTTAAATCTAAATTGCTGGTCTGGTATGATGTGTTGCATGTACGTTAAGTGTTTTTTGGCTAGCACTACCTATATTGTGCACATATTGTATGTTCAGTATTACATATATTGCACATAAAGCCACTATGCAGCACTGCATAAATAACACAGTAAATGTAGTACACGTTCAGCACTACATACAATACACCCCTGGACAATTAATGAGGCAATCTTTACAATATTAACAAAATATTAAGCTTTTCAGGGTCTCAATAGCAAATTCATTAAGTCATTAACAAGAATTACATTATATTACATACAAGCGATTACATTAAAGTAACTTAGTATGAGATATCCAGTTCCTTAGAGTTCCTTATATCAAATACCTATTCTCTTAATAACTGATAGTGACTTATGGATTTGCTGTGCCTTTAGGGTCTTAGACATTTCAAAAAGCTGTAGTTGGCCTGACAGACCTATGTGTTTTTTTGACAGCAGTCCCTCCATGACATATTGCAAATCAGAATCTCAAAAGACAGTCTTTGCCCTAGTCTTGGGCTCAGTCCCAGAGTGGTGCGACCTTTCTGTGTGGAGTCTGCATGTCCTCTCTGTGTCTGTGTGGGTTTACTCCGGGCACTCCGGTTTCCTCCCACAGTCCAAATACATGCATGTTTGGTTAATTGATTACTTTCAATTGGCATTGACTGAGTGCATAGACGTGATTAGTCTTGACATTAACCTTAAACCATAGATGTAACATGTGTGTCCCTAAAATGGCCACTGAAGCCAATAGTAATGTTAAGTAAGCCAAAAAAACCCATGAGATTACTGACCAATTATTGTTGTCAGGACCAGACTTTGCTTAATATTTTGCAATTTAAGTTTGCCTCTGTTTTGAAGATTTTACGTTCACGATGCACATTGCATGCTCTGTATTAGATGTATTGCTATTAAAGCCACAGTCTGTATCACACTTGATATAACATATAAGTCAAGTTAAACATATAGCACAGCATGTTTCCGTGCATGTACAAATAGCTCAGTATTACTCACAACATATTGCAACTAAAACTACATGCATTAAAGGTACCTTTATCTGCCTGTATATGAGAGACATGGAATGACCACATTTAATAATTTAATAATTTAGCTGTGGTTATTTCATCCATGTAATCCAGTCCCCGGTGCATAAACACGTAAATATGCAAACATCAGGCACTAATCAAGCCCTGGATGATGGACTAAGTTTGGAATCCACTCCATTCTTTTTTTGTACCGTTCCTTTTTTTAAGCTCGGTGAAATCAGCTACGTTGATAGTGAGTCCATTCAGTGAGTGCAAAGCACGGATGCAGCCTGTGACCCCACTTGACCTCGGGTGACCTCTGTCATGTCGGATTAGCTTTAACACACCCCTGCAGTCACCTATACACACACTGTCCCTCCCTTCCTCCTCTGAAATCCTCGTCCTCAGGGTTCGAAGATCCCTATCAGTACTTTGTGTGTTCGTTTGATTATTTACATAACATGTCATATTCAATTCTGATGCAGATGCGTCCTTTTGCTATTACTTAACTCTGAATGAACTGCTGCTTTGGATTAAAGCAGTGTGATCTAAAGAACAAATTCAGAAATGGCTCATAACATACTATATTTACTCCTTTGCCTTTATTAAGTGCATTCATAGTAAATCAATTTAGGTGTTTTTGCATCCAAAAGCACAATGTTGCCCCCGTGTGGCACAGTGGTACTTTACTATGAGGCTACCCTTGTGACCCAGGTTTAAATCCAAGAGATGGCTTCCAACCAGTTTGGGCATTGGACAGAAAGCTTGGCGGGGGATTTGATGGACTCCAATGCTCCATTCAGAGTATTTGCCTGGGCACTGTGATTTATGGGATGAGCTTTGGGCTATTCACCTTGTCCAGAATAATGCTGGCAATACCTGGAATAAAAATTTCATTTTGAAAAATCCACTAATTTTTGTGAGCAGTATATTATAAATGTACAAATAACAATTTAACTATACACTTTTCAATTTGTTAAACACTTAAAATGGACAAACAGCTAGCAAGGCTTGCTGGAAGTAACAGTTCATGAGGATGTGACATTCTACCCCTAGCTGTGATAAAAACCTGATGCTCAGATGGTGCAATTACAGGGCTCTAAAATCGAGGGAACTTCCACCTATGCCCATTGGCTTCTGAGATTTGGAACCTCCTGCAACTCGTACCAGGATTGGTGAGTTTTAAATGGGAAAGTTATTAAACAAATGGGAAAGTTTTTAAACAGAAATTAGAAGGTCTGGGTGTGTCTGCCATTTCATTGTGATTTCCTCAAACATCAAACAGCAATAGAAGAAAATTATGGCCTTGATTGTTTTTAGTCTGGGCCATGAAAGGGTCCAGTGCCTATCCTGGAATTGATAGGGTGGGGACGAGGATCTACATGCAGGAAGACGTGTAAGATCAGGGAGTCATCATTACTGTGTGTGTGTGTGTGTGTGTGTGTGTGTGTGTGTGTGTGTGCTTAAGTCACTGCTTTTTGATGGTGTGCTCTCTTGCTTGTTAGCTCATGTTTGTATGTATGGACTAGAAATTACTCTAACTCTGGTTATGTGCTTAGAGATTCTGTACCCATTAATGTGTAGATGATTTTCCTGTTTACTGCTTATTTATAACAAGCTGAAAGTGTCATTCATAAGTGTATGTGCCTGTCCTATTGTAAGTAGTACTCCTTTGTTTGTTCCCAACTACTTGTATATTCTTTTTATATATAATAGTAGTCTGTGTAACTACTCTATTCTGGGTCACAGTCATTCACAAGGACTGTGTGTTTAATAATTTTCCACTTTCGTCTTAGCTTTATATTCTCGTTCTCTGACTTTATATTCTCTATTGTATTACATTCTTCCTAATGTTACATTTTCTCTAAATTACTGCATAATATTGTTTACATATTATTATATTTTATTTTAATTGTCATATTTTTAAATAGAATTATCTCTGTTAATAGTTACTTAACTTCTGTTTATTAAAACTCTTACTATAAAGTTATTAATTAGATTTTTCATTTTTCATCTAGGCTGGGTCCCTAGATTGGGTCTCATTTTGAGTCTTGGTTCTCCCAAGGTTTCTTTCTTATAGCATTCAGGGAGTTTTTCCTTTCCACTATTGCCCTAGGCTTGCTCAATTTGGAAGTAAAATAGAAAACTGTAAAGTGCTTTTTGACAGTGTCCTGTTATAAAAAGCACTAAAGAAATAAATATTTACTTTCACTTCTTCCATGTTGTTCATAATGGAATAGAATGGGATTAACCGTACAGTTGCAACCGACTCTCGGTCACTTGATGGATCATCGATCTTCACACCTTTCTGTCCTTCATCGATGTGATCCATGAAGTATTTCGGCAGGATAG
>JAVSBV010003034.1:0-12925 GCA_033117975.1 Parotocinclus spilosoma | reverse complement strand
ATTCTGTGTTATTGTAATTTTTCGTCCATGTGTCTCTGTCTAAATAAAGTATTAAAAAAAAAAAAAAAAAAAAAAAAAATATTTTGTCATAAAAGTAAAATAACTATTAAATCAAAGAAAAAGGTATTTGATCCCCTATTGTGGCATTTTAATTGTTCATGAGCTGAAGTCATCATATCACTAATTCCTACATTAAGATATGTCTTTATCTTTAATAACCTATACACAAACTCTCAATATCATATATTATATATAATATTAAGTACAGTTTAATGAGCCTGACTCTGTGTCTGTCATACAGGAACATGCCTGGCTGCAGTGGAGAAAGCCATGGCTGAGACCGATTCTTCCTCGGTCCTCCCCCTGGGCCGTCAGCACGGTCTGCTTAATGTCATAGATGTGGTTCTACACAAACTGGGCCATCTTATACATGGATACCTGCCCAAGCTGCTGCAGATTGTGCTGTGTGTCACTTCCTCTGTGGCCTCGCTGCTCGATCACAGGGAGCAGGTATGGAATGGTCTTTCCTCAGTTAAGAAATGGGCTAAATTCTGCCCCTTGAGTAACTTGGGGAGGGAAGTTCAGACAAACCCCCCATGCAACATTGGAGCACCCTCAAACATGTACATCTATATACATACAGTATTGCCGTGAATATGAACTGTGTGTTTGTGTGTGTTTGTGTGTGTGTGTGTGTGTGTTTGTGTGTGTGTGTGTGTAGCTGAAGCCTGGCTGCATCAGCCCTCTGAAGAATCTGAGGCGACTGGGGCTTCTGCGCATACAGGATTTCTTTGATAACTTTGAGTCATATCAGTTTACGGGAGATGAGATGGACGCCGTGTTCCATGCAGTGGTCTGGACACAGGTACGTTTTTGTGAAACTAGAGATGCACCATAGCTTTTTTTAAAAAACATGAATGGCCGATTTTTGATACGATCTCCCATCTTTCTCTCTCTCTTTCTCTCTTCTCTTTCTCTCTCTTTTTTTCTCTTTCTCCATGAATGGCCGATTTTTGATACGATCTCCCATCTTTCTCTCTCTTTCTCTCTTTCTCTCTCTCTCTCTCTCTCTCTCTCTTTCTCTCGCTCTCTCTCTTTCTCTCTCTTTCTCTCTGTTTTTTCTCTCTCTCCTCTCTCTCTCTCAGGTGTGCCGTTTGCCATCAGAGAGCGTATACGCTCCCACATCCCTCCTAAAACTCATCCACGTCTGGAGCAAGAACGCCAGGTGACTTTAGTGCACACAGTCCTCAAAATAAACACAGAGGCTTGTTGGTAATCTGTGCCTCATAATATTGTCTAGTTAATCCTGAATAATATAAACTGATAAACAGAAGTTCTTCTCTAACGATGATAGAAGGTTTAAGATTTGCTGTAGAAAGATGTAAGAGAAATTGGCAACACATTTGTGTTTGTGAATGTGTTTATGCATCGTATCTAATGGTTTTACTTCATATTATGTATGTCAGTTATTTATTTTGTATATATTTTAAGCAGTAGTAGGTAGTTAAATTTGAAGTGGATCACATCTGCTGCATCACATCTAAACTTCTCTCAGGATTGCCAATTAGCAGGACCATACCATTTTACAGTAGGTAGGGAGTAGGTGTGACGTACAGTGCATTATTAAGAGCTTCCCGGATTTGAGGCTGGGACTGTCAGGGCTTGCTGTTGCACTGCTGGGTTTTTCCATCTAACCTCCCCTCCCTCAGGCACAGCAGGTGCCTTATCCATGCCTTACCTGGTCAAAGGTCGCTGCTAGGGACTGTGGTAGCCTAGTGGTTAAGGTGCTGGACTCTGGACCTGATGGTCGAGGGTTCAAATCCCACCTCGGCCAAGCTGCCACAGTTGGGTCCTTAAGCAAGGCCCTTAACCCAATGTTGCTTGAGGTGTATGACTATATAAGTTGTAAGTCACTCTGGATAAGGGCGTCTGCTAATTAATGTAAATGTAATGTAATGTAAATGCTGGACCTTGAACGCAGGTCCCTGCGGTGGTGGTGGAGGGGGGTAGTGCATTGGACCACATCACACCCTAAAATTATGTGACGTTTTTCACATCTTTCACAGGTATTTCCCGCTGCTGGCAAAACAGCGACCAGGCCACCCAGAGTGTGATGTGTTGCTCAATGTCTTTGCCTTGCTGTCCTCCAACAACGTCTCAGCCCCCACGGTGGCCATGGTGATGGATATCTGTGAAAGTTTGCTCAACACACCAGACTTTGTGCCTACGGAAAACGAGATGGAGATCAGCTTCAGAGAGTGTGTGATTCCTGAACCAGGGCCATGTTATGCAAACAACACAGGTACAGATGTACAACATGCTTTTGCTGGAATTAAATATTGTGTTATCTCTGATTCTCTTTTGTGTATTAATAATAATCTGTCTGTCTGCCCTCAGACTGTTTGACTATAGGTTCGAGGCTGCTGTTACCTCACATCCCAGCTGTGCTTCAGTACCTGAGCGGAGCCGTTCTCAATTCAGATCGCATCAAAAAGAAGAAATTTCGGGTCCAAGTCAGCAAGGAGCTTAACATCCTCTCTAAGTATGTATCGCTTTGCTACTTGATCTTCATAAGGAGTCAAAAATAAGGCTAGGATTGAAGATATGACAATAATACCCACTTTACTGAAGCATGAGCACGTGCCCCTGTAAAATGTTGCTGTGTTTCCTAAAATCACAGCTGGACAAAGTTTTTGCCATGGGTTGCTAGGCAGAACTAAGCCACAAAAATGCATTACGTAGTTGTTCTTGTTTGTACGTTCGCTATACGTGTAAATAACACAATAAAGGTTTAATAAACATTTAATATGTTACATAGCACGTCCCGTCTTGTAACATAGGGCATGTTCGTTTAATCGGACCAGCCGGTTATTAGGACCAAAACGATCATGTCCTGATGCGGTCCCATTAACCGGATTCGACTGTATCTATATTTAGTTCCCTTTAGGCTTATTGTGCTATACATTGTATACATGTAATGAAGGGAATAATAACTAAGAGTCTATTTTGGAAAGTCAATATTTATGGATGTCTCACAGTTTAGTAATGAAAATGCTATTCATTGCATATAACAGCTTCAAAACTCGTCCGTGAACAAACTTCTAAATGCCCAATGAAGAAGAGACAACATTAATTGAGAATTGTGTGGGGGGGGGGGGGTTTAACTCAATTAATTACAATAATTAATTTTATTTGAGATATGCTTCACAAATGAATAATGTTTAGCTATTACAAAGTGTTCGGTGTCATATCTGCAGCCTTATTAGTAAAAAGGTGGATGATGTTAATTGTGATGCTTCTATAATTAGTGTGCTACAGGAAGCAAGTATGGACAAAACCCAGGCATAGCCTTAATAAGTTAAAACATTGTTAAAGCTGTCTAAATTAACACATTAGTATTGAGTTAATAAAGTGTTAATGACTTCATTTTTTAATTTGGTTAATCGCATTTTTGTCGAAGTAAGGCTATTGTGTAGGGCTGAACAGAATGACTGCATATTATTCTTCATTGTGTTGGCCTGCAAACAATATTTCCAATTAAATATGCTGCAAACTACATTCAACTCCTTCCAAATAGCCATTTGTTAACAAATCAACCTCTCAAATCAGCCACCTATTAAAGCAAAACACTCAATCCATTGACAGCACACACATTCATTGTAATGGTTTTGTCAATTATCTAAAAGAAACTTTGATATGATATAATTAATCGATTTAATGACTCAATATCAAGTCAGTTAAGTTGTTAGAACTTGCAAATGTTTCTATTTAAAAGGAGCAAGTACCCACATGTGTGTACCTCAGTTTTCTAAGCTTAACTGATCTGATTCAGCGGAAAACTGGAGGAACAGAAAAGGGGACAACAAATCGTAAATTGTGTTTACTCGTATCAGGACAGCCTTATTATATTATGCTTGAGCAAGGACAATGAAATATTGAGGTCTATAGGAAGAAAATTGCTTCTTATATAGAAAGTTGTTTTTTTCTGAATTAATATTCAGAACCTTCAAGTTTTGTGGTTTGGTGTCCAAGATGTCAAAAGAAGAGCAGTTTAAAAACACTGAAAATACAGGCCAAAGGGGATGAAAAGGATGCAAATTCATCTGTAAAATACTGGTGCTACGTGAGAAGACATTAAATGATGTCTTTTTTGGAGGTTAAAGGGTCTGAGACTACAAACATTGGTTGGAAAAACTGTAGCTGTTAATGTTTTGCATCCATCCAATGATAGTTCTATCATTTAATTATGAACATCCAAAAACACTTAATGGATTTAACAAGAATGGCGTCGCAAAGGGGTGGAAAATTGTCTGAAGCTCATTTTGAAAGATTGTTTCTCAAGACGTATTGTTTTACTTTCTGAGCACAAAGTGCTCGTTATAGAAAACTTCCAATTCACTGCAGGATCTGCTCAATAGAAGCAGCAGTTATTTTATTGTCCTCCTAATAATCAGGTCACTCCTCTCATCTTAATAATAGCACCAATTTTCTCAAGTAAGAACTCCTCCAGTGTCTAAAATCCTGTTAATTTGCTTCCATCCTTCCGCCAAGCGAGTGCGATGCAGGGTTTTTGGAGCCCCTTTCAGCATTTCACCAACGGTTTCAAATAATCCTGACATTTTTTTTTTGATGGGATAAAGGCAATGACGATTTTTCGGAGCAATCAAAGTGTCTTAAACCATGCATTTTCTTTCTTTGGTGACTATCTCTGACTAGGTCCTGACATACCTGGCCAACGGCTTACCATATTGATTTATGTTACATTTATCCAGGTGTGCAATATACTTCAAGCTGTCCATGGTTTCCATGGGAAAACATCTGAAGCATGAACCATGATAGTCATAGACTGCGTACAAAAAGTACTGAATATTTATTATTTATAAGCAGTGTATATTTGTTACTGTCTTTTTATCCTGTGTGTCATTTTGGACTGCAAGGCTCATATTCCAACATTATTTGTAACTTCTTCACACCTTAAACCACACTCATATTGTACTTAGGAACAATAGTAATGAAATATACTTACCAGACCAAACATTCTTGCCTGTTTAAGGTGGTAGTAACTCTAGGTAAACAAGGATGAGCAGGCTATTAATACTGCACCTGTAGGGTGTGAGATGACATTCATAGAAAGATTTCTAAATAATCCTCATACTAATGACCATCTAAAGCATGATTATGACCAAAATAAAGCGTACTCATTTACTTACTGGCACTAAGCATGAAGCATACCTGCCAAGTCTTCCATTTTGGCCGGGATACTACCGTATTTTACCCCTCTTTTCCGCCGTCCAACGTATTAGTATTTTTTTTACGTATTAGTATTAGGATAATTTTCCTTATTTTTAAATCCAAATCTTAACAGGCATGGCATGAAGTGTAGCATGTTTTCTGCATTTCCCACCAAGTTGCCCCTCGCTGTCTAAATACACCAGACGACGAGTTGGTTATTAAAAGAGTGACTCATGTAAACACCAGAGGAAAGCGTTACTAAAGCATGAACAGGCAGAGCAACCACATCTGAGCTTTGAGAAACATGATGAGGAAGAACAGGCTGCTGTTTTCCTTCGGTGCACAGATGTCGTCAATTCCATTGGGAAACTGTAGCGATTTCGAGCTTCACTGAAGCACTCATGACAGGCAATGTTGTTTCACAGAGCAACTACTTCGGGGAGGGGGCGGGACCTGGTCTAGGGGCACGGCGTCTAAGTGCTCTATGACAAATTCAGATATACTGTTGCTCTCCATTTTATTCACGCTTTTACACAACTTTACATCACATGACCGAGAGGTGTTCCAGTTCCACGTTTTCTATTCTTGGTTGTCCTTAAGGACTATTTTTAAACTGGCTTAAAAAAAGATTTCGAATGATGTCACGGCTCGCCGTGTGCACGAGCTGCGTACACTTTTCAAAACCTGCTAACAATTAACTGACATTCCTGCCCCTACTGAAGTTTCCTATCGGCGACTATAACAGTGTAATGATATTTTCACCTGACGTAAAGCATGCACCGCGAGCCTCATGTCGCTATAAAAGTCCCTTTATGTGAGGAGAGCAATATAATAGTTTCCATCAGATTCCAGAACAGTAAAATAAACGTCCCATTAAAAGCAAACCCAGCCCTCTGTAAAGGAATGCAACAATGGCCAACCAGCGTTACAGAACTAAAATCCAAAATCTAGCCAGGTTTTGCTGTTCGTTCATCCACATAATTCCACCAGTTGTGCATTGGCCGAGTGCCGGATGAACCACTGAAGTTTGAAGCACCCTTTCCCTTGTATTGCAGGGGTGCTATCGGTCCAGGAGAGCACAGGTCTGGGAGTCAAAGCTAATATTTAGTTAACAAAGATCCAGCAATTCCAGTTCTGAAAAGCCAAATTCTGAAGACATTTTGCTGTTACCTGTAGCTGTAGAAGAGCAGAAAATGCCCAAACTCTTTCAAGATTCAAGATCAGAATGGCGTACCTTTAGCTTAGATCACACTAAGGACGATTAATGACGTTTCTCGATTGCTTCTATTTGACCTGTTTTGCCCACAAAATATCGCAACATCAGCTTCAACAAAATGAATATATTATTATTTAATAATTCAGTAACATTACTGTCAAAATGCCATGGCACTTATCTGACAGATGGCTGTTGGTGCGGCGATGATTCCTTCTAAATGAAAACTATAAATTTAATGAGAAACAGCTTGTGCAAGCTGTGTGTTCTCGTGTGCCATGAGATCAAATCTGTTGGCAAGAAGCTTCCTAATATAGTACTGTGCAAAAGTTTTAGGCCACCTTAAGATTTGTTCTTTAAGCAATGGACTAAGGACCATATTGTCAACATTGAACCCAACCTTTCTAACCTGGATTCATCATTTCATAGCACTCTTTGCAACTGATCATAGCCTTTTCACCTGTTCCTCTTCCCCAAAAGTGGATTATTGGCTACTACCCTCCCAAAAAACAATCCTGATCAAGTTTCTTTGGACTGTAATTGGGTCAACTTGGCATCCTGATGGAGCTGCCTGATGCTACAATAGCTCACGCAAACAGGTTGGTCACACAAAATACTTGCCACTGTATCCTATAGAAGCTGTTTTCCTGATTTCTTTTTGCAGTTGTTTCAAAACTTTGTACAAATTTCCAGTATTTTATGGCTGAATTCTAATAAAGAAACTGAACTCATTATACATGGCTAAAACAATGGAACAGCTAGTCTAATGTTGGCCTAAGACTTTTGTACAGTACTGCACGTTCACTACTTCTATTCCGTACAGGCTCTTTACAGTATAGAATACAGGTCATAATGGTTAGGGGACCATTTCAGACACAGCCCATGATTATGGGTGCTCCAGACAGTCATCAAAAGATGATGGCATAAACTCTGACAGCTCTAACAAGAACTTAACATGATCTCATCCAGGAACGAACTGTTGCTAAAACATTATATTTGTATATGTTCTCTCTAAAGGTTCAACAAAATAGAACTTGTTCCTACCTTCTTTACATACTAATATACTAGAGAATTTTTGGTCTTAAAATTATATAAAAATAAATGGTGGCTCAATTTTTGGAATAAATAAAGTTAGTGCTGGGGGATCCTTGTTACTATTAGCGTGGTTGTATGTATTAACCGTTTCACCTTTTAGAATAGTGCATTTTCAAATACAACCCCTTGTACTCGGGAGCCTCTTGAAGGAGCGAACAAGAAATTTTGGGAAACACAAGAAATGTAACCCAAAGGTATGATGCCAGGAACAATACACTCCTGGAGCAGCAATGCAACAATGTTATTAGTCCTTGCCAATTTTCTGCTTAATGATTTGATGGTATGATCATTAAGAGCGTCATTTTGTACCATTTTTCTTTTTAGTTGAGCCCCTTATTTTGTCCAGTAGTGTACCCCTGAACCTAACACTAACTGTGCATCTGTACTTTCGGTGCTGGCAAAACTCACTGGACCTTATGGTGCCAGCAGACCAATGCCACAAAAACTTAACCTTGCCAGATGCGGGATACAAACCAGTGTGACTGGTTCAGAGGGTTTTACCACTTTCAATATCCTGGTTCAGGCTGCACTTTGTGTATGTTTAATGAACGTTTCTGGCTTGAAAGAGGTTCCTGAGACTCACCGGATCTGAATGATGTAGCTCACAGACCTAGGGGTGCCCCCACGTTCCTTCATTTTTGTATTAAATATGAATCTCTGCGAGTAAACATCATTTCTTGGACTGATTAGAAGAGTCTCCCTTCTACTGTCCAGGATTATGAGTATTATTAACTTATCTAACCTTTATTTGTCATGTAAGGAATCCCGGACAGGTACTGTAACTGATATAGAAACAGACCAACCCATATATGGATGCTGCTTTCTACAGTATTTCCAGGCAGTATTTTCTACAGTCATTCCCTTGGCAAAATAACAACAGAGATCTGATGAGAAAGCACACGCTTCCCTCCTTCATGTGTCTGCGGTAGCTGGATGGCGGTGGAGGTTGGTGACAGTTCAGTTTTGGTAGGATCGTAACACGGCGTTGACGGTCAGAGCTCGTAGTCAAACGTGTAGTCTTGGGCCAAGTAGATCCTGCGAAAGACGAGGGCGGCGAGAGCCAGCGTGAGCAGCACGATCAGGACGGCCGAGCCAGTGTGGCTGTCGTCCCGCTGTGCGGCTGCCGCTGGGAACGCTTGAAAAGTGGGTCGGCGCTGGAACTGGTTCTGATTGCGGTTCTGAGCACGACGCTGTCGAGGGCTCAGAGATTGAGAGCTGGGAGCCGCAGGGGCCGGGCCAGATTCAGACGTCGACTCGACCTGGAGGGAATGAGATGGACAAGGAGATGGGGTGAGAGGTCGTTATGCCTACATGAATAGCGCACAGAAGCATTGACCAAAAAAAAATATCCTATTTCCTAATGGCTTGACCTGTACGAATCGTAGGGGGAACATATGAGCATATTTTGGGGAGAGTCCTTATGCCACATTTTCAAAATGCTGCATGAGAAAGACCTTGTTAGTCAGTCACCTGTCCAATTGAAGAGTCGAAATGCAGTCTATCGATCCGGATGAGTAACATCTTTCTCCACTTCAGCTACAACACAGGTGGTCCCAGTTTCAAAGCAGCAAGAAATAACAAGTTGGTATGGGGGATTTGCACCTGCTAATGAAAGTCGATTCCAGACTTTCTTTGAAAACATTGATTACACCGATATCTTGATATTTTATGGGATTTATACTCATTTATTCTTGCAACTCTGGGCGCATGGGCAGGAACAACCCTAGATGGGGCGCCAATCCATCGTAGGGTCGCGCACACAGTCACGCAAACAGTCACACACTAAGGGCCACTTTAGAGACATCAATTTACATTTACAGCATTTAGCAGACGCCCTCATCCAGAGCAACTTACAACTCATACAGTCTTACAATTCAAGCAATGGTGGGTTAAGGGCCTTGCTTAAGGACCCAACTGTGGCAGCTTGGCAGAGGTGGGATTTGAACCCTTGACCATCAGGTCAGCCCAGTACCTTAACAATCCCATGATAACCTGTCAACCGTAGATACCACTCCTTCTTACAGTAAAGCCGATATATTACAGACATGATCATATTTTAATGGAGGACGGATTCTATACTGCTCACTAAAAGTTGGGGACATTTCATAATGAGAGATTTCATTTTGAATTATCCCCTAATTTTTAAGAGCAGTATATTTATGTTGCATGCCATACTTTAATCAGTATCTGAAAGTGTTTGTCCTTTTTCATGTATATATTAGATTCTCTGTATGATTTCTGACTTATTTACTTGTTAGATTTGGACGTTTTGCAGGATAGATTTGCAACTTAAAATTGAGGTATGCCAAGCTTTTTAAGTTTCTCATTTCTCCTGTTCCTTGTCTTTTTCTACTGCCTTTTTATTTTAATGTTTTCTTTGACCCTACACTTATACAACGCTTCTTCTCTTTCTTCTTTGTACTCTTCTTGTTTTTCCTTTATCCCTCCCTGTTGGCTATGTCTCTGCCCCTCCTTCTATGCTCCTCCTTTCTTGGACTCTCCCACTATAGCTCCTGATGGCATGCTGGTCTGGGAGTGAAAAAGGGAGATGTCTTAGCCTGACAAACAAACTCAGGCAGAGAGAACAAAAAGAAGCATCTACAGTGCAATACTACAGACTCTGAGCTTCACCCACTAGAGGTAAATGACTTGCTTAGACTGTGTATACAACTTTCTAATAACCTGCATGCACTGGTAATCTTTGGATACTTGTGGTAAAGATTATGAAGTAGCTGTTCAACTGTAAAATTTATTTGATAATGCTCAAGGGATGAATACACATTGACCAGGCAACGATGCATAATTGATAAACGTTTCTAAGACTGATCTTTAAAATAGCATGAACCAGAAATTGCAAAACACCTACTTTAAAGTTAACAGTAACAACATGGAACTCTGTACTGAGCAGTATATAATAATAAAAGAGGGGCATTTGCAGAACTGTGTATGTGTGCATTATAAAGGGAATCCATTTATGTGAAGGCCCATTAGAAATTAAATCGGTTAGGCAACAGTGTATTATGAAGTCTGTTCTGTAATGGTGCATTATAAAGTGTATCACCCTGTTATGAAACACATGGTGGTAGAGTAATGATTAATACAACCACAAGCCACAGCTGAATCTAGGACAGGAATTCTTTATGGGTGCAATCACAAGTCACAGTCCCCAAAGTCCCTTTTTTTTTGCAATACTGGGAAAGGCATTGGCCCAGCTGTAATATATAAATGACAACTTAGGATTTTAAATAATTTAAAATACTATTCATCTTACCATCAACATTTTTCTCCTACAATATTCTTTAGTATTCTTAATATTCTTAAGTACTTTACATGGATCAGATCATATTTGCTCTCTGTTTAATGCAAAGCTCAGCTCTTTCATTAATTCCAATATTAATTGTATTAGTTAATAATATAGATCAGTATTAATATAAAAATGTTTGCGATGATGTGGACTGAATTTGTATCACATGCCACAATTTACATTTAATAAGTCCCATCAGATGCATCATGCAGCAGCATGGTGGCTCGGTGGGTAGCACCGCTTACTTTGTGGAGATTGCATGTCCTTCCCATGTGGATTAAGCAGAACATAATGGATGGATGGACATGCACCATGAGCTGATGGTGAATTACTCTTGAAATTATAAACTTAAATGCAACTCTGTAAATAAAGAACTGTTGTTAAGGTACTGGACTATTGCAGTACCTTAAAGGTCCAGGGATCAATTCCAAAAACTGTGAAGCTGCCACTGTTGAGACTTTGTGAGACTGTATGAGTTGTAATGTGCTCTGGAAAAGATTGCAAAAGATTGCCTGCCAAATGACTAAATGTAGTAACTAACTGTAAAAAAGGACTTATATGTATTCACCCCCACCCCCCTTTACAATTTTCTGGAGTTGTTCCTCAACTGCTACACACATGAACTGAATTCTGAATTAAAGTTTATTAAAACACTCACGGCACAAAATCAGTTATACGATAATGGTCTAACCACCAGTAATGGCTAATTATGCTAAACAAAAGGCAGATTCCAGTACCTGGTTGATCAACAACAAAATAGATAGAGCGTTATATTAAATGATAGTTTTTGTTTTTTTTAATCATCAGGTGATATACACTGCTCTCTGGTCTCTGTGATGTAACAGTATATACTCCTCACAAAAATTAGCGCATACTTCAAAATTAAATATCTCATAACTAAATATCCCCTGCTTTTTGTGAGCAGTATATATCGTTACATCACAGAGAGCATTGTTCATTGCATAAGCATGTACTTCCTCTGGATCAATACTTTGCTGCAGTAACTTTTGCTGCAATTACTGCTGTAAGTCTTTTCAGATATGTGTCACCAATTTGGTAATATTGCTCTGTTCTGTCAGATTCGTTGGCAAACAGCAATTTTCTAAATCTTGCTTTTAAATGGTTGCTTTTGGTGGCCTAGTCGATAAGGTTTTGGACTATGGACCAGAAGTTCCAGGGTTTAAATATTGCCTCTGCCAGAATTTGGTTCCTGAGCAAGGCCCTTAACCCACAACTGCTTGGCTTGTAAGACTGTATAAATTGTACGCTGCTCTGGATAAGGCTGTCTGCTAAATGATGTAAATGTAATGCCTTTGATCGGTTGCTTAGGGTCATTGTCTTCTTGGAAACTAAACTTTAGTTTTAGCATAGAACAGGTACCTTTTGAGGATTGTACTGTATTTGGCTCCATCCATCTTGCTTTAACTTGAACCAGTTTCAATGAAAACACAATGAGCAACAGTGTTTAGTTTTCAGCATACGTAGTGCTTTGCAACAAGCCCAAAAAGTTTTGGTCTCATCAGACCAGAGCACCTTTCTCAGAAATCTGCAGCGTCTAGAACATGCCCTTCAGCAAACACTTAAAACAAAATCTTTTCTCTTGCCACTCTTCTCAAACCACACTTTGTAGTTGTTCTAAACCTAACTTTTCCCATCTCAGCTGCAGGTCTCTCCAACTCCTTCAGAGAAATTCTTGGCCTCTTTGTTGTTTCTGTGATTATTGCCTTACTTAAATTTTGATGGATTTTTGATGGACAGACTTATCTAAGCAAGTCCCATTTGTGCCATGTTCTTTATATTTCTTAGATATATACTGCTCACAAAAATTTGAGGATATTTCATTATGGTATGTTTGATTTTGAAATATCCCCCAATTTTTCTGAGCATTATATTTAATGAAGCTCTATGCAATGTTTAAAGTTTGGCACGGACACACACACACACACACGCACCCACGCACGCACACACACACACACACACCCACACACACACACACACACACACACACACACACACACACACACACACACAGACACATAAAACAATAACATATACACACACACTAACACTAACACACACAC
>JAVSBV010003013.1:0-12927 GCA_033117975.1 Parotocinclus spilosoma | reverse complement strand
CTTATAAAGGTAGAGTGAGAGTGGGAAGTAACAAGCCGCACCTGGTGACAATGAAGACTCGCGCTAATTAGAAGACATGACTAGGGGAGCGCGAGAGAGGGAGAGAGTCACAAGCGGGATTTCTCACAATAGCGCTTTTTACAATAGACATTGTCACAAAGCAGCTTTACAATGATATATAAACAAGTGTCACAAAATGAATTCCTTATGAATTTCCTAATAAGCAAGCCAATGGCGACACTGGCAAGGAAAACTCCCTGAGATTAAGAGGAAGAAACTTGAGAGAAACATTCCTCATTTTGGGAAGAATTTAGAGTCCTATTTCCAATATGTCTACTTTCTCTTCCAGCAGATTAGTTGCACCCTACGAACATGATCTTAGTATCTTTCTCATTATTATCCGTGATTATTTAGAAAAATAATTGTGTCTTAACAACACTGGTCACAAAAACTAGGTGATATTTCATTAGGAGAGATGTTATTTTTAAATATAGCCATAAAGTTTTTCATATAAACCAGAGATAGCTATTCTCATAGAGCATTCTCATAGCCTTACCCATCAACAAAACATTTTTCCAGTAGCCTTCTACCTTTTCTGTGATCTTTGGCAAACTCGAGCCAGGTAGCAATAATTTTTTGGAAATCAAGGGCATTTTCATTGCATTACTGCCATGCATACAATTGTTATTCAGTCTTTACACGTTCATTCATAAATATTAACATTAGTCAATATTACAGAGAGTTCCTTTAAGACCTTGCAGTTTACTTTATGTCTTTTGGTTGTTTGACGACTTCTGGAAGGGTAACAGTGGTCTTGGTTAAGTCCAAACTATTATTGATTGTGTATCCATTCCAGCATTTTTCTGATGTCTTCATATACAGGGGTTAGACAATGAAACTGAAACACCTGGTTTGGCTATAGCAGCCCGGTCATGTATATTGACCCTGTGGATCCTGACAGACAGTTCTGGTGGAAACAGGAGAGTTGAGGAGAGTTGAGATTTAATTCTGCCATGATTTGGCAGCTGTGGTTTTATGTTTTTTGGATAAAATCCAGGTTAGCACCCAAACATCCCTTTCAGACAGCTTTCTCTTGCTTTCTCACAGTTAATCCTGTTGGATGTGGTTCGTCCTTCTTGGTGGTATGCTGACATTACCCTGGATACCGTGGCTCTTGATACATCACAAACCTCCCACACTAAAATGACAGGTGTTTCAGTTTCATTGTCTAACCCCTGTACATCCCAAAAGTGCTCTACTGGATTGAGATCTGAGGACTGTGGATGTCATTTGAGTGCAGTGAACTGTTATGTTCAAGAAAGCAGGTGCTGACATGTGTAGAAGATGGGTACTGTGGTCATTAATGGATGGTTGAGTAATTAGCAGTTGTGTGGATCTTGTGCAAAAGTCTGGGCACTTGAGGTCAAAGCAGGCCAAGAAATTGTCCCTTAGATTTTGGAAGTTTTCCAGTCTTAAGTTGTCTAGTTTTAGTAAGCAAATACAGCCTCAGTGCCCTGTTCTTAGCTAACAGGAGTGGAAACTAGTGTGGTCTTCTGCTGCTGTAGTCCATTCGGCTTGTTGTGCATTCAGAGGTGCTATTTTGCATACCTTGGTTGTAATGAGTGGTTATTTGAGTTACTGTTGCCTTACTATCAACTCAAACCAGTCTGGCCATTCTCCTATGACCTATGGTATCAACAAGATATTTTTGCCCAGAGAACTGCTGCTCACTGGATATTTTTTCTTTTTTTCTCAATTCTCTGTAAACTCTAGAGATGGCTGTGCATGAAAATCCTCGTAGATGAGCATTTTCTCAATACTCAGACCAGACATCTAGCAACAACAACCATGCCATGTTCAAAGTCACTTAAGTCAGCTTTCCTCCTCATTCTGATGCTTGGCTTTAATTTTACCAGGTCATCTTGACCATGTGTACATGTCTAAATTCTAAAGGTTGTTGCCAAGCGATTGTCTGATTAGAAATTTGCCTTAGCATGAAGTTAAACAGGTGTACCTAAATGAATGTAACTTCTACCAGAACTACTACCATTATTATTATTATTATTATTATTATTATTATTATTAAGAAGAAAAATATGAATAAGAATAATAACATCAGCATTAACAACAATAACAATAATAATAATAATAATTAATAACAGTAAGAAGAAGAAGATTAATAACACCAGACAACCAATATTTTGCTTCCGGAAAAACTTTATTGATTTTGACCTGCTGATCACCAAAACCAATGTAAAATCACATATTTTTGTGATTTCCTATTGTATTTTAAGTCTATAGTATACTGACATGGTCATGGGCATGCAGTGTAGGTGCTGTGCAGATGTTGTCTTTTTGGCAATAACATGATGAGTATACCTAAAAATAGGTCTTGCTGTCTTCAGGAAGATTTAATAGAGCAGAAGCGTCTTGTCAAAATCACAACAGCTTTCTGTTAGACCTGTGACAAGTATTGAGGCTCCAAGACACACTATGACTGCACTTATTAAAAAAGCATACCAACTCTACTTCAGATGTAAAATTGGTGGCAAAGAAAACCCTTCTGAAACATGTGTAGTTAAGCTTGCCTAAAGCAGTGCCATTTAAACAGAAGAATATCATGTTGACCAATTACTTCTCTACTAAAAATAAGAACTCTATTAAATACCCCAATCTGCCTATAGCCATGAGACCAGTGACACAAAATGGTATTTCGAAAGTAATGTAACCACCAGAGACATTGAGCCTAGATGAGGTAGATAAAGATGCCATAATCAATACATCAGATGTGTAAAACAAAACTAATAAAATATGTTGAATACTTATGCTTGGTTATTCTCATCTAATAACAAGGAAATAATACAATGCCCCGGTCAAGGATTCTGGTTTTTCTAAGATGTATAAGCAGCAAGTCGTCTGTGTGAGGAAACTTCATGCCAGGTATTAGCATGCTAATGAATTATGGTGAATCAGAACATAAAAATGGTATGGGAACCACTAGGCTTGGCACCCTGTTTAGGTTTATGGGATCCCAATTTCAGTGGTGCCTTCAGATAGGTGGGCAGGACATGCAAGCACTGTGTTTGTGTCTAAGGAAGAGGAGACCAGAGCACAGTTATGCCTGTACCCCTTGTACTCTAAAGCCCTCATGACCCTGAACACGAAAAGTTGGGATAACAAATGAACCTTGGAGTAAAGTCTGGACTCTGACCAACTCTATTACAATTCAAGGTGACATTCCACTACACAGGCATTTCTCCTATATATTAAAACTGAAATCCCTAAGCAGTCATTACAGTCCCAAACTACAATTCTCCTGTCAACAATGTGTTGTTTATTTCTGGTATAAGGTTCAAATTTTGTGGCTTAAACATTTGTGGAACATCCAGCCGATCTGTTGCAAACTTTAGACATGCAACATGCATGCTTTGAATGTGACACAGACTTCTAGGGCAGTAGTACTGAATGTTCCACCACTCAACTCCCACCACTTATTTTAACCCTTGCACATTTATTTTACAAGATCCTTTAGAATACACTCGATTCCGGTTAATCGGACCACATTGAGACGCGATCATTTTGGTCCTAATAACCGGCTGGTCCGCTTAAACCTTTATTGTGCGATATACACGTATAGCGAACGTACAAACAAGAACTACTGTTGCATACGAACTTTGTTCATTGAATAAATTTTTCGAAACGATCTACAACACAATGTATAGGTACTCAGCATGCGAAGCATAATGCTGTAAAAAACAAGTTCTTACTAAATTCCAGTCAACGTTTGAACAACTTATCCAGTGTGATCTGGCGCGTTCACTTGATGGACTGCACTTGAACAAAATGGCCACAATCATCTAACGTGTTCACCTCCAGCTGGTTTTGCTCTTGTCAACACAACTTTTCGGATTTCCTGACATTTGATAAAGGCATCCATTCTCTGGGGGAGCCCAGAAATCCTCCCATAAATCGCTGACCCGCTTTGCATCCGCTCTAAGTGGCGACTTGTGGCTTCTTTTTTCCTATTCGCTTCTCATGTTCTTTGGTCTGATTAAACAGAATTTTGGTCCAAATAAGCAAATAACATTACACGTATATAATAGGATTTGCTTCGGTACTTTAGGATTAGGTCCGAATAAGCGGCTGGTCTGATTAACCAGTGGTCAAATTAACCGGATTCAACTGTATTTGACTGGGATGTGGTTCACAGGGAGAGACTCATCACGAACAGAATAAATATAAATGTGTCATTTTAGGAGCCATGCACCACTACAACTCACAATCTCACTCATTTATTATACATTCTAATTTACTGGAATACATTACTTTTTTTAAGCTAGTCCAAAGCGTACCATATGATTTCCTTCCTGCCTGACCTGGGGATGACTATTGAAAGTTTGCAATAAATGTGTAATTGTTACAGAGGGCACCATTGATCTGAGACTAGGGAGCATCACATATTCACATGTTCACATATATTTGTATCATTCAAGCCTTGGACTTTCTGGTCCCAGGAACCACTTTGGGTGTCAAGAAACTGCAATTTTGTACTTTGGGTGCCATGCAACATTTTCTGAACTTGTACATAGACTGAAATTAATAGCACCAGGAACCAAGCAGTATTTCAATGTGGGTATTCAATGCTGAGTTACCCAGTTCATATCCCATAACCCAAATCCCTGGCAAGATGAGGCCTGTCTCTTGGTTATACAGATATCATGCTGTCTGCCACTTTTGGTGTTGTGTTCTGTTTCTGGTTTAGTTAGGCCCAGTGTGTGTCCAGGAGTCCAGAAGTATGGCACAATAGGAACAAAGGACATGTCATGCCCAAATGCACTACAACTTTCAACACATAAGGGAAAATAAAATGCATTATACGAAAACACCAGAACCCTTTATAAATAAACTTCATATAAATGATTTTTACAAATCAGAAAAAGCTGGGACAGTAGAGAAAATGTATATAAAAACCACACAGTTTATCTTACATTTACTTTGGCTTTGATTCGACGACAGTATGAGGTAAAGATATTTCATATTTTGTTTGGTCAACCTAATTTTATTGGTTAATAAAAATTATATCCCTGCACTTCAGACCGGTGACACATTAAAAAAAAAGATTGGATAGAGGCATTTTATCTAGTAATGGAAAAATAAAAATGATAATAATTACAAACATAATAACAACGTGATTTAAACAGACGATGTCAACAGGATTGTAATTACGATTTGGTACAAATGCAGCATCCAGGAAAGGCTGAGTCTTTGATGAGCAAAGTTGGAAAAAGTAACATAGGTTTGTCAGCAAATATGTAAAAAAAAAATTATTGAAATGATTAAAAACAATGTACTTTAAAAAAGACCCCTCTACAATGCATAATATCATGAAATGATTCAAGAAATTTCACAAGCTTTAGCTGAAGCTCAATTTTAATTTGTATTATTTCCACGTAGCTACAGCATATATATTTGTATGCACATGCATATTAAATTAAAATCACTATAAAAATGAAAGTAACTCAGCAACATATTCAATTTGTTCTAATGAATATGTTCTAACATAAATATCTTAACAATCATTAGACAGCATCTTTGCCACCACTACAGCACAAGCTTTTAAAATAAAAAATGATGGAATAATGACATGTATATAAATGTATAGTTTACACTCCTTTCATAGTCACAGTCAAATGCTTAAGATTAGCTCCTATTTATTTTATTATTATAATTTCTTTAAGATAGAATGCTTTTTGGCTTTGTCACACATTTTGGCAGTGAAAGGTTGATGCTCAATGATTAACAGTAGTTAATAACAAACTTAACAAAATTACATATTTTTTTCCAGGATGTGAAACAAGCCTGATTGTGAAAGAACCAGTGAAGCATAACAGCATTGGATGAATGATTTGTTAAGGTTCCTTTCCCCTGAGGTACAGGAGGTAAACTGGATGCCATGATGACAAACTTAAAAACAATTCTGTTGTGAGCTAAATCTAATCTGCATAAAATTACTTACTGATATTTATTATATATAGATAAGGAGGAAAGCAAACACTGCAAGAAAAGATCGACTTAAATGCTGTAATAGAGAAGAATTAGCAGTTTGATATATGAGCAACATGAAGCAGTTAACAGACATCTATGGAGGTGTAACAGTGGGTACCCAAACTACACTACTCAGACAAATTAGTGGATATTTCATTATGGGATATTCCATTTTGTGTTTTGGAAAATTATTTCTGTGTTTATCTTGACATAAATATGTGTTTATGTGTACATCGGGAGCTTGAAATCTGACAATCATGGCAGGTTTGGCACGTGAAAGCATTTTGTGTCAAAGGGCAGTGCATCAGTTGGCCCAAGGATAACAAAACATGTAAAATAATAATGATCGATGAGACACTTTTGAACATATTTTCCACAGCTTAGCTGACTTGTCAAAGTATAGCTTCCAGCCACTACGTCTCTTGCCAAATCTTGGCAAATCCACCTTGCCAGGGTCTTCCAAGTCTTACAGCTCCTCTCATGGGCGTGATAGTGGGGGGAAAAGTGGACCTGACTACCCAAGTGACTAGGGAGAGGGGCCCATGAAAATCCAGATTTTTTTTTTTGTTCACATTCCTCGTGTACTGGCATGGATAGGGGCCCACTGACATTGAGAGTGTACAGGGCCCAGAATTTGATGCTAAGCCTCTGGCTCCTCGGTTCTAGAGGCTGGGTCCCAATGATTATTTTGCATGAACGTATAAGAGACAACAAATGAAGCAATTTTACAGGGCCAAGTGCAAACTCTCTTTTTTGATTGTTACAATTACTTCTGGGTGGTTTGTTGCAAACCAGGATGACGTCAGTGCCTTATACTACCATATTTAAATGTAAATGAACCTTTATGGAATGATCTAGCACACATACTGTAAGGCAGACATTCAGCTTCTTAACACCATAAGAATATTTGATCCAAAATCTCACCACAAACAATTTTTACTGCATTTCAGGAAGGATTAAATCACTTCTAGAGGAAAATTTTGGAATGACCTGTTTAGCTCATAACTACAGTTTATTCACTACTAGTAGACAAGATTAAACTAAATATGTATGAAATTGTTATTAATGTTATTAATGAAAATATTTAATCAAAGACCTTGGACCAATTAATTCAACTTATTAAGGATTTATACTCTGATGAGCAACCAGATATCAATGGCCCTCTATTGTGAGTATCAAATATATGCAAACACATACAAGTGCTTAAATGGAGTGATCGACCTGAATGGCTCGTTTTAAAATAATAAATAATAAAACAAGCCAAATATTTACTTAACCAAAAGTGCTCAATAATAAGGCAGGTCTTTTGATTGGTAAGATATATACAACCAAATGGCAGAATCTGGCTAGCAGCCAGCTAATTAATATGCAACTTGTATATCCAAATATTGCAACACTTTCTCTAAATATTTCTTGCCAATCCCATGAGCACTGTGCATGCTGAAAAAAATGTCAATAGCCTCAAGCTAATGTACACTCACTGGCCATCAACCCAATCACGTGACAGCAACTCAATGTATTTAGCCACACAGGCATGGTCAAAATGACCTACTAAAGTTCAAACCATGCATCAGAATCTTGAAGAAACGTTGTTTAAGTGACTTGAGTAAATGATTTAAGTGAATGCATTGTTGTTGGTGCTAGACGGGCTCTTATTAGTGTTGGACAAGCTGGTATTTCAGCAGTTGTTCATTTACTTTTTCACACGCATCTCTAGGGTTATAGAGATTTGTTAAAAAAGAAAATGTCGAGTGCACAGCATTTCTTTGGGTGAAAAAACGTGTTCATACCAGAGGTCAGAGAACAATGGCCAGACTGGTTCAAGCTGATAGAAGGCAACAGTAACTCTAATAGCCAGCCATTACAACCAAGAAGAGCATATATGAATGCACCATACACTGAACACTGAAGCAGATAGGCTACTGTAGCAGATCACACTGTGCCACTTCTGTCAGCTAAGAGCAGGCCACTGAGTTTGGAAAAACCTCTCGGTTTCTTCCTTATATGAACAGGAGGGGATTTTTCTTGGCATACTCTGGTCCCCTTAAAACTAACTGTGCAGTTTACTCACACCTGAGTATTGCTGCTGACCATGCCTATCCCTGTCCACAGTACAGTATCTTCTGATGCACCTTGTTACAAATCTGCAGCAACTACATGATGCTATTATATCGATATGGACTGGAATCTCTAAACAACATTTCCAGCACCTTGTTAAATATATGCTGCAAGTAATTAAGGCGGTTCTGAATGCAAAAGGTGTTCTAACCTGGTACTAGCATGGTGTATCTAATAAAGTGGCAGGAGGCGTCCCTGTAGGGTCCTACAGGGTATGGCAATGGTTTTAACCCTACTGGTCAAATTTTTAGTTTTTGTAGCAAATAAACAGTAATTATTTACTCTAAAATGCAGAAATATGCCAGGTCTGCAGATCCCGATTCATATGATGTTCACAACCATAAATACTTTTCACTTGTACTAATATTTCACTTGGTATACTTGGAATAATCCTAAGATCTTGGACACTGAACAACTAATTCTGGTTGGAATTCCACACAAACTGGTGGTACTACACCCAGACTTCAACAACCTCATCACAAATTATATAATATACCTTGAGATTCCTTGTAGCCTATGTATAAAATATTGTATTTATTGTTTAACAGCTTCGGGTTCAAGTGCAATGAACCAAAGCAGCACTGTTATACTAGAGCAATGAAAAGTGATGATGGTGTCCTGTGATTTTATAAGATAGTAAAAACCAAAAGTTGCAGCACAGCAATTATGGCTTACAATGTTAAAAGAAAATTCTCTCTGTGTTGGTAAAGGAAGCAGCAGAAAAAAGCTCATTACAAATGATCTTACACTGTGTCGTACAAACTCAATAAGTGTGTCTTTATCCTATAATAGCATGACAATTGCTTACGGTTTCTGCTTCAATTTAAATTGTATGTAAAATCAATGCAACGTAACCAGTGCGGCAGTATGTGAGTTACAACAAAATAACATTTCAAAAGCCACAAAATAACACCATTAAAACATGATGACAAATTGCTATACAAAAAAAGAAGTTATAAGCAACCAATTTAGTAAAGTCTGTGGAATGAGACCTTATGTTCTGGGGTATAATTGGCTAATATGGGTTATTACAGGTTATGATTGAGTAATGAAGTAAATGTATTCCAAATTATTAGTTTAGTAGCCAAATTCTACACTTAAGAAAAGGTTGTTAGAGTTAGGTGTATCCATTTACATCTAATTCAAGCAGCCTTTTCTTAAGTGCAACCTAAAAGCTCACAATATGATGATAAATTCACATTGGTGGGTATTTAATGACTTATAATAATATAATAATATCCGAATAATCAATCAGTAATCCTTAATGTGTTTTCTAATTTAGTTTTTCATTTAGTGGTTTTGTGTTTGTGACATTCTGGTACTTTGTTTTTAAATTAGACTATTTTTAAATGATTATATTGGGTTTTGTTGTTGTTTTGACTGAACTGTTATAATGGTTTTTATTTTTCTGTTTTGCTTAAAATTGCAAAATTCTTTCGGATTCTGTGTTCACAGTCTTTTGTTTTCTGATTTGTTGTTGACTTTTAGATTTTTTTTCCTAATAATAAGTAGTAGTACTAGTAATATTTTCTGATTGCTGCTTTTTTTCTAATTGTTATATTTCCTGATTTGCTGTTATATGTAACATTTTATATTTTCTGTTTTGCTTTAATTTTTTTTACTTTAAACGAGGTTTTTGTTGTTTTGAAATTGTTATATATTTCTGAAGTGCTTTTTTCTGTTTCTGAATAGCTATTTTGATCATGTTGTTTTTGCCCTTTTATTTTGGTTGTCTTGCAAACTTATTATGAATTGATGATTAGTTAATGATTTTTCCTTTTTTTTCTTTAGCTGTATGTTAGAATTGTATAGTTTGTATAGTTCAGTACCAGCACACATTTCCTCCCATCAATCTTAATTCTGCCCTTTGAGATGGTTCTAGGTCATTCGTACTATAGGTATAACTATTGGGGTAAACAGTAACCCAGTTTAATTGACTGTTTTATTAGTAATGTGTTTCAACAAATAGGTATGTCATTACAGTGTCCTTACTATTTTTGGACTCGCCATTTTTATAGACCAGAGATTTATGTATAACTATTTCCCAGCATCTTGAGATAATTCAATCTATAGCTCCGTAAAACAATAATACTGTGGTACAATATGAACCATTGTTTTTTAGAGTATCTGTCTACACACTGATTTCTCAAGACCCTGAAGTGCAGTGGGAGACAATGTCCATCAACTCACTCACCCACGGGGACGGGAGGATGGGGATGAGTGCCCAGGGACATGACTGATTCAGCATTACCTCCATTCCCCCCTCTGTTTATAGACGAATGGACTCTGCCCCCCACTGCTCTTGCTGAACCTCACGCTTGCTTGAGCTGTCCTTCAGCGCAATCACACGTTTGTCCCTCGTCTTCCTCTCCCTGTATGCTCCTCAATCTGCTTTTCTCTTTCACACTTCAGTGAATGCGAGATCTCCAGGGACAGAGTTCCAGCACTTTGTCTTCACACTAATGCTGGTTAAAGTTAACAGGGCTCGAAGCTGAAACTGCTATGACCCAAATCAGTGTTGTTGTGCCAAAAATCCTAAAGCAGAGCAATCTTCAACTTTTACTGTGATTCCAGAGACTCAGAGTTCTCAGGCATAAAAATGAACGGGGCTCTTTGATCATTTTCGTCCTGATCAACAATTACTGGTATGACATTACATAGGAGTCTCATTACTAATTCATTCAATCATTCATCTGAACCAGGGTCGCAGGTAGCCGGGTGCCAATCTATCACAGGGCACATGCACACACATGCACAAACTCACCCACTCACACTAGGGCATGTTAGACACAAAAACAGCCGTAACACATGGCTTTGAAATGTGAGGGGAGTCTACGGGGAGAACATGCAAATTCCAGACCACACTGGAGATCTCTGGAGCTGTGAGGTGAAAGTTCTACCCACTGTGCCATGTGCCACCTCAGAAGTGTCATTAATTCATCTAAAGTCATAGTTTGATTGTATAATTGCAATGTCAAATAAATCCCATTTCTAATATCTGCTAAAGGTTTTGTTAGGTTCCAAATCTATTAGATTACTTAGAAACCAGGGTTAATTTTTCTATGTGATTCTGATTTAGTGTTAAGATATGGATAGTGTTCTTCCAGAATCTTCTGTTAGGTTTAGTTGTATGCATACATCTTACTGCTTCCTTCTCCACTTTTCCCTTACTTTTCCAAGCATACTTTCCTTTCCAGTGAACTGTTTCTGCTCATGATATGGCCAATGAAAATTGATTGATTTGATCAAGGATCAACAATTTCTTTGTTTCCTGTCTTATCAAAAAGATTAAAGGCGTCAATATTTTTCCACTTAACTTCATTGTCCAGTGTTCACATCAAAAAATAATCACATTAAAGAGCATACCCAGAGGTCTCAGATTTGGGTAGCCTTCTCAATATTAACATATTAACAGTATAAACAGTAATATTTGGCTCATATATCAGTGGTGTTTCTAGAGTCTTTGTTGTACTGGGCCACACAGAATTCAGGGGGGCAAAGCTAGACCCTTCTTCCTCCCAATCAGTCAAAAGCCTGTTAAATGCTAAAATAAATTAAAAGATTTAACACTCAAGTTAATGTTACTCTGCCATGGATGAGAAATTTTAAAAAAATTAACACCAAAGATTATTTAGCAATTGCATTCATTTTGTCTTTTCTTAAGTCATCTAATATGTCCATGTTAAAACTGAGTTTAGTGACTATTTTTAGCGACCAGCAAAATAAAAAAGAAAGGTTCAATATTATTATTGCTCATTCTGAGACATATCTCTACTTGCTTGCCTAAATCGATCAGCCTTAGTGTTTTGTGTGCAGTCACCTGCCTTTTCTTTTTTTGGAATTATTTTTCTATTGTTACTCAGCAGAAAGCAGTTTATAGCATTTTATGCTGTTACATGAGCACCAGAGTAATAAAGATGGATATAACACTCATATAACAAGCACATGTCTTAAGAAGACTGTTAACTTAGTAATGGTGACTGCAGCAGCAATTTTACAGGATGTGAATAGAAGTAACTTTGTAATTAGTAGTGATACCGGGGTCAGAAGTTCATTAGATGGTAAAGGATAACTGAACAACAACAACAATGACATCAAAGAGAACAACTCGTAGATTTCTTTTGTTGGCAGCCACTGACAGGCATGACTAGTCTGGTTTTCCAATATCCGGAACTGATTATAGTATTTGTTTTCCTTTGTAATTAGAATTTTTAATAAAGTATAGTCATAAGTAATTTGAAATATTTTGTTGTAATTTGTCGACAAATTAAATTTGTAATCTGTTAAGTTTTCTCATTTGGATGTTTATAGTATTTAAAGTGCACAATGCTTATTAATTTTTAATATTTAATCATGAAAATGTTTTGGTTTTTTAACATTAAAATTTGTCCTTGTGGTTCATTATCATAGTCTGACACCAGAAATATGAGACACAAAAGCTGCAGTCTACAGCTAAAGTGTTGGACGGTATGTAAAATGCAGTGTACCCTACATTTAATTACATTTTTAATCGCAGACTGTAGATATTTCATGTTTTGTTTATTCGACTTAATTGCATTTGTTAATAAACAACCATTCCTGGATATCTTTATTTATTCCATGCTGAGCCAGGTATAATTTAGGGCTAATAATGAGGTATAAACAATAAATAATGATTTAATGAATAATAATGAAAATAGTGATTTCAAACAGATCATGTCAACAGGTGACTGTATGTATAATAATGTGGTACTATATCAATATCCACAAAAGGGTGATTATCTG
>JAVSBV010003012.1:0-26560 GCA_033117975.1 Parotocinclus spilosoma | reverse complement strand
GTGTGTGTGTGTGTGTGTGTGTGTGTGTGTGTGTGTGTGTGTGTGTGTGTGTGTGTGTGTGTGTGTGTTTGAGTGTGAGTGTGTGAGAGAGGAAGAGAAAGCAGGTATTTGTTATAATAGTAATATAAAATTTCAAATAAAGACAAAAGTCTTTGTTCTTGTCACTGAGCTTCTTTGAGGTTAACTTTAAGTCATGTCTGTATGCCAAGTCAGTCTGTAATCATGTTTATATTACATTGTGGGGACTAAATGACCTCACCAGGATGAAAACATCGGCCCGTTTTTTCACCATGTGAGGACATTCTGCTGGTTCATATGTGAAACACTGCTTTAAAAAAAAATCAATCAATCAAAAACAGTCGAAAAGATCTACATGAGTGTCGGTATGGCGTTAATTGAGGTGTGTGTGTGTGTTTGTAAGTTTAAGAGAGAGAGAGAAACCAGTTTGATAGTGGGGACTTAATTTCAAGTACAGACAAAAGTTTTATTTTGGTTACCGAGCTGGGGGTTAAGGAGTAACATTACTATGCAACTGCAATCGCTGTGTCACGGTCCCCATAAACCTAGCTCTACCAGTACTTGTGTGTACGTGTGTGTGTGTTCCTCTGCAATTTGGAGGCTAATGAGGGTGAACCAAGAGGACATGACCAGGTGGAGTACAGCGTTCCAGGAAAAGACTCACCAACAGGGAATAGGGTGTGCACACTTGAGCAGTTTGGTTCAGTCGACTGAATTTCCCTGAATAATCACTCGTATTTGTTGTTGTTTTCAGAGCGTTGGTGCTGATGTTCTGTAGTTCAAACACTCGGCTCTGAAACGGCGACTGTTAATTTGCAGAGACGCGTCCGTTATCGCACGAGGTGTGTGCGCGCTGGCCCGTGAGCCTTCTCGGGAATTGGCAACCCGCGAAAAACAGAATTGGAAGAAAGGGGTTTTTTTTTTTCGTGCTTCTGTCTATAGCAGAGCGATAAAAAAAAAAAAAAAAATTTTTTTTAAAGAAGGCGAGATTAGCTCTGATGTAAAGGAAATCCAATTTACCATCTGTCCCGAGTCATCTGTCGAGTTTATTGTCAGATCCACACGTGGGCCGTTCCTCTCAGATACGCGCTGAGATATTGGCCAGCGCTGGGCAGGACGTTGGGGAGCGTAGCTGGAGCGTGTTCCGCTGATGAAACACACCCTTCGCGCTTTGTTTCTTTGGGGGTGTACGGTTTCAGATCATTGCCTCGAGCTACAGTTCCTCTACACGAGCAACGCGATGAAACATTAAAGGCGCCGCGGAGGGAGGGCAGCGGCGGCGTTTGAAGTTCCTCCAGAGCTTGAATAGCTTTTTGCAAGCTGTCCCGAAGCAGTCCCTCATACTGCTGTCCCGCTATCGCGTCTTCTGCCTTATATTGCTCTCATCATACACCTGCTTCATTTCCTTTCGTCCTCGTCCTGCCGCTTTCTTTTTTACTCACTCTCCTGATGTCCAAGATCTCATTCTGGTTTTGTGCTCCTTTCACTTCCGCTCCGTATCCGTATACACAGGACATGCTACACAAAAAATATAACCAGACCAATAATTACAATTCCAGCCAAATCCAATAACCCTTAGAAAACACATCAAATGAAGCAGGAATTTGTCAGGGAAGGTTTGTTTTTTTTTACCCCCCCCTAGGACACGTCCTCCTTCGTCCCCTAACAACACCCATGGTGTTTACCCCAGTTGAATACGCTCTGCCTAGCCCGTGGCCAAGTTTTTCATTACTCTAAACAATGACTTCATGGACAGTTGATAGGAGTGGCCCACCAAGACACCTCTTAGAGAGACCCAAAGTTACAGCTCAGCCCTTCTGTTCCATTACGACACTCTGAATTTAAACCATGTGTCCGCTTTAATGGCGAGCCTGATCTGGCCTGGCCTGGCCTGGCCTTGGGGCACAGGGACTCCCAGCAGATGGGACAGGTGGGAAAATGCGATGGGACTTTGACCTCAATGTATAGACAAAGAATTTGTCTATAAAGAGATCCGTAGAGCGCTCTAGGTCTGGTCTAGATTTATGGACGGTAGATACGGTAGATAGGTCTGCCCGGGATTTGCTGAGCCGCTGGCCTTACCCAGAGCCCCTGCGAATGTTCTCCTCCCACAAGGAAACGCTCTGGTTTGGCTACAAACTGGGATGAGTAAGTCATCTCTCTCTCTCTCTCTCTCTCTCTCTCTCTATTTCCAAGTATGAGACTCTGTTTGTGGTTAAGTGGAGAAAGACGGGGTAGGAGAGGCTTGTATGAAAGGGGTTGAGTCCTAACTATACATGTTCCTCATACTCTGGTCTAGCTTTTCATGCCTTGCTTTCTCTCTTAAGTCGAGAAACTCTGTCGAAGAATTATGGCATGAATAATGCTCTGGCCATGTTGAATCTGATGTGGAAATACTGCCTTTCGGTTCGAACCATAAGGTAAGGGATGACGTCAACATTTTTTACTCGGGGGTAACTCCCGCCGTGGGTCAAGAAATCAATTTTGTTGAGGGCCTTAGTACAGTAGTTTGCTTATTAAGGTCTGGGGTTTGTGATGGCAGAATGTGTGCGGGTGTCGAAATTAATTGGGAAACTTGTATGGGTTTTAATAGACCTCAGATTCTTGTGAAAATTGTGGAACGACCACAGCTTGCAGCAGGGGCGTGTCTACGGGCGGGCTGGGGTGAGCATTGCCCACCCAGAGCACCTTCTTATGAATACAAACCAAATAATTAGCATTATAGCCAGTTGTTTCTTGTAACTGCTTCTCGGAGGTTCATAGTTTGTTTTTTTTTCGTTGCTCACCCGTCCCGGATTTCCCTTAAAATTGACCGTATACGTTTTGCCCCCTTCTTAAAATCCCGATACGGGCAAACGCCGACCCAAAGGTGTCCTAGTAACACCTCGGACTTGCAAGTTCAGTCAGTCCCTCGACAAACTTCTTTTAGTTTTTTATTATTAGTTTAAGGAATTCAGTCCGAATCGGACCGCGGTTCCACATGGGTGTGAGTAAGAGCGGCGTCAAGGCGCTAATAGTAGAGCTGTCCCGGTTACTTCCACTAGGAAAGGCTAAAATTAGTGGCTAGCACTTTTGAGTCATGCCACAAGACTCAGCTCCTCACTTCTCACAAATCCTAAGCTCTATAATTGCTGACCGGTTTTGGCAGCCACGGCCTCTCTTAATACCGCACGTCTTAAATTACCCTGCCCCCTATCTACGTCTGACAAGTGGGAAATGTTTGTGGAGCTGCTCTCTTATTTTGACATTTTCCATCCATTCTCCTCAGAAACCCGTCTGCAGTTTTGAACTTTATAACGTCCGCACACTCTGAAAGTGGAAATACGTTCGACGCTCTGTATTTAAGGTCTGATCTGGCCTTGCTATGGTTTGTCCGAGTCATGAGGACTCAAGACATTAGTTAGTTTTTAGTTTTCCCTCATTGCCGGTTGTTGGTGCTTCCTCTCTGACTCGATAAAGAACGAGTTCTTTGACTCCTTTCAGCCTGAGAATTGCTTCATTGGAGGCGCTTGTTGTACGTCCAGGCTTTAATTGTTGCTTAATACTTTCTAAAGGACCTAAGTCTTGAGATGCTTTGAACCCTGAATGTGCCCAGTTCTTTAAAAGGAGCTTCCGTGTAAGACTAGAGGCCAGGCAACTCGATCCGGCCACTGAAAAAGGAGCATGGTATGATTAATTCACCGCTCGAGCACCTTGTTTCACCCTGTAGGTGCCCTGTCTGTATCAGACCGTGCTTCCTTTGGGTCAGCTCGAGCTGGTGCTGCAAAAGTCTCCAGTGGTTTGGGAACAAAGGTGTTGTAGAAGCCATTGGAATAGCCATTTTCCGGTGGGACCTTAAATTTGCTGGGAAATCTCTTTGGTTTGTGACAGTATCACACAGAGTGCTCTCCGCGGACGGCTTCGTACAGAGAAGAGACAGAACACGGCTCGTTTTTGAGTCTTAGGAATCCAGAAGAGCAGACATGTGGAAAAATACCTGAGGTTTCATAATTGGTTCTGGGAAGAAGCTGGTCTTTTGACAATCTTGGCTCGTTAACGGAGCCGTCAGCCTGTGTGGGGTAGAGGAACGGTCCAGATGAACAAGTAATTCCATGCGTGGTGAGTAACTCGTTCTGCAAGGGGAAAAAGCGCATAACCGTGGTAAAAATATCCGCAGTCATTTGTGTCCGGCAGAGTGGACGCGATACGGCCTTATTTGTACTGGCCGCTCATTTCTTGACTTTTTTTTGCACTTTTGACCTGTTTACACAGATCGGATCTGCCCGCCCTTCAATGACAGACTGGCATTTGGCTTTGTAAATTGCAAAACGTTATCGGCGCAGTCCGTTGGTTTGCTGATTCTATCTTAGGCTTTTTTGCTTGTTTAAAAGAAAACGCTTGCGTTAACGTTGCTTGCGTCAGACGTCCGCTCAGACCTGGGGCCTGCAATGAGATTAATGAGTATCTATGAATATTTCAGAGTTTCAAAGTTTCAGTTTACGCAGTACGACCCGTCTCGCTGCGTGGTCCGTTGGCCTTAAAAGTTGTGCCTCGAAAATGACAGCGTTCCAATACGCCCGCGTTGGTCTCAAGAGAAAAATTCGAATTAAAATTCACTTCTATAGCGCTTTTTACAACGGAGCAGTGTCTCAAAGCAGCTTATCTTATAAGGGTCAATCCCAAATTGAGCAAGTCTAGGGCGACAGTGGAAAAGAAAAACCCCACGCAGAAACAGGGAGGACCCAGGCCGCTCCACCCTGGGATTGAACCAGGGACCTTCTTGCTGTGAGGCGGTGGTGCCACCCCACCGAACCCCCGTGCCGCCCTTTTATGCGGATATCTATGAAAATTGTTTTATATTCCGTAGGAACGGCCCAGCATTCGAAATTAGGGTGACCAGACGTCCTCTTTTACCCGGACACGTCCTTTTTTTGAGACTTAATTAAAAAAAACGCCCGGGTGGGAATTTCACAAACGTTCGGGATTTTTACATTTCGAGAAGCGTTTCGTTCACAAACTAGTCACGCCCTCCCAATACTCCGTTCGGTTCGCTTGAGTGAGAAGGAGGCGTGGTGAGGTAGCCTAAAATTTTTCGTGTCGTTATGGGCCAATGAAGTATCAGCCACATGCGCTACGTGTAAAACCATGCTACGTGTCCTCCGTCTTCGATCTGGCCCCCCTATTCTGAAATCGCTGGGCTATCGTATGAGTGAGAATCCATTTTGTTACCTGCAGTATTAACCAGACTCTCATATGCACAGAAAACCAGTCTGCTGTAAAAAAACAAGCATTGACCAGCATCAGACCCAGAGTTGCTTTAAGCTGGTGTGGTGCTGGTTTCGCTGGTCGACCAGCATAGCCTCGCAGTATGATCTTGCTGGTTTTGTTGTTCAACCAGTTGTTGTGTTAGTCACCAGCACACTCAGAAAACATCAGCTTGCTCTGGTCATAACCATCCAAGAACCAGCAAAGACCAGCATGCCCTGGTCACCACCATTTAAAAATCCAATTCAAGTTTCTTTCTTTCTATAGGGCTTTTTACAACGGAGCATCGTCTCAAAGCAGCTTTACAATATTACACTGTCTTAAAAGGCCAGTCGCAAGTCGAGCAAGCCTAGGGCGACAGTGGCAAGGAAAAACGCCCTAAAATGGTAGGAAGAAACCATTGTCCTCCATGGGTGGCCTAGATGTTAATTAAATACATTTTAAAAGTATGTTAAATTATAGCAAAATTAGGTCAATAAGTAAATAACAGACTAATAATACAATTCTAATTAGTAATTATAGTAAAAATAAACTCAATTATAAAACAAAATAGATTATAAAATGAGTCTTTAGTGGAAGGTCCTTGGAGGCACATCGTCTCCTAATGTCCAACCGATGGAGGGAGTTCCTGCACTCTGGTGGGACCTGCCTCCGATGTCGGAACCAGCACCAGAACATCAACTCTGAGAAAAAAGAGAAAATTATAATATTATATGTTACAATTATTATATTATGATTTATATACACTGCTCTCATAAATGATATATTATTTGAAATATCATAATCAGAAAAGCAAATACAGTCAAAGAAATGATTACACAAATGAGATGAAAACTCAGTTATTGGGATTGAGTAATAAGTGAGATATTAATGGGGGTGAAACATGTCAAACTGGATAAGAGTGCCTCACATTGACTGTTAAGTAGGGTGTATGGTCACCCAAGACTGCCACGGCACAGAGTGTGTATGTGTATGTATGTATAGATAGGTAGATGATTTATATACATGTATATATGTATATATATGTACAAACTACAAATTAAATGGTGACCTAAGACACACAAAGGGATATGCTTGCTGGAGCTAAACTGTGTTGGCAGTTCTGTCATTTTGGCCATATACAACTCTGGATGATGGGGTTTTAATGCAATAAAGCTAAAGCTAAACATAATAATGACTTGTTATCTTCAATATGCATGATCACTAGTTTCTGATCTCTTTAGGAGACTGCTGGCTGCTGGCAGCTATTGTCAGTCTAACTCTAAATGAAAAGCTACTATATCGAGTTGTTCCTCAAGAGCAGAGCTATTCTGACAATTATGCTGGAATCTTTCACTTTCAGGTTGGTGCTCTAGCACAATACCGTCATTTCATTTGATTTTAAACTGAAGTTTTACTCATAGCCACTTTACTTTTCACCACTTTTTGTTTAGTTTTGGCGCTATGGTGACTGGGTTGATGTCGTCGTTGATGATCGCATTCCCACCTTTAACAACCAGCTGGTGTTTACCAAGTCTGCAGAGAGAAGTGAATTCTGGAGCGCTCTCCTGGAGAAAGCCTATGCCAAGTCATTTATTTAATCCTACTACGTTCTCGTTGTCTTCGAGTTAATTTGAAATGTCTTTTAAAATATAAAAATGTTAAGAAATGTTTTTGAGACTGTCATGTTTTTACTTTTTAGGTTGTGATTTGACACCAACGTTACGCAGTGTGATCACTGATTAATTTGTGCCTTCGTACTTAGATTGCATGGCTCCTATGAGGCCCTGAAAGGTGGAAACACTACGGAGGGTATGGAGGACTTCACTGGAGGTGTGACTGAGTTTTATGAGATGAAGGAGGCACCCAAGGATCTTTACAATGTCATGAAGAAGGCCTTAAAGAGGGGCTCTTTGATGGGGTGTTCTATTGATGTAGGTTTTGCCTTACTCTTCCAATTTACTGTTCTTTCAGTGTTTGGCCCATGGCTCTAGGGCCAAGGGTTTAGACATCAGTACCTGTTACTCATGTTACTCTCCTAAGGTGCTTTTCAGTGCTTCTAGTAGTGAACATGTAATATGATAAATGGCTAATGTAGTTTTGTCATAGCAATGTCAATAAACAATTACCCTTTCTTGTCTCTCAGACCTTGGTCCCAGCTCGTTTCGAGACTCGCACTGTAACTGGATTGGTGAAAGGACATGCCTACTCTGTGACTGCAGTAGATGAGGTATGAGCAGTGTCTAACAGTGATTACTTTTATTATAATATTTAGATCTCTGATGTTACATAGTAACATTATGGCTGAAACTGTATACATTAGATGTTATATAAAATGTTTGTTGGTTCTAGTGTAAACAGACTGCACAAAAGGAATCTAAAGTGCGCCTTGTGCGTCTCCGAAATCCTTGGGGCCAAGTGGAATGGAATGGACCTTGGAGTGATAAGTATGTGACTTTTAGGACTAGATATGTTGTGTTGGTATAAGTGTATTAAAAACAACAGTGCTGGGGGTGATTTTAAACACCACAGTGTCGCCGCTGGACTGTGGGTGGCATCTAATGAGCACCGATGAAAGACCAACAGAAACTTTATATATAAGTTTATTTATTATTAATAATTAATAATATTTATAATTATATTATTTTGTGCTGGTATAAGATCAGTGTTTAAAACAGCACTGCTGTGTCTGATCTTATACCAGCACAAAACACACTAATACGCCACCAGTGCCGCTGCAGTGCTGAGAGTGATCCACCACCCAGATAGTACTTTTTATGAGGAAGTCCATGTGACAATTTCAGAACAGAGTAAATGAGACTAAGAAGTATGTAGAGAAACAGATGGTCTACAGTCTGTAATTGTAATACTACAAAGAGTGACTATATGGTCAATAGAGGTGATAAAATGGATAAGGAGTGTAGAAACAAGGATGCACACTTAGTAAAGTGATATGTAGTGAGTGTATACCTATGTTCGGAAGTGCATGTGTGTGGTCAGATACTCATATTAGTAATAAGATTTCTAACATTTCGGTCTGAATTTGTGTAGCTCTAAGGAGTGGGGGACTATCACTAAAGAAGAGAAAGATAAACTGCACCATCAGAATGCAGAGGATGGAGAGTTCTGGTGAGTAAATAAAAAATGCCTTGTTAGGAACAGCAGAATAAAAGCAGTTCATATGATGAAGTAAGACTGAGCGGAACAGCAGAATAAAAGCAGTTCATATGATGAAGTAAGACTGAGCAACTTTACATTCCTGGAGACACACCCCCAAGTCAAGCACCAAGCGTGTCATTTTTCTAGAGAACTACTACATCACACCCTTGGAATTGTTCTATATGAGCAATTGGAATTCTCAGATCATACATGTGTATATTATCTACAACATAAGCTCATGCTTTTACTGCTTTTACCATCAGACCTAAACAAATAATTCTGAATGCAGCAACATCTGGTTTTCAGTGTGATGCAACTTCCCTTACGCTGTATTGTTTCCTTAAACAGCTTCCTGTACCTGTCTGCATTCGATTTAAAACACTAAAGCTTGCCTACAGAGCTTAAATGGACCAGCCCCCTCCTGTCTAAAGGTTTTAGATCAGTTCACTCTGTATCTTTTACAGTTCAAGGCCCAAATATGGCTCAACTTTCCACAGCTTTTAAGACATAAAGAAAACAAGTGTCAAGACTCTTCTCTGCACTGGCACCCAGATGATGTAATAAATTACACCGGGTTGTTTTTACCACTTTTTTATGCAGCACATAAGCAAGCATACCTTGGGTGCTTTTGTTGCTTAGCTGTATAATATGCTAACCCACCACCTGGTTTGTGTCCTGACCTTCTGGCTGGATTGGGTCTTGCCTGCTAGAGTTCCAATCAGGGCATGCCTACACCTGAGCTCCACTCTCTTCATGATTGGTTTTCTATTCCTCACAGCACAGACCAGGAAAACGAAGTTAAAACATGAGGGAAATCCCCGAAATAAATACATGTTGCTTTCTTATTGGTGGAGTGTTTGTTGTTTTTACCTACCAAACCAATAGGCTATTCCGGTTGGTATGAACTAATTTTTATGAGAGTACAACAATTTGCCCTGTAAACAAGCATTTTCTTAAATGATGCAAATGTAAATGTATACATGCACTTTACAAGTCAAGCAGGTTCACAGTAAAGGGAGAGTTGGGAAAGATTCCAAGTGCCCTAAGCCGACATGGAGGAGTTCCAGATGGAACGTGCATTCACCTGTGATGTGGCTCTAATCTTCTGTTGACATATGCTGCCGTAATTTTTTAGTTGAAGTTAATTTCCATGCTATATAGGATGGCTTTTGAGGATTTCATAAAGAATTACACCAAGCTGGAGATCTGTAATCTGACCCCTGATGCTCTGGATGATGATAAACTCCACAAATGGACAGTTTCTGTGAATGAGGGGCGTTGGGTACGTGGCTGCTCTGCTGGAGGCTGCAGGAATTATCCAGGTAGGCAAGTAGGCAAGCGTAGTTCATGCCTATTCTGGTGATGATACTTAATGATTACTGTATCTTTCTCATCATGTGTTGAATCTGTACACTAGATACCTTCTGGACAAACCCACAGTATCGCTTGCGTCTCCATGAGGAAGATGATGACCCAGAGGACAATGAAGTGGCCTGTTCATTTGTGGTGGCTCTCATGCAGAAAAACAGAAGAAAAGAACGCAAGTTGGGCGCCAATCTGTTCACTATTGGATTTGCCATCTACGAGGTACTTGGCTTAAACGCCACAGGGTTTTTTTTTCCCACTGTACCACCTATGTGATGAGTATAGGTGAATAACGTGACTGCCTCACGCATGAAGAAAATTATTTTTTTAACTTAAGAACTATCCATTCATCCATCCATCCATCCATTATCTTCCACTTAATTCACACGGGGTCACAGGCCAGCCAGTGCCCACCTGTCAACTCTCGGAACAAATCTAGATGGGGTACCAATCCATCGTAGGGCACATGCACACAGTCACACACTTTAGAGATACCAGTTAACCTAACACGCACATCTTTGGACTGTGGGAGGAAACTGGAGTACCCGGAGTTAATCCATGCAGACATGGGGAAGACATGCAGACTCCAAACAGAAAGGCCTCTCCACCCTGGTATTGATGTGCCCTTTTTGCTGTGAGGCAACTGTGCTACCCACCGAGCCACCGGCTGCCCTACTTAAAAACTATTTGTAACTAAATGCATAAGATGCTTAGATGCAGTGGTAGACAGTAACAAAGTATGTTTGCTAAATTACGGTGCTTAAGTACAAAAAAATTATTTATGTCAGTTAACAACGCCCTTATCCAAGTGAATTAAAAATCATACAATTTTACAGTCCAAACAATTGTGAGTTAAAGATCCAGCAGTGGCAACTTGGCAGAGGTGGGATTTGAACCCTCGACCTTCTGGTCCAAAATTCAGTACCAATTCCTTAACCGCTAAGTCACCAACGGTCTCCAATCTACTCTCATCAGATGGACAGTGAAATCACTACACTACTTTACATGACAGCACTTTTAATACTTTTTTTTAGTACTTTATGTAGTAGTTAAACTGCAGTTACAATTGTGCTGCATATACATTTGAAGTACTTGTTAATTCATTTTACTGGAGTAATAGTTTACTTGCATTATCTATACTTTCAGACAAATGTAGGAGTTCTGAACTTTGTTAAAGCCTTTTTCTAGGGCATGCTCATATTTTTCTCAGAAGAACATTTTTAAGATGACAAAATGTAACCACATTAAGTGTGAAAAACGACTTAGCATTCCATACTTGTAATTCTTCCTTGCACAAGTGAACACAGTCACAAGCATAGACTTTCTAAGCATGTTCAGTACTTGAAATATTCCAGCACTAGTGACAATTCAAAATTGTTACTCTTGGTTTGTGTTGAGTTGATTTGTCAATCATATAGTGTATCGTGTGTGTTTGTCCACAGGTGCCAAAGGAGGTATGGAAAATGATTGAGAGTAGTGCTCAGACACCTGTGTGCACTTTCTCCAAAAGAGGCTGAGTAGATTGTCTAGTGCACATCACTGGGTGATTTACTGAATGCTATGTTGGGACTGATTTTTGTTCTGGGTCTCTGTCCGTCAGATGCAAGGTAACAAGCAGCACATGCAGAAAGAGTTCTTCATGGTAAACAACTCCAAAGCTCGCAGTAAGGCCTACATTAATCTGCGTGAGGTGACACAGCGTTTTAGGCTGAGCCCGGGCGAGTATGTCATTGTACCCTCCACCTACGAGCCTCACCAGGAGGGCGAGTTCATCCTCCGTGTCTTCTCTGAAAAGAGGAACACCTCTGAGTGAGTAGAGGAAATGGCTGTATGGGGCACAGAAAAGCTGTATTAGATTACTTTAGATTAAGAACAGCTGACTTAATCGGCATCATTTTAAGTGGTTAACCCTTGGATTGCTGATTTTAAGTACAAATGTTTGAAACAAGCTTGTATAGAATTCACCTTTAAGTATAGTTTTAAATTAAAAGAACATACAGTACAACCTCTGCAAGGACAAACTTAAGTATGACATTTTGCTGAAAATGTCATAAAACTGTAACAAACCTTTACATTTATTAAGCATTAAAATGTGCAGACAATGTTACATTTAAGCTGGTTTCCTTGTGCAGCTGTACAAACTTTTGCATAAGACTGTAAGGATCTCACATGCACGGTTGGATTTCCACAATGTAGCATTTATCCGTTGCACAGCACACCAAAAGACATACTGCAAGAATGCCATGAGATCATGGGGACATTTCCTGTTTTCGTATTCATGTGTATTCATACATTCTGGTCTAGGTTAAAGTTTTAGAAATGTGAAGCATTGTAGTCGTTTCATTTGAGTTGAAAACATTATTACACTATTAAAGACGTTAAGCAGGGCTGGGAATCCACAAAGGGTCTGTGTGGGCTGAAGGTGTTTAATCCAACCAAACAGGAGCCATATCTGAAACACTATGAGCTGTTTAAACTCGGAAGCCCAGTTGGTTGGACAGGTAGAATCTGATGTCTGCTGCTTGGTTGAAATGAAAATATGCAGCCACACCTGTTGCAGACAAAATTCCCCAACTCCGCTAATGTTACATATACACTATAAAACTGGGTTTTTGGAACTGGCTTATGAAGTCATTTACAGTGCTGTGCAAAAGTCTTAAGACACCGATAGATTTGTTGTTTTAGCAATGGTGTAGTGATGATATATAGCATATTGTCACTACATCTTCATCTTCGATCTGCATCCCAGTGTTTGTGAGCTTTAGCATATATCTTAGCCTTTTACCTCGTTTACCTTCCATAAAATGTGTTTCTTGGCTGCTACCTTACTACAAAGACAATTACATTAAAGCATCTTCAGACTGTAGAAGGTAAACCTTGGCACTTCAATGAAGCTGTCAGATACTGCGAGGCCACACTACATACTTGTTACTGTCGGCTATATCTAATACAGATAATGAGAAATAATTATGGTGGACATTCTCATCCTGCCCATAAATCATTAAAACGTATAATTGCTAAAACAATCGTATATCTAATCTAATGGTATCCTAAGATTTTGGCACTGCACTCTATAAGTAACCATTTACACTAGACCTTCATATTCAGAGCAATATGGATTACAAAAATACATACATTTATATACATAATATTTTGCTGTCACCCTTATGCACAGCGACTTACAACTAAAATAATATTACAAGCATCCAAGTAATTGAGGGTGAGTGATTGTGCTCAGAGACCAAACAGTTCCAAGTTCCAGCTTGGCTGTGCTGGGACCTTTGTATCAGTAGTCCAGTACCCAAATTAAGATAAGTATAATATAAGAAAAGTATAATCCAATGGGATAATAAATAATATGCAAAAATAGAAATGCATATGCAAACACAGAGTGAAACTTCAAATGTCAGAATCTAATGACGTCCATGTTAGCACTGACCAGTGTTTGTTGGTTTCTACTCAGGGAAATAGAGAACAGGATTGAAGCAGACCATCCAGTGGTGAGTACTGTAACTGGGCCATCTTTTTATTTTTATACAGATGTGCCTTACTCTTAAACTTCTTCAGAATTCTTAAGATAAATGCATGATTGATGTAATATTAAATAGCATATAATGAAATAAAAGTTTAAGATACGTTTAGACCTCTCATTTCATTTCATATATTACTGTATTAGAAATGTAAATATCTTTCATGTATTTGTCACTGAACTAGTATTAAACTTTATCTGTTCTCTATTTTTGAATGTGAAGTCTGGCATTAGGATGACATACAGTGCTGTCGAGTCCATTTTGACTAGTTTATGATATAGTATTGAATATATGTATGAATACAGTAGTTTGTATCTGTGTAGTTCATGTTGGTGGTGTGAAATCATACCACTCAGTCTTCATGTGGCAAGACTATGATTCAAACCCAGGGCGTCAGGAACAGTTGTTTCCAGCAGCTGGCTCTAGCAGCATTCCTCAGGAACTGCAAAATATGCTGTATACTGAAGAAAAACGAAATTCAGTTAATTGAAACACCATTTTTATGAATCTAAGGGTTAGGGTTAGTCTTAATGCTAATTGATGATAATAATGTAATGCGTAGAGTATAATAATAACAGTGTCATAGGTGAGCTGTGACAATACTGTTCTCTGCTTGATCTTTATTGATTACACAGCCTGATCCAGCCTCAGCCGGAGAGGAGACTGAAGAGGACCAACATTTTCGCACCATTTTTCAACAGATAGCTGGAGAAGTAAGTACTAAACTGTCAGACAGTTCTGGGGTAGAAGCTAATACGTCAAAAATGAGCACTTTCTCACTATAAATGGATTTTATAAATTAATAGATTAATTGTACATACAGTTTATTGGGTGCAGCAGCTTTTGTGCTTACACTCATCTGTTTTTTCAGGAGCAACTTGGTCAGGTGAAATCTTTTGACCATTGCCTTTAGTAATGTAGACTTTATATAGGCAATGATGAACTAAATCTTTGGTAATAACTTGTTTAATTTCATGGTGTGAGATCATTACCATTTGGCGTACTTAATATTACAAGGGTTACTATCAATACTTGTTTAACAGCTATTTAGCAACTCAATACATGGCACACACACACATACTAGACTTTAGTCATGAGGAATAATTTAGTAAACTAAAAACGATAATTGCATTTAAATACCCCAATTATTATGTGGTCAATTTTCAGATTAATGATGTTTTTTCAGAATAGCGTTTGGATAAATAATACACTGCTCACAAAATTTTGAGGATGCTTAATGAATATTTCATATTCACATTTCATTAAAAAAATGTCCCCTAATTTTTGTAAGCAGTGTATTTGAATAAAAACTATTTCTGGTATTTCTAATGGGAAAATCCCAAACATATTCACTCTGCCTACTTTAAATGACATGTATAGCGATGCCAGTGCATACACCCTTCTGCTTGGTTTCCCTACCGAGTGCATATATCTCATTCTTAACATACTACCATTCTCTTCTGTCTCGTTTTAGAACACCATTTATGTCCACTATGTTACTCCTATACAGGAGGGTAGGGTAGGGTGATCGGAGCGGTTGTTATTATTCATTTACAACCAATAATAGCTTGTTAAATATTTATAAAGCAATTTTCATACATCAGTAGTTTAAAATCCTTTAAAAAAGCAGGAATCCAAATAAAAGCGCTGCACTGAATTGCATTAATGCCACCTACATAGAAGTGTAGAATGATCTTTATAAAGGGCTCTGACCCCGTAACATGACAGATCTGGCTTTTGGACTTGTTCCTGATAAAAGTCTGGTTGGTCCATTTTGCTTTTGGTCCGGAGCCCAGGGCATCCACAATACACATTGAACTCTGTGATGGTCCATCCCAGACGCCGCAGAGCCCAGTAAAGTCCAGACCACTTTTAAACATGCTTATTTTTTGGCACTGTAACACTTTAAGTAGCATTTGTGAATGTTTTATTGCAGTATATGAAATCAGCAGTATGTTTACGTAGTAATTTAGGGGATTAAACTATAGCAGCCGGTATCTTGAGAAATCAGATGGTGCTGTTTACAAGCAGTGATTCAATCACCTTATGTTACAACTGAAACTAGTTAAAAACGTACTTATATGTGACCTTTCTTATCACACTGTCCTCTACCCTTACCAACAACTTCAAGAAGTTCATGATTTACTGCACTTACTGACTGTAGCTCTTTTGTTGCTATGTAGCAGAAACCCTATCTCCCATCAATCAGTGGATTCAGACCACCAGAGATACATCTACATTTATGGCAGTTAGCAGATGCCCTTATCCAGAGCCACTTACAATTAATACAGTCTTACAATCCAAGCAATTTTGGGTTAAGGGCCTTGCTCAGGGACCCAACTTTGGCAGAGGTGGGAAATGAACCCTAGACGTTCTGGTCCATAGTCCAGGTCAGTAATCAGTGTCACTGACATAGTAGTTACATGGCGGGACGATATGCTGAAGTGCCTAGGCTATAGTACCATTACTGGGATTATTAGATATATCTGTGTCTTTGCTGGGTTAAGAATACATTTAAACGGTACAAGAGCAATTATTCTAGCTCAACACACTATGGGAAATGTCTTTGTTAAATGTTATTGCTTTGCTGAAAATGTTTCGTCATTGTGGTCTCTTTCCATTGATGGGTGGGGTACAGGGGTCACCAGACAGTGCACCACAAAGCATAGTGATTCATGGGTTTAAATCAGGTCTCAGTCTCATTTTCCATGTGCTTTTTCTGGTGAGTATGACAACAAGTGAACAAAATCTCAAGGTACTCCTCCCCCACCAGAGACCACCACTCGCATTCAGCAGCAATACACTCAATTGCTTGTTGAAGGACCAATAAGAGCCGCCTTTAGCTGTAATAGATCAAATCAGTATTACCAAATACACCCAATACTGTATACACAAAGTGCAATATGGTCCAATATATGGTGTAGCCCAGCATAGTAACAATACTGGTCAAACTCTTAGACAATCCCTCTCTTATCCAACAGGAAATGGAGATCTCGGCCAATGAGCTAAGAAATGTTCTGAACAGAGTGGTGACAGAGCGTAAGTATATTTCAGTGAGTTTTGTTTCTCAGAATCCAAAATTCTCAATTAAACCATTTTGACTGCTTACAGATAGAGAAATGAATACAGAAGGCTTCAGTCTGGAGAGTTGTCGTAGCATGATTGCCTTTATGGATGTATCCTTTGAAAAATGTCATTCTTTATAAGCTTATAATTCATTATTTGATATATATCTTATATATTTTGGATACATAATTCATAACATGCAACTTTATTTTCACTCTCTCCATCTTCCTCCCTGAAATATTAAGGATAGTAAAATGCTTAATGGCAACATCATTTTATATTATATACTGCTCACAAAAATTGGGGGATATTTCATTTGAAATATATTGAAAATAAATCCTTCTCTCACACACAAGCCTGAATAGTCATCTTTCTTCGATATGTGCTTCAAGATGAATCAAACATCTAATTAATAAAGTACATGTATTTATTATGTAGTTATTGTATCTGCCTTCCTTTTGTAGCTCTTCTCGTCCTATTTTTAGTTGGTAGATCAGTAACTAGTAGTTCTCTCTCTTCACGCTCCACTAATTCAGTCAATAACTCTCTGACATCACTATGTTTATATTTCCTGTTCTGTGGTATTGCTCTCTGGCTTAACTCTGTTTCTTTTTCTCCTCATGGCACTCAAAAAAAAGTGTTTTCCGACTCTAAAGCATCCACTTTAACTGTGGAACGTGATAGAATTGGACATTTTCAGCCAACAAACCTCAATTTGAGAAATATTTCCAGCACCTTATTAATTATATGCCACTAAGACTTTTAAAGACAAAAGGTGTTCCTAATAAAGTGACTGGGGAATGTATAGTCCTAATCAATCTTAAGTAGTTATCTTAACACGCCCACTTGAGTAGTACACTAAACCTGGACACAATAAATGGATAATATAAATGTACGCCTTTGTTTTCATACCCCGTTTAATACCCCCATGCAATCCAAATGCCGACCAAATAGTGACATCCTAAATCTATAATTTTGACCTTGATTATGTTCTAAAGATGGATGGGACAGGCAAACTAAATCTCCAGGAGTTTAGACAGTTGTGGACTAAGATCAAACAGTGGCAGGTTTGAAGTCTTGAAAATTTTTACTCTTTTATATGCATTCCATAGAAATGTGTAGAAATCGACATTTTTTTGTCCTCTGTAGGGAATCTTTAAGCACTATGATACCGAGCAGACTGGGTACATCAGCAGCTATGAGATGAGGAACGCCATCAATGATGCAGGTGGGAATCCTACAAATCTTTACAAAGCAATTTATTTGTATGTACAAATAAATATTGTCTTTTATTGTATACAATTCATCACATCTAACGGACTTGTCACTGTGCAGTCATGTGTCTTGTGTGCCATTCAGGGTTCCGGCTAAATAACCAGCTGTATGATATTATCACAATACGCTACGCCAATGAGAGCATGAACATTGACTTTGACAGCTACATCAACTGTATTGTGCGTCTCGAAGGGATGTTCAGTAAGTAGATCATCCATCCTCAATCCTACTGATATACAGTTACAATTGCAATTGTGGGTTTGGAGAGGTGGGATTTGAATCCTGGACCTTCTGGTTCATAGTCCAGTACCTTAAAGGCTAAACCACCAAAGTCCACACTGTCCACTGTCTGAAAATGATTGTTTCATACATATTGAGCATCGGGATTGTATCCAAATAGCCATGCCATGTAGAAATATGCAGTCTAATTGTCCAAACCACATCAGGAGCTGTTTTGAGAGGCACTGTAGCCCCATATTAAACAAGTGTAAATGCCTCTGTCTCACCAAACCTACCCAATCCATGTCAGCACTGTAGTAAATGCAAGAAAATTGTTCATTTTTATAAATAACTTAAACAGAAACCACTTTCCAAAATAAACTATAATATGACTGGCTCCCACCAGTTTGCTCTGTGTGATATGTGAGCTTGTGACTGCTGCAATTAAAACTATATTAATCATACTTCTAAAACATTAATTCACAAAGTTGGACCCTCCCTCTTAGTTTAGGGAAATATTGTATGTGAATATTTTGACTAATCTTATGCAATATCCATCTTTTGCAATTTTTTTGCAAACTGTAAACAACACAGGAAGCAAGTGGTCTAGTGTTATGAGCTGATTTCCACTTTACAGTTGACCCAGCATTAGTGGGCTGGAGAGGCATATGACATTTTAAGTATAAATGGACATAAGGTTTAAAAACTTACTTACATTTACATACAATCCAGAGACAAGACGCATGAAAGATCAAGTGTAAAAGGGATCTTGGTCTGTCAGATACCATTGTCAGATTAAAACTACATGGCAGGGTGTATTAACTGTTTACTCCAGAATGACATACTACCTAATGTCTAATCTCTTTGCAGGAGCCTTCAGGGCCTTTGATCAGGATGGAGAGGGCACGATCACACTCTCTGTACTGGAGGTAAAATAGCATAACATATTACATAGAAGTCATACAACATTTGATGTAATAAATAATAAAATTAGTGTCGCTGGGTGGTTCAGAGTCTATGTAAGAATTCACATGGCATCAGTCTTACCTCGTCATGTAGTGACTGTTGACCCTGGGACACTATGCCGAGTTGTTTTTGATTGCATTTCCCTCTTTAATTTGATAGAAAGCATTTCTGGGATATGTTATCACTATTAACTGGCAGGTGTCCATTCCATAAATTTAAACTGTAACAATAAGTTAACCCTTAATTTTATATAAATGTCACAGAAAATCAGTTTGAGACTTTATTTTTTTGTTGCACTAAATATAAGCTTACACAGTAGCTAAATTTTGCACACGCACAAACATATAGGAAAAAAAATGAACGTGTGCGCAATAGTTTAAGCACCTTATTATTATTTAGGTTATTAGGCCTCAGAGAGTTATTCAAATCTTTTTTTAACCCTTTCAGTCCTGAATTAATTTTATTGAAGCAAAAAAAAAAAAAAAAAAAAAAATATATATATATAGAGAGAGAGATTTTTTTCCATTTTCTTTTTCAGTTCAGTCACATACCATGCTGGGAAGCCTAGATGATATACATAACAGTTAATCTAAGTTACATAATTATGAAATTTAAACTCCTAAAAACTAACTATAAAAAGTAAAAGATGACAGATTTTAAAAGTATATTACAGATAAAAAATGACATAATTTATAGGGTTGTTTCTGCCCTTGCACCCAGAGTTGCCGGGTGAGCATATTAAATCTAATAACATAGACAATATGAGAGTGTACCATCATGTCCGTTTGATTGTTTAAAGCTACATCAATGGTTATTCATAATACAAGCAAGGTGGCATGATAGTGATTTGGAACATGGGAGAAAAACAAGAATATCCAGATTTAAAAAATAAAAAGAAAACAATACTTACATGGGGAGGACATGCAAGCTGCACTGCTCACAAAAAATTGGGGATATCCCCTAATTTTTGTTAACAGTGTACACACTGTTTTAATCATGACATCAGGCTCCATCAGAGATCTCATACTGAGTTTCTTTCCTTCCAGTGGCTTCAGCTGACACTATATGCATAGATACACTCAGGAGCGTGAGAACCAGCACCAGAAATGCCAGCTGTTACCTCAAAACTCAGTTCCACACCTCCTCTGTCACTTCATCCTGCATTGTGCAATACTGGTCACTGTCTACAAAGACATCAACAATAAACTAGCACCAATTCAGTTTGTTTGGGAGAGTCCAAGATGAATAATGTGGCATCCATAAATAAGTGATATCTACAGCAACCAGGTCCAAAACTGACGTCTCCTAGATGGTGGTACCAGGCACCTCTACTACTCTTCTAACGTTTCTGTCCATGCTCAACATCTCAGGGCACTTCCCTACTCTTTATGCTCCTTTCATTTTCTGAAACGACACAGGAAATCTCTACAATACAGTACCTCAGTTTACTAGCCACCTCTACTGTACTTCTAACCTTTCTACATGCATAGCAAACCAGATAGTGATAACTTCATTCATGATTCTATCATAACAGGTACTTGTTTTTCTCAAAATACTCTACATTTGGGGGTGAAAAAAAAATCCACTTACAGGTGAGATTTGAAGATGCTACTTGTAACAGTAAGTTGTTTGGTGGAAAAACCACTGAAGAACCCACAACAGCTGTATGACTCCTCTACTGTGTTTCCGCTGCATACTATTGAGAAGTTTTTGTAATGATTCCATTTAAGGTTTGGTCAAATGAGTTTAGCAAGTTGTTTTAACCAAATAAATATAATGATTGTGCAGTTCCTGAAATAGTGGCTTGTTGGATTAAATATGAATACAACACAAAATACCAAACTGACAAAACTGTTTTATTGTAACAAAGTTATATCTGGAAATTAACAAACCAACTTGTGACAACCTTGGAACGTCTGAGTAATGTCAACACACTGCTCCCCCAGCTACACACTGCTGTAAAATGGTAATGCCAATAGGGTCATGGACTGGAAAATCCTGTTAATGCCGACAGCAAAACAAGAAGAAAAAAAAAAAAAAAAGAGTAAACAATGAAAAAAAAGGCCCTATACACTACAATAACGTCAAAACTTAAGTGTGGAGATTTAAAATGTAGCCCACTGCCAGAGGCTATTTTAAGAAAACACAGTCCTGGATTAAAAAATAGAGGTTAAAAAGGAGTGTCCATGAAAACCTAGCTGACAAGTTTACTGTTGGCTGTGTAAACATGTATTAAGGCATGACAGAGGGATTCTACACTGTCCACTTCATAAAATACCTACCACATTTCTCACTTCAGCAACTTTCAACACACAAAATACATTTGCTGTGTGGTAGGACCAGGCTGCATGCACCTCTGCCCACTGTCTACCCTTTTAAAACACAAAAAGGACAGAGCAAATACCAAATTCTTTCAACTATGTGAAATTCACTGTGCACAAAATCCAAACCAGCACGACTGCACTGTAGTATGCATTTACAAATACACTCCCACATGTTACGCTCATAGGAGGCTTATGTGCACCGACTGTCATGTTTCAGGATCTGTCAGTACCACGCCAAACGTTTCCTTAAACAGCATTCTCAGAATGACAGCAAACCAGTATTCCTTCCAATATGTTAACATCAATGAGCAACCACGCCACAAAGGGAAAGAAACAAAAAGAAAAAAACCCATAGCTTTAAATCAACCCCCACATAATCTATTGTATATGAAGTCAAAACAAAGCATAGGAACTGAAACTTGAAAGACTTGACCACCCTCATAAGAAAGTGTGGTAAATGATACTTGGCTTGCTGCCACAGAAATGGCTTTACGCTGTTATACAATAAAAATGGTAGAAAACAGTAATTATAGTAGGTTGTTTTGTGTCCTGCATATCAATATTACTCTTAATAGTTGCTGACCACTTGATGCCAAAAAAAAACAAAAAACAACAAAACCCCACAAACGTCTCATTAAAAGATGTAAATTTGATCACTAACCACATCCAAAATTGAGACACATTCTAATGTTTCAATTCTGCAAATGTTCAATATAAAGCACTGATGGCTATAGAGAGCCCAGTTAACTTGATGCTAAATTGTCCCTCCAAATGGGATTGGGCATAAAACAGAAAAATCTGACTCGGACATGGGGAGAATATGCTCCACACAGGCAGGCAGAGTCAGGTTCTGGAACAAACGAGGGATCTCTTTTGTAACTGTGAGGTGACCGTGTTAACCACTTGCATCTCTGTGCCACCCATATGTAATGAAGTAAATGTCACTACCAATCAGAGCTGAGAGTTACTTATGAGAACCAGGGAATTACATTATAGAATAATCTTTTAACCACCAAAAAAAACAAACAACAAAAACAAAATGAAACCAAACGACAAAAAAAGAAAAAAAACTTGTTGCTCAAGACGACAACTACCACACTTTAAAACCTCAAAACACTCCAAAAGAAAAATCCCTAAACCCATGCCATACAGAATAAGCAAGTGTGTATTGAGCTGGGGGAAGCAGCAACATCTTTCAGCCTGTCCCAAAGTCTGTACAATGTTTTCCACAGTTCTTTTGATCTTCGTCTTATTTGGTCATTAACTCCCAGAGCTGATAATACTGTGTAATATCAGATGAGCAAAGTAGAAAGAGTGATCTCTTGTCCATTACCTGTACATATCTTCTTTCCTTTATCACAAGATGACCATCAAGATGACTTATCATAAGGTAAGATACAGGCACATAATCAGGCTGTCTTCAGTTATAGAGATAAGATTACAGTCGACATGGATAAGAGAAACAACGATGTGTTTCAAATGGCATGCTAGGAATACCTGCAACTTCACTCAAAGGGAGGGACTCCAAAAAAAAACCCCTGAAGAACCTTTGGATGCCAAAAGCCTCCAAACAGTAGTGACACTAATATTTCTAAATATGCTGACAGAGACAATGTTGTGAGACTCCTTTTTCACTGACTCAGTACCAGTGCTGTAGTTGGTACTTGATTAAGAAAGCGTTTTAAGAACTGGCCACCATTTCGGCTGGTGTAAGAGAAAAAACATTACATACTTAATTTTGTTTATTTACCATCACATCAGCATCAATGGCTCTTCATAGCAGAAGCAAGGTTACGTTAATACTAGTCAGGCACATTCAAACTAGGCTAATTTAGAGCAACTAAGGAACCTAATGCATGACTTTGGAACGTGGGAGGAAATCAGAATAGCCAGAGTAAACCCACACAGTGGTGAGAGGACCATGCTAACAACTGATGCCAACCCAATACATACTAAAATGTGAGTTTACATTTCGTTTTTTTACTTACCCATAGAATATTTATTCTTTACTTTGTGAACCATTTAAAGTGAAATATGTCCAAATACAATGAATCCTGACAGAAACGTTAATTGATATGAAATCTTTTGAGTGTGTAGCACCTGAAAGATTTTTTAAAAATGTTTTAATGCAAACATTGAGCCTCTAAGTTGTGATGATGAAATATTACATTGCTAGTTCTCATCACAAAACGTTTTGCTGGAACTGAACCAATTTTCCAGGTCAAACAATGAACCAGCACTGGAACTCGAGCACTCAGTCAGAGTCAGTGAAACAGGACGGCATCTAGAATTTCTGAAAACAAATAACTAGATTCACATTAAGTTCCTTAACGAAAAAGAACATTTTGCTGATGTAGCAAAAAAGTGGAATAATGAACCATCACATTAATGAGTCCCTTCCCCTTTAAGATGAGAGCAGGTGGTATCTGAGAACAAAAAGAAAAACATTTGGACATGGAAAGAGCTCCTATCTTGAGGTGAAGATGAGATCTTCCCAATATGGGATAAGTAAAGGCTATATGGGTTGCCCATTTAAAGGACACCCAGAACCCCTTCAAGGCTCCAACTTGCTGTCCTCCTCTGCATGCTTCTGCATGTGATCATGAACCACCTGTGAAGAGATGAAGACTTTGTAAGATGTTGAAAGAAATAAAACCAAGCTCAGCATAAGTGTAGAAGTCATGGTACCATTCTATGTAACCAATTTGTTTTTCCGTGGGGTCTCTGGACTTGACCGTTCATTAAAATTTGGTTGTTAAAACCAATGAGAAAAAAAGTGAATGAAATTGACAGTGTGATGCTCTGACCAATGTTTTTCTGGCAATCCTTTGGTCTTGGCAGTCATGTGTATATATACACTTTCACATGTACCATCTACTTAAACTTTGTAGCAGACCAAATACACGCCGTTACGGCAACTATAACAGTAACCTTGTTGAGCAGGTTTGCATGCTGCCACACTGTAAAATAGTTCAAGAATGGTTTGAGAAAGCAGCTCAAGTTGTTGATTTTTACACCAATTTCCCAAGATCTCAATCGGGTTTATGATCCATAAAAGACCCACCTACAATTCTTAAAACATCTGTTACTAATGACCTAGTGCCAGATACTATAGGCCACTTCAGAGATCTTGTGGAGTCCATATCTCAATGGGTAAGAGCCATGGTGGCACATGGAGAAACCTACTCTATAGTTGGTAGTTTTAATTTATGACTGATTAGTGTATCTCATCATTTGGTGCACAAGGCTTGTATTCATGTCTTTTTATTAAAAATGAAAAAAAAAGATGTAAAAAGTTCCTTTTTATTCTAAACCCTGCCTACTTTTCATGCTATCAGAATTTGACTGGTCATCCTTCCTGCCTGTTATCTGCAGAAATTTTCTGCAGGTTTCGCTTCTCTAACAAGCAGGGTTTAATTTCTGCTGCTGTTGCCTCTATGTTAATGAGAGTACAGACAAAGGCATTTCACTATGATTTGACCAGATTATCCAAAAATTTTAAGTCAGCTTTGAGAGTGACCAATAAAGGGTTGACGTGGGCCATTGTTACCTGTTTGAAGCCGTTGCGAGAGGTGATGTAGGAGTCACAGTTCCTCCAGCGGCACTTGAGTGCCTGCTGCGTGGGGTTGGTGTGGTCATTCAGCAGGTGTTGCTGCAGGTGCTCCATTACTCCAAAGATTAGCGAGCACCCATGCCACTGCCAGAGATATTTATCACCAGAGATTAGAAATCTAATAAACACATGCATTAATAACATGCTCTACAAACGACTGCAACACAGTCATATCAAAATACCACAAATCACATGATGTTTATACATTCCTATATTTTTTTGTAAGCAATACCTTTAAGTGCTTTTTTTAACAGATGCACTGAGTTTGACTGAGAACTGCATTTGACGAGGTCCAAGATATCACTGTATATAATAAACACTACAAAAAGTATCTTTTACCCAGCAGCGGTAATTCTGGATCAGGTTCAGTCGGACAGCCTGTACACTGCCGTTATAACAGCCAGTGTAGATCTACAGGAACAAAACCAATATGGGCATAATTAATTGACATATGACAATGACATATTTAATAGGGAAAAAAATATAAGTCATAAACATTAATGTCAGGAATCAAGTAAGATTTATACAGTGCCTCAATCAATTAAAGGACAACATGCATTACTACACAGTGAGTAGAAAAGAGTGGACCGCTTTATACTGACCATGCTTTTGTGGATGACCATACACAACACCATGTCTGAATGTCCTCCATAAACCTGTAACCTGTTGTGAGACTGACAATCAAAACACAAACCAAAACAAAAGTTGAATCAACAAATTATACTCACAAAAATTCATACACCCTAATCACTTTTTTTCCAGACTGTGACGTTCTTACCTGCAGCTCATACACACGAACCAGTTTGTCCAGACATGCTGTGACCATCACCTTCCCCAGTATGGCCACCACAGTGACAGCGTGACTATGGCCCTTATAGATCCTCACTAGCTCCCCAGACTGCAGATCACACACAGACACACTCTTATTCTTAACTGGTGTGTATCTTTTCAGCACAAATGTATCTAAAATGTTTTGGAAACACAGACTGACGTGTATATTGTGTGCATGGACACACTGGTCACTGGATCCACTGAACACTAGATCATTCACCACCTGGGGACAGGAAATACAGCAGAAAGCTAGTTACACAGGTAATCTTAAACTTTGTTTACGTTCAAAGTGACAACTGTTTTCTGTCAGTCATTACTTAATTTATTATAAAGAGACATAAAGGATCTAGCAAGGTCAGTTACTACCCACATAAATCATTCTTCAGTGATCCATCCAGCATAATTACACTATACATGCTACCTACAGAAACTATATATAGGGTTTGGTTTTATTTAAGAGTTCAGCCATGTTTGAGGAACCTAGAGAAAAGCACAAACACATTTATGGGGAACTACTATTCTACCTATGGCTGGCGATATAACATATTTTCAATAAATTACATCACATGTTGTTTAACATTCATTACATATATTATTTGCACAAGGTTTAAAATGTACATGATCTAGCGATAACCTCACTTCTGTTAATTCCTCCAGTTTGCCCATATAAAACAATACTAATAAACAGTTTAATTTTACCCATTAAGACCGTACAACTATGCTCACTCCTGATTAGAACATTTTAAAATAGGAACAAGACCACAAAAAAAACAAAAAACAAACACAACAGCTGTATCTTACCACATTATTGCTGCATGGAGAATGTCACTAAAGTACAATAAATGACATTTAAGTGAGACTGTGGTAGCCTAGTGTTTAATATGCAAATGTTATACTCTGGAGCAGAAGGTCCAGGGTTCAAATCCTGCCTCTGCCAAGCTGCCACAGTTGGGCCCTTGAGCAAGGCCCTT
>JAVSBV010002995.1:0-12930 GCA_033117975.1 Parotocinclus spilosoma | reverse complement strand
ATATATATATATATATATATATATACACATTTTTTTAACTTCAACATAACTCACCCTTGTGATTTTCTGGTTTTTTGGCTGGTGGCGACCTTGGGATCTCTGGTTCTTTCTCCTCCCCCCCTTCCTCCTCAGCCAGGTGTGTGTGGGTGTAATGGTAGCTCAGACCAGGTCGGTTCTTATAACGCTTACCACAAACTAAAACACAGGAGTCAAAATGTGACCACAATTAAAAAAAAATATGACAGAATTACATTAGTGCAAAACTAAACGTGTTCTAGCTCGAACTCAGAAATGCCGTCATGGCATCTACAAGATGCTAAGACATAAGCTTAAGGGAAAGAACTACTGAGACCACACAAGGACATATTTTACTGATAACAGTTAAATATGAGGATGCACAGTGCAAATGGCCAAAAGTTTGTAGTCACCCAACGTTTATAATTCTAGTACATTCAAAAAAGGGGATTAATACGGTGAGACAAACTGATTTTGGAACGTGGACTTCTTTTAATTTTTTCGTCTTGTATATCATTAGTGGGTTTAAGCAGTGGTGTCAGAAGGCCTGGCTTTCCTTTATGGACCTGCATTGCATACAGTGGCATTATCACAGGGTTTGAAATTTAAAATTAAGATAAAAATTAGATTTGACTTCACTAATAAGGGGGTGCTCGGGTGGCAGGTCCTCAACCCACCACCATGACGACCCCATTTCAATTCCTGGTGGTGCCTTCTGACTAGATTGGGTAACTCGTAGACACATAATTGGCCGAGTCTAAGAGAGTGTCCTGAGTGTCAAAAATGTCTAAATGTCTCATTTATTCAATTATGTCATTTAGCAGATGCCCTTATCAAGAGCGATTTACAAGACATACAATCTTACAATCCAAGCAATGGTTAAGGAACCCATCTGTGGTAGCTTGGCAGAGGTGGGATTTGAACCCTGGACCTTCTGGTCCATAGTCCAGTACCCTACCCACTAGGCAACCACAGTTTTTACAGATTTTACACATTAACTATGGGGACTACTAAACTTTGTATGGATTAGACCCTCTCTAATTCATTTAATATCAATAACATTTAAAACAAATGAAATGTAAAATGAAAGACAGAAAGACAAATCGGTGCATGAAGCTTAGCAGCCAGACAAAAATCGTAGCTACACCTAGGGTTAGAATCTTAGCTAACATAACAATTAGTGTTAAGGAAAATCTCTTCTAAAATGCATGCTAGATTAAAATAAGCAGTCTAACGAGCCGGTACAACCGCAGACAGTTGAAGAGCGTTAAGCCTTGTCATTTAGACAGCCTATAAGCAAGAAGAAGAAGGCGACATGCCCATATACCTGAGTCAGCACTTTTTGAATTATGTTTTTGTTTGGGTCTGTCTGGAATAGAGAAGACATAAAGCAAAGGAAGAAACCGGTTTCATTCAAAGACACTTATGAAAGCACGAAGAGTCCAGAGATAAAAACACATGCTCTTGCAGCCACAAAGGCTAATGTCCATGCTAAAAAACATTAACACAGCATTAATCAGATAAAAACATCACTCATGTTCATTTACATGGAGCTAAAATGAGGTCGTCACTTGATATTGTGGGATAATTAGCAGTTAACTGTTAACACCCAATGCTGAAGCAATGCAAAGCCCATATCCAGGGAAATGAAAGGTTATGTGAGTGAAAACACCTACTAGCAATTTAATCCAAAATGTTCATTTGTCTCAAACATATACACTTTCTGACAAAAACTTACCCAGAAGGAGATGTTGGGATCGAATGAAGCTATATATGCATGAAAGTTATAATGATATATGTAAGTGATTACAATATTAGAGCAGTATTAAGTTTATTGGGGAAAACTGCACAGTTAAAAAAGAGACTTTAGTTACCCTGTTAAGCCACCTCTAGTCTGAATACAATTATATAGAATACAATTGTTATATGGAGCCAGACAGGTTCTGTGTGGCACATTTGCCCACAGATGTTGATGCTGGGCCTGTAGATCCTGCACACTCGTAGGTTGCTGAAATGCTCAATGGGCGATACATCTGGTAACCTTACAGACCAAGGGCATGTTTCAATCTGGTGGAGACATTTCTTGAAAGTCCCTGCTGTGTGGAGGCAAGCATTATCCCACTGACAAATGCAAGTTGGAACCCCTGCCATGACAGGCAACACATGGATACATCACTGATTTGATAGTGTCCCTTAGGGGTGACTGACTGTTGTATGCAATATACTCGAACCCAATTATTATCAGATCCCAAATTGAACCTGGAGTTGGCACTAAAGACGATATGGTTCAAGTTCTTACCATTCCACATTTCTCATTCATGACACCATCACAAACAAAGGCAATTTCCTTCTACGTAGCTGCTAGGAATAGTTCAGAAAGAGACAGGGTTGTGTAGTAAAGTTGCCACTTGTATCTGTATGGAGGATGAACCTGTGGAAGCTGCTTGTGCTTGTCAGCAGATTAAACAATCCTCTGTACTTGTAGTCTGTCATTGCTGCTTCTAAGTTAGCAACGCAATCAACCATTTATTGAATCATCAAGACCTTCAAGGAGAGTGGAACAATTGCAGTGAATAAGGCTTCAGGACACCCAAGAAAGTCAAGTAAGCATCAGGACCATCTTCTAAAGAGGATGAAGCTGTGAGATCTGGTCATTACCAGTGCAGAATGTGCTCAGGAATGGCAGAGGGCAGGTGCGAATGCATCTGAACGTACAATGAGTCTTTGGAGGGTGGCTTGGTGTTAAGAAGAAAAAGCAATTTCTCTCCAAGAAAAACATTAAGGATAGACTGACATTCTGCAAGAAGTATAGGGATTGGGCTGCAGAGGATACTGATAAAGTTATCTTCTCTGATGAAGCCCCCTTCAGACTGTTTGGAACATCTGGGAAAATGATTGTCCAGAGAATAAAAGGTAAGCGCTACCATGAGTTATGTGTCATTCCAACAGTGAAGCATCCTGAGTCCATGGTCCATGGCCAAGACCCTCCCCAGATCGTAATCCCATTAAGAACCTGTGGCCAATGCTCAAAAAGAGGGTGGACAAACAGTACAGAAACTGTAATTAACTCCAAGCACTGATTATTCAAGAATGGGTTGCTATTATTCACGATTTTGCCCAGAAGCTGACATCCAGCATGTCAAAATTAAATGCAGAAGTCTTAACAAAGATGGAAAAACACTAAGTATCAAGTCTTTGCTTAAACTGGATGTATTTGTCATGTATAATTGTGCTTACTCCACTATGCCATATACATTTCTGACAAAAAGCTCTAAAAACACTGAGCCAGCAAACTTTGTGAAAACTAAAATTTGTGCCATTCTCAAAACGTTTAACCACCATTGTGTGTCTGTTTGTGTGTGTGTGTGTGTGTGAGTTGGGTTTTTGTTGTAATGTGATGTTCAGTTCTTACTGTCGCACACGTATGGTTTGTCCTGATCATCAGTGGCCACTGCTTCAGTTTTCTTGCGACCCGAACCTCTTCCCTGAGTAACACAGCACAGAATTTATATGACTCACTCTGTTCACATTTCATGCATCCTGAGTATCGGAAATGTAATTGTATAGGGCTAAGACACATTTGAATGTGTGTAAAAGCACTCCAACTGAAATGTACATCAGAATTAAGTCTGATTGCCAAAACCCCTTTAAAATGGCCCCTTAAGATTCACTGTAACCTCTCTTTTTCTTCCTCTCACATAATGATTACATTCTTATGCAAAAGTTTAGAAAACCTTGGTCAAATAACATTTTGTTTCTTTTATAAAATAAAAGGATGTACAAGGATCAAACAAACATCTGCAGGGAACTTACTTCAATATGGCACACTTCTGGGTCAGTTCTGTGGTCTTAAAAAAACCAAGGGTGCCCAAACTTTTCCTTATTTCTAATATAAGAGCATATACATGAGTTTAGTCTCCATCAGTCACTCACTCTGCCTTTATTTCGCTGCTTCCTCTTCGGCGTCTCCACTTCAAAATCCTCATCGTCATGGAAACCGTCCCCATTCTCCTCAGCCTCGAGCACCCTCTGCAGATCGTAGAATGTTTGAAGGGAAATATTTTGTTTTGGAAGGGCATTACATTGGTCAGAAGGAAACAATACTGTTGATCCTGACCCATATACTTGTGCTGAGAGACAGCTTGGCTGTTATTACAGTGGCTGAACTTGAATAACCTCAGAGATGAGAGCCGTACAGAGGGATCCTCTGAGATTCTCTGGGATTCTCTGAATGTTCACGTTACTATAGAACTCTGAAATCAGGTCAACCTGACTTAGCTTAATAAATCCATTTAGTTTATACTTCACTAAAATTCAGTAGTACACTTCTGAATAAGTACTGCACTTGAGTAAGTACTTTGTGACTCTACCTGAATCTCCAGCAGAGTCTCTTCCTCCTTCGAGTTGTTGCTTCTCTTGTCCAAAATGCCTTCACCTCTGAGCAGAGCTTCCAGAGCTGTGACCTCTGTCGGGGGAGCTTCTTTCCTGGGCATGAGCTCAGCTTCTAAAAGAAAAATGAAGAGAGAGACAGTAAGAAAAGATTGTATGAAGATTTTAAATTTGAGGCAAAACACACAAGAATATCAGCAATATTAAGAACAGAAAATGAGAGAGAAAATTATTATGCAGCCTTAATATGACTAGTCTATGTTATGTATATGTCCCTTTATTAGGCACAACTCCTTGTTTTTACATTTACTGTCCATTTTATCAGTTCCATTTACCTTACAGAAGCACTTTGTATTTATACAATTACAGACTGTAGTCCATCTGATTCTCTCCATAATATATTCGCCCCTTTACTCCATTCTATAATGGTTCAGGACCCACGGTGCCAGCACAGATCAGGTACTATTTGGGCGGTGGATCGTTCTCAGCACTGCTCTCACAATTATGTGGTGGTGGTAGTGTTATTGTGAGTTGTGCTGTCATGAGTCGATCATACACAGCAATCCTGCTGGAGTTTTTAAACATCATACTCCAAAACTTTTTTTGTGAGCAGTATATATACACAGAGCGAAAGAAAGAGCGCGAGAGAGAGGTCATAAATATAGAGTGTATTGATCAGCAGAATTACGAGCCAGGATCTGATTGGAGACCAGTTGTGAGGTGCAGTTCAAAAATAGGTGCTCCACTGTCTCTTCTTCACCACAGAAAGGGGCATGTGGGAGCTGTAGTAGGGTCTATATGGGTGATGTGGCGGTTTGTGGCTATGGGTCGATGGATGATCCTCCACTGAAGGTCAGCGGTGTGTTTTTCGATCAGTGGTTTGTGGATCGTTTTCCAGCAGTGTTGAGGGGAAGAGCCCGGAGGCAACAGGCCCATCCACCCTGAGTCCCTTAGTCCCGTCAGGGAGTTCTGGTGTAATATAATCACAATAGTTACATCCAAAGTACCCTTCTTAGCACATCCCAGATTTTTGAGGTGGGGAGTGTCAAGATTTAGGAGCAATCCCTCTTCCTCTCTCCCTTCTTCCAGAGCAGTTAGTAAGTACTGGGGAAGTGCTGTTCTCATCTTTTCCACAAAATACTCCATGCTCAGTATTGCAGCAGTTTTCCAGGTTCCCTCAGACCGTAAACACCTAAATTTATTTACACCGGCTCCGAGAAGGCATCAACAAACCCCACTGGAGTTTAGTGCTTCCTCCTGAAACAGAGGCTCTTAATGCAGCTATTAATGCAGCAGATAGGTTGTTCAGGAGTTCTTTTGACTCTCCAGCACAATGGACCAGGTTTTCAGGACAGACTGGTAAAAAGCCGATGTTCCAGTCAGGTTCATTTTGCCTGTTTTTAACATGAACAGATCATCATATCCTGCATTCTCTACGTGCTGTAAGAGCCGGCATTCTGTGTAGTTCCATGGAAGTACAAGTACAATGCAATGAGCCTGTGCCACAACATATATGCTATTAGATTATTAGCAATCAGGACTCTTCCCCTGTATGACAGTTGTGGGAGGATCCATGTCCAACGAGCCAGCAAGCTTCAACTTTCTCCACCAGTCCATCCCAGTTCTTCCTCTGATGCTCGTCTGATCCCAAAAAGAGGCCGAGATATTTAATCCCAGATCACCCCCACTGCAGGTTCCCTTGTAAAACTGGAGGTATTTTATTATCCCACTTGCCTACAAGGGATGCTTCAGTTTTACCCAAGTTGCAGAAGATGCAGATGCATATAGCTCCATGTTACTGATCAGAGTTCATACATCGTTCTGATCAATCCGATCAAAAGCTCTCTTTTTGGGAGAGGTTGAAAATGATATTGTCCATGATTCATCTACCCGGTATTTAGTAGCTTTGGTCAGGGTGAATAAAATTTTCCAGGTGCACTTTCAGTCCATGTGCTAAGATTTAGATTTAGAAGTTTTTTAAAAAACCCTTTTTAGGTACGAAAGATAGTATGGCTCTCGTGCAGCTAAGACAGAAAGAGAGAGAGAGAGAGGAAAGAGACAGAATGGAGAGAGAGGGCATACGAGCGAGAAAGAGAGAGAGTAAGAGAGAGAAAGAGAGAGCATAAGAGCGAGAAAGAGAGCGAGAGTAAGAGAGAGAAAGAGAGAGAGAGGACAGAGACAGAAAGGAGAGACAGAGCATAAGAGGGAGAGAGAGTAAGAGAGAGAGAGAGAGAGAGAGAGAGAAAGAGAAAGAGAGAAAGAGAAAGAGAGGACAGAGACAGAAAGGAGAGACAGAGCATAAGAGCGAGAGAGAGTAAGAGCGAGAGAGTAAGAGCGAGAGAGAGAGAGAGAGAAAGAGAGAGAGAGAGAGAGAGAGGACAAAGACAGAAAGGAGAGACAGAGCATAAGAGCGAGAGAGAGTAAGAGAGTAAGAGAGAGAGAGAGAGAGAGAGAGAGAGAGAGAACAGAGACAGAAAGGAGAGACAGAGCATAAGAGCTAGAGAGAGAGAGAGAGAGAGGTACAGGGATAAGAAGTTCATGCAGAAAGTTTATAGTCTGATGGCTTTGTCTCAGACACACCTGCCCTTGATGTATTCTGAGAGGTCGACCAACCGTCTGGACTAATAAAAACACAAAGCCTCCAGGTGCTGAAGATAAAAGACATATAGGGCAGAGAGTGACAGATAAATTGGAGGTATGGGATCAGAAAGGCAGGACCTGACCTCCAACCGCATGCCTTTATCTTACATTTTCTGCAGATGGTGGCGAAATGGTACACTTTCTGCAAAACATCTATATGGCCCATGCTCATGTGTGTGTAGCTCTGTGTGTCTTATGAAGCGGCTAAACTAGTGTGTTGATTGGTCCTCAGGGAGACAAGCTGCAGTGACTGTCTGCAGTGAGAGCATCCAGCAAAAACAAAGAGCATAAAAGAAGACTGACTCAAACATAGAACTTTAAAAACGCTGAAATTCAGAGCTCGTTTGGTGCAATTGTCATTTACGCACTGGACTGGATGCGCCCAGTGATAATGGACGTCAAAAAAATAACTAAAGAAGAAATTCATTCATACATTTTAAAACATATTAAATAAAGATAACCAGTTTAGCGGTTGATTTGAATGAGAAATTACATTACGTTTTTTTAAATCAGTTTTGTAGACTGATGAGACCAAAATATGACTTTTTTGTTTAGCTTGTTATATTTGGACAAAGGAAAACACTGCATTTCAGCTTAAGAACCTAATTCTAAATGTGAAACATGTGTCTGGACCTTTGCTTTCAGTAAATGCACATTTAAGCCCATTCCCAGATTATGAACAAATGGCTTGACATGACACTTTTCTTTAATACCAGCACCATTTTCCACTCATACATATGTAATAGATAATCTGACCGACTGAGTGCATTTACATGTTCTTTGTACGCTAACTTTAAAAAAAGTCAGATTTAGTCAGTAGGGGTGAAACGATACACAAATTTTACAATACAATACATGTAGCTGTTTTTGCTCCACGATACCATACATTTTCAATACATCATAAAGAAAGAAAATTATTTAAAATGCTCTTTTATTTTTTTTGATGTAGAGGTCACAGAGGCCAAAACAAACTCTTGGAAAAAATTTTTGGAAAGTTTTCACAGAAAAAATATACAAAAGAACCACACAAGTCTTAGTATGATAACCTGAGTGCATATGGAAACTAAACTTGCTTCAGCCAGTTTATTTACAATTTGATCCTGTGTTTCCTTCTAAAGTGCCACTATTACTTTCTGTGTAAAATAAGTGTGAGATGGAATTTTGTAACAAGGCTCAATTACCAGCAAATACCAGAATCCAGGATCATCTGCAACAGAGTAGGGCTGCAAATCAGAATCTATAAATTTCTCTATGGCGCGAGTAATTTGTAATTTGCTTTGCCCGTTCACTATCGGCACTTAGCTGCTGCTTTAATGCTGTCGGGAGAAGCAGCTGCAGTGACTAATGTTTTCTCTTTGCTCCGGTAAGTGACACGTTTGAATGGTGTCTCCACAAATAAGTTTGCATATTGGAAGTATTAGGACAGTTTGTGTAAACTTTGCTCAACGCGAGTATCACAGTTACCGTTTTGTCCACCATTCTTTGCCTGTCATTGTTGTAACTGACTGGGAAACCAAAATACTCCTACACAGGATATGGATACGAGGGTGATTTTGGTTGTTCCAGCTCACTCTTGCTCTCTCCGTTAGCCATTTCACAGTCAGCTAATAGTCCAGCAGGCTAACCAAAACAAGAGAATGACGTTTTTTTCCCCAGTAGCTCGAAACACTGCTCGGGCGTCGTAGTAACACACCTGTTATACATCATGTCACTAGATGTTGTACAAGTATGAAACTACAGTACACCTCATAACTCTCTTCTGCTCTGCTGATGGCTACAACTCTGTAGCGTGGGTTCACAAATGGTGCTGCAAATAAAAAACTAATCGTAATGTATTCGATTCACAGGTCGTATCGTATTGAAACCCCTGTAGATTTATATTACTATGTGTATCGTGACACTCCTATTTGTCAGTAATCCAATCAACGAGTTTTCTTGCACTTAAGTAATAAGATAATGGGAAATCTCCAGGCTTCCAAGACTAGGTCAAATAATCAGATTTCTACTTTGCAACCATCTTATAATCTCGTGTAAATATGTAATAATTTTGTTTATATTAAATAATCAAATTCTTGATGTTTTTTCTGTTAGACAGCTGTTTAGCGGGTGGTGCATTTAATTCCACTGTTGCCAGATCCGCACACATGCATAGACAGATTACCAGATTAAAACCGACTGAAATCTGATAAATGGTATATATATATATATATAAAAACGGGAAAACAAATAATTACAGTAATAGCTCTCTTCATCCAATTTTTAAATCTAATTTATAGATTGGAGTATGCTGTATTATAAATGACTGCAGAAATACGACTATGATTGGATTATTAAGTGCATGGAAACATACTCAGTGGGTTATATTATTCAAGAATAAAAAACATTTTACAGAGGCATTCCAGCACCACTGAACCTGACCACTATAATGACCTTTTAAAACGGTTTACTTCAAAACAGGACAGCACAGCACAGGCAGCTGTCGAATTTTCAGCAACCTTCTTAAAACTAAACTCAATTTAACGATGGGGATGTTTTTTTTTAGTATTGTCTCCTGTATACTGAATACTTCCACATATGGTTGCTGCAGTCCCCTTAGCCCTCTTTAGAAACCACATCGGTTTTTCACATTAGCCTGTTACTGTTGCACTTTCTTACAGTATGCTGAAGAAAGATGATACTGGCAGACCTCCATGGTCTGGACATAAATCCTAATCTGTGTGAGGCACACTGGCCTCTTAGCTTGGCAACAACTACCTAGTTATAAAACAAAAATGTAACAAACATAATGTGTGCCTCTGTCAAACACTAAAGCACTGCCCTCTTTTTGTAGACAACACACACATGTATATGCCTGTTGGTTCCAAACTGCACTGAATTTATTTTAAACATTGCCTGACATTACCTCTACAGTGGAATTATCACAACTGACATGCATTATGTACCTTACATTTTCCTGTCTGAGATTTTCTGGCTCAAAACATGCCTCATTTGCCCTGCCGTGCCCCCCTCCAACACCATGTGTCTAGAGTTTTTTTTTTCTAGACCTTATGTTATGACAGAGCAGGCAGCATATCCTTTCCTGAATCTCCATCCTGAATCACCAGGACACAGTGTATTGGTCCAGCCTGCTCATAATTTCACAGGGAAGCTTTGTTTATAAATCACAAGTCTAGCATTCTGGTCTTATATAAGCCTTGTAGAAAAAAAAATCAATTCTAGTGCAGACTCTTGGTCTGCAGTGTCTCATTCCTTGGTGAGAAGCCTCTGTAGACTGAAAGCATATTAGATTGCCGGTGAGAGCCGAGGAAACAATGCGACTGGCTTCCTCTAGACACAAACATGCCTTTATTCTGTGTTATCGAGTCCTTTTGCCTCACTGCTCTCTCCTGTCAGCACCCCCAACAGCCGGGACCTCCAGCACCATCCCAACTTACACTATAGAACTGCAAATGATGGCAACCAACAATCCATCTGAACTCCAACAATATTTCTTTTAAAAGGATAGTGCTTTTTGAGTGGCTAATTTTATGACAAATCATAGCTTCACAGGATTACAAACCATACCTAGATATCTAATGAATTCTAATGAGGTCTTTTAGGGGCCCAAACTGGGAATAGAGTAAGAAATATATAAAAGTAAAAGAGAGACATTGAGAATGGGTAATTAAAGCCAGATGGAGCCAGGGCTACAGCCTCGAAATGACCATGGAGAAATGGAATGAGAGAAAAAAGACAAGTTAGTGAGATGTAGGAAATATGAGGCCAAGGTGTATGTTGTGGGAGGGAGTTTGTGTGTGTGTATGCACGTTTGCTTAACTGGAGCCTTCTGTTCTGTACATACCAAGCCTGAGTTCACACAGTCGAAGCTGAGGGTCGATCGGTGGATGCATTCGCCTCTTCTTTCTCCAGCAGCGAGCAGGATAAGTGTACATCTGACCCGCTGCCAATCCTGCACCAAAACACACACGCAATTACTAAGCGTCTGACAACGATACAATCAGTAAACGCATTGTCCTGTTCCTGCACAATAACAGATCCAAGCTCATAGGTTCCATCGGTTCAGACTCTGCATGGACTTCAGTAGAAACAGATGGTGGCAGAAGGAGGAAAACAGAAAGAGACTAGAGCAAGGCTAGATAAGCCCTAAATAACCTAAATAAAACATGTAATACACACTGGCTTACCACAAACTACAGGGTGTGTCTAAAAGGCTTTTACAAGCAAGATTTTCTTTCTATTTGTGTATGGCTCACAGCAGCACACAGTGAGTTTCGACTCAGGCAGAAGCATCTTAACTCCATGCACGGATCAATCAAAAAAAAAATTGTTAAATCACTATCGAGATTTCTGATACACAGTACTGTGCAAAAGCCAACATTAGATTAGATTAACAATGGTGGAATAACCATATTTAATTATTTCTCAATGTCTTTATTAGAATACAGACAGAATATTAAAAAAACTGAACAAAATATAAAAAAAAAATACAGCTTTTCTACTACAGTTGGTCTTAGTGGATTTAGTATTTCCTCCCCTTACACTTGCAGCTTCATCTGAATGCCAAATTGACTCTATAACAGTCTATAGAAGCTTGATCAGGAATTATTTTATGAAAGGGTAGCATCCAAGAAACACTCGAAAGAGAAACAGGGTGAAAAGTATAAGACGTGCTAAAGCTCACAAAAATTCAAATAAGTGGAAATGGGGATTACGAAATCAAACTCCAAATTATTGGGTCCAGTCGTCAAAAGTATGTTATATATGGTCATTGCAGCATTGCTAAAACAACAAATCTAATGGTGGCCTAAGACTTTTGCACAGTAATGCATATATGATATAAAGCAACCCTTGGAATTGGTCAGGAATACAAATGAATATACTTCAAATATTTAGGGAGTTTTACCTTGCTCAGTTAGGGCTGCGGGCCTAGATATGCTTTGAGATAATGCTGTAATTTAATTTAAATTACATTTAAAATTGTATAAATGTAAATACATTTGGCTTATAAGTAATAGACAAGGTTTGAATAAATGATCAGCCCTTTATTGCTCAGGTAACAAACCAATCTCCTTCCAGGTCACACACCAGGCTAAACGGCCCCCAACTGGGAACAAAGATGCTTGAGGGGTGCTCTTGGGCAGAGAGCACTAGTGGTCAGAGGAGTGCAAGGTCAAAAAATCCTATCCTGTGTGATCTGAATGTACAGAAAAGTTAGTGTGGTCACAGAAATGTTTAATGCTGGTTAACGGAAGGAATGTGTGCTCCCATATGTAATTAAAACTCCTACTTTCTTATAACTCTTTTTGTTTACATTTTGTACAAGAAAACAACACTACAATTAAGCAATTAAGTTTCTAGTCATTTATCTTAATTGCAGTGGACCCTTTTTTTTTTTGTTAAAATGGATTTAAGAAAATGTGCATTGTTCTTGCACTGTTTACACTTCAGAAAAAAGGTACTGATTAGTGTATGTGCTAGAGACGTAACCAAACAGACTGGTGGCTGTTATTAAACCAATAGGAATTAAATCTTCACAGTAGTAATAGGAAGGACAATCAATTTCCAACCCTAATATTCTAGTTTTTAATTTTTACATATTTTTCTTGTTACTTGAGTGGAATTAAAAGCTGATGTTTTTTTATTCCTGGTTAACTCTGGGTACTCTGATTTCCTCCCACAGTCAAAAGACATGCATGTTAGGTTAATTTTTGTCTCTGAAAGTGGTCCTTAGTCTGTGACTGTGTGTGTGTGCCTTATGATGGATTGGTGCCTCATGTAGCCCTTGCGGATTGTTGATGTCATGGAAAAATTATATATATATATATATATATATACATACATATACATACACACACACACACACACACACACACACACACATATACA
>JAVSBV010002975.1:0-12930 GCA_033117975.1 Parotocinclus spilosoma | reverse complement strand
CAATCAATTGCAAGAAGAAGAGACAACACAACACACCAGCCAGAGTGACCCTATAATACAGGTGCAATCAATTACAAGAAGAAGAGACAACACAACACACCAGCCAGAGTGACCCTTTAATACAGGTGCAATCAATCAATCAATCAATCGGGGTTTTTTTTTTTTTTTTTTTTTTTTTTTTTTTTTAAGAAAAACGGAGGGAAAACTCAAAAGCCACCAAAAAGGGGCACTGTGCTACACAAACCCCTGGACGACTGACAGACACCCATCCCTCTCTAGAAGCTAGCTTGCCTTGTTCTGTTTTGCTCGACGGATCGGAGGACAGTCTTAAGTGTGTTCTGCTTGATTAATAACAAATAAATAAATAATATTTTTTTAATACGGACTGTGTCTGAAAACGAATCACTGTCCGCAAAACGATGTCTTTATTCTTAAGGATTTCCTTTTAATTACTTTTACTTTAAACGTTGACGGAAGCTCTAACCGTAGGCGCGTCATAAGCATTATGTTAGACAGCGAAATTTGGCGACACCGTGTGGATAAGTAGAGAATTACATCTTATTAATGACCCTTTTGTACACGTATGTATTAGGTCTCTCGTTCTCTCGCTCTCTTACTAAAATAGTATTTAGTTTAGCAGCTCCGGTAGCTCAGTGATATGACAGAAGAGCTAGAAACAATCCCAGGGATGCATGTAATGAGGAAGACTGGCACCCCTTACTGGGTTTAACTCAGAGTATTATGGGATAGGACCCTGGGGGTGAATCTGGATGCTTTGCTATATTTAGTGTATGATAAACTATGGCAGTGTGGGCTCATGTTTACAATCTTCTATCCTGCCACTATGAACAGAGCAAAATCTCTGATTGTTTAATAAACGTGGAGAACGTTCAGAAAAATTCCAGAGTAACTGACTATACTGTGGGATGTGGGAGGAACCCGGGGGAAAACCCACACAGATTTATTAACACCATATCAGTTCTGGTACAGTGTTCATGGGAGGAGTGGTGGGGTTTAATTTGGTAGAGGGTTACAAGGCTAGATCAGCACTCTTAGGTCAGACTCTGATCCAAAGGGTGACTCTCGATTCCAACACTTCCACATTAAGATTAGTTACTGCAGTTTGTACTTACACACATTTACATTACAGTCTTTATGGAATATCTTAGGTCGTTTATCACAGTAATTATTCTACTGTACCTATAAACTGATTTGTGCAGGAGTGGCCGTCTTACCGCTCATATTTCACAATCCTTCCTCGTAGGTTTCATTAGAACCTAGTCCAAATATATATAAGTTATATATGTCTGAAGGCAAACCCTGTTCTCACCGACCATGATCGTTAGAGCAAACTCGAAAAAGCAATATTTTAGACAAGTATGGAATTAGAGCTTAACGATGTGGCCTGATGAAAATCTTTTAAAATCTTTACTGTTATTAAAATGTATTTACTCTTTATGTGTTACCCATACAGCCATCGGATCTTCTGCTTTATTAGATAAAGGTTTATGTATGTAGAATTAATCAAGACAAGCTTTCAAAGTTCAAACTGAGCATCACAATGGAAAGAAAGATGATTGAAGTGACCATGAAGGTGGCAGGGTTGAAATGGAGTACAGAAAACTTTTATAGTTTTGGGTAAATTCAAAGCAAAAATCAAATATCATAGCAACCACTTGTTAATTGGGGGTGTTTTTTTGGCACCCACTGCCCTGCCAAGGCTTTTTTATTTTATTTTCCACTGTTAAAGTTATACAAAATCCCCTATGAGATCAAGTTATCTTGTTTGTCAAGTAATGAAGAGATAATAAAAGCATGTCAGTGAAAGCAAAAGTAGTTCATGCCTGATGCTCTATAAAAGAAAGCGTTACAGCTCTTGTTTCAGTTCGTGGTTTACCAGTTACATCTGAAGGAATCATGCCTGGAATGGACAGAGATCTCGTGTTGGAGGCTCTCTCAGCGCTAACCAATTCTACGATAAAACCTATCACTAAAGGCGACAGCACCATCAGCAGTGCTGACTTACTGACAATTGGAAATCTTCTCAACGCTGTTCTACTTAAGCCAACGCTAAAACGCTCTGATCTGGCAAAATTGGCTAACGCACTGAACAGCTTAAATCTTACAGATGACTCAAGCGACAGTGATGAAGCCGAGACCGACAGTGAAATCTCCAGCTTAAGAAAAGAGCTGTTTGTGGACATTGAGAACTTCTTCGACCCAAAGTACGATTATGACTTCCGGAAACACACAGACGACTCACAGTTAGAACGTGGTGGAAAACCGTACAAGCGCCCATGTGGCTGGTACCGCTTTGCTCTGAAGGTACTGGATAAATACCCGGATGGGAACGGCTGGCTCGGTTCTAAACATTGGAGGTCTCATTCTGAGGCTGGTGAGTGGCCTGTTTCGTTCCATGGCACCAGCATTGAGGGAGCTAAAGGAATCGTAAGCTCACATTACAAAGCCGGTCAACGTATGTCTTACGGCCGAGGCATCTACTCATCGCCCAACATCTCCGTTGCTGAAAGTTACGCAATGTCAAAGACTTTTACGTCCAAGAAAAATGGGAAAACCTACAAAGTCATCATGCAGAACAGGATCAACCCAGCAAAACTACAGGTTACCACAAGAAAAGACTACTGGCTCATCCCTGTTCCTGCAGACAGTACAAAAGAACAGGAGAAGATGATTGTGGAGAGTTCCATACGCCCTTATGGTATTCTAATCAAAGAAGCGTAACTCAAATACTCACATCTTGTATATCTTTATTTACATATTGTGTCAGTTTTTTGGTGATCTAGTATGGTGTTGGAATATTTGTTTGTTTCTTAAGATGTTTTCTTTGTGTTACGATTAAAAGGAAGCTATATTTGTTTATTCCTACCCTTATGTATGTGTAAATAACTGCCTTCTGTTCTTTACATTACAATATTACAAACAATGGTCTTTGGGATGTTTTAGGTTGTTTTTACCACAGTAATTTTTCTTGATATGGACTGGTTTCTACAGAAATGATTTTATAACCGGTTATATAATGTTGGCTTTGTTAGAACAAGGAAATAAAAACTCAGGCATTTGTCTTCTTTATCTATTCTTTAACTGTTCTTATATTGCAAGTTCTTAAATGTGATTTCTAACATGAAATTCAAACCACAGTTATGTTTTAACTGGAAAAAATCTGAAGCTATAAATTAACCAAAATCATCATTTTATTTGCATAAGGAAATGCATGGAAATGTATCTAAAATATACCCATGCTGCTGTTCTTGCCAACAAGGGTTTTGCCACCAAGTATTAGGTTTTTGTTTGCTAAAGGGATCAAATAGTGATTTCTTTCTGCAAAATGCAAATACATTATATTTTATACAATGTAATGTTCTTTAAATTTATAGACTGTTCATATCTTTGTAAGTGGGCAAACTGTATGTCTGAAGGCAAACCCTGTTCTCACTGACTAAGACGAGCTTCTGAAGTTCAAACTGAGCATCAGAATGGAAAGAAAGATGATTGAAGTGATCATGAAGGTGGCAGGGTTGAAACATAGTACAGAAAAGTTGCCAAAAGTTTTATAGTTTTGGTTAAATTCAAAACAAAAATCAAATATCATAGCAAACATTTGATAATTGGGGGTGTTTTTTGGCACCCACTGGCCTGCTAAGGCTTTTTTATTTTATTTTCCACTGATAAATCCTCTAATACGTCAGTGATCTGGTTTGTCAAGTAATGAAGAGATACTAAAAGAATGTCAGTGAAAGCAAAAGTAGTTCATGCCTGATGCTCTATAAAAGAAAGCGTTACAGCTCTTGTTTCAGTTCGTGGTTTACCAGTTACATCTGAAGGAATCATGCCTGGAATGGACAGAGATCTCGTGTTGGAGGCTCTCTCAGCGCTAACCAATTCTACGATAAAACCTATCACTAAAGGCGACAGCACCATCAGCAGTGCTGACTTACTGACAATTGGAAATCTTCTCAACGCTGTTCTACTTAAGCCAACGCTAAAACGCTCTGATCTGGCAAAATTGGCTAACGCACTGAACAGCTTAAATCTTACAGATGACTCAAGCGACAGTGATGAAGCCGAGACCGACAGTGAAATCTCCAGCTTAAGAAAAGAGCTGTTTGTGGACATTGAGAACTTCTTCGACCCAAAGTACGATTATGACTTCCGGAAACACACAGACGACTCACAGTTAGAACGTGGTGGAAAACCGTACAAGCGCCCATGTGGCTGGTACCGCTTTGCTCTGAAGGTACTGGATAAATACCCGGATGGGAACGGCTGGCTCGGTTCTAAACATTGGAGGTCTCATTCTGAGGCTGGTGAGTGGCCTGTTTCGTTCCATGGCACCAGCATTGAGGGAGCTAAAGGAATCGTAAGCTCACATTACAAAGCCGGTCAACGTATGTCTTACGGCCGAGGCATCTACTCATCGCCCAACATCTCCGTTGCTGAAAGTTACGCAATGTCAAAGACTTTTACGTCCAAGAAAAATGGGAAAACCTACAAAGTCATCATGCAGAACAGGATCAACCCAGCAAAACTACAGGTTACCACAAGAAAAGACTACTGGCTCATCCCTGTTCCTGCAGACAGTACAAAAGAACAGGAGAAGATGATCGTGGAGAGTTCCATACGCCCTTATGGTATTCTAATCAAGGAAGCGTAACTCAAATACTCACATATGTTGTATATCTTAATTAACATATTGTGTCAGTTTTTTGGTGATCTAGTATGGTGTTGGAATATTTGTTTGTTTCTTAAGATGTTTTCTTTATGTTCCGATTAAAATGAAGCTATATTTGTTTATTCCTTCCCTTATGTATGTGTAAATAATTGCCTTCTGTTTTTATATACTTTTACAAACAGTGGTGTTTAGGATGTCATAGGTTGTTTTTACAACAGTAATTATTCTTGATATGGACTGGTTTCTACAGAAATTACTTTATAACCGGTTATGTTCCACATTCCTTCCTCACCAGTGTTGGCTTCGTTAGAACAAGGAAGAAAAAAAACTCAGGCATTTGTCTTCTTTATCTATTCGTATATTGCAAGTTCTTAAATGTAATTTCTAACATGAAATTCAAATCCCAGTTATGTTTTAACTGGTAAAAATGTAAAGCTGTAAATTAACCAAAATATGCTGAAATAAATACAATGGATTGTATAAAATGTATAAAGTACTGGTTTGTTTTTTTTATTACTCTTGTAAAATGAATTTACAATTTGCTATAAAATGTAGGAATGTAAATGTAGATACCATTTTAGTTGCATAAGAAAATGCATGGAAATGTATCTAACATACACCCATGTTGAGCAATACTGAAATATTTTAATATTTTACAACCCAGAATATGAAACGAAAGATATTCACTACCCCTCCCTTCTCTTTCCTGTATAAACATTGGCCAATGTTTTGATAAAAACACAACAGTACATTAAAGTTCTTGGTTATTTAATACTAAATGTGCTTTTTTATCTATCAGTAAATTCATCCTCAGTTCTAAACACTCACTAATTTAAGTCTGCATTACACTATCCTGTTGACCTTCTAAGTTGTGCTGATAGTTTTGTAGTTTGTAAAAAAAAATCAGAGCAAAAGACTATATATATTTACATTTATGTCATTTAGCAGACACCCTTATCCAGAGCGACTTACAGTTAATGCAGTCTTACATTCCAAGCAATTGTGGGTAAACAGCCTTGCTCAGGGACCCAACTGTGGCAGAGGTTAGATTTAAACCCTGGACCTTCTGGTCCATAGTCCAGTACCTTAACCACTAGTCCACCACAGTCCCACAGCCCCCCCCCCTATATTATATATAAGGTTCGTCAAACAGTAGCATTCATATTGTATATATATTTTTGTCTATTTTTGTACTGAGTGCCCTGCTATCCCTTGCTGCTGTAACACAGTGAATTTCCCCGCTGTTGGACTAATAAAGGATTATCTTATCTTATCTTATCTTAACACCAGCAGTTTACTCCAGCAGCTCAGCAGAAAACATGTGTTGGAACACAGAGAAAGTATGACATTACGGTCATCGGATTTAATGACGTTAACCAGAAGCGAATGGGAAACAGTGAAGCCAGAGGTCCAAACATCATTTGAAGAGGTATTTACTTGATTCACTGCATATGACAGGACAATAATGTGGTGGAGCTACATTACACACACAGTAACAATGGAGTTCAGAGAAACTATTAAAACACTGGTTTCTTAGTATTTCCTACTGGGGCAAAAATACTTCAGCCAAAGAAGGCGTTCTCATTTAATACGTTGTAAAAACTTTACAGTCACACCGACATGTGAACAGTCATACAGGTACATTAATACAGTTAGCATTAATCTCTTCAGGTAAACATTAGCTAAATGTCTGAAATTTTCTGGATTATTTGATTATTTTTTATGACTGGCTGTTTTCCTTTCACCTTTTAAGTTCGTACTGTAAATTTAAATAGATCTAACAAAAAAATGTCTCTCTTTTACGTCGAATAGTACCTTGTGGAAAACATAATCGTGTTTTATGAACAAAACACTTCAACTTTATGGAACAAACTTGTACTTGTAGACATTAGCTAGCTTCAGTGGACAGTGTAGTGGCGTTTATTGTTCACTAAATTATTCATTAGAATCACTTTATACCGTTTTATTTGTGTTTATGATATTAATTTACGTCACGCAGGCGTTTCGTTCTTTCTGCAGTTCTGAGGCGATTAGCTCGTGCTTCATATCCAGCCAATCAGAACGCTCTTGTGCTTTAAAAAAGGCGCCAGTTTAACTGTTACCTCACAAAAAGCTGATTAACTCGATTTTCTCATCTTACTCGATCATAAATAACAACAATCATACTACAACTAATAGATAAATAAGAAAAAACATCGTCACGAACAGGATTCGAACCTGTGCGGGGAAACCCCATTGGATTTCGAGTCCAACGCCTTAACCTCTCGGCCACCGTGACTGCGCAGCCAATGCCTTCTGTGTTGCCATGTGTATATGCAAATCCTCTTCACCCGTTGACGTGGGTGTATATTTTAAAAGAGATCATGTAAAAATGAAAACGAAAGATTCGATTTTAATCGGAATAATAAACACTGCAGGAGCGGATGAGTTTTAGTTGTCGCGTTATACACACGTTGGACACCAGGGGGAGACATTTTCCACCAGATAGGAATTCGAGTGAGTATAAAAGTTGATGGAAGCTTCTTAAAATGGCGGAATAAACGAACTGAAAATGGTTTAGCAAAGCAGCTTTGGCTTTCTTAATACTTTTTAAATGTTTGGTTACTGTTCAAAATCAGGATGAACCCACGGGAAAGAGCTGTGGGATCTATTTTAAATGATTCCTTACTAATCATACACACTGATTGGTGGTTTCTGTGCTGGGAAACGTAAAAATCCCCACGTGTACCATCATTAAATACTATATAAACATTAATAACTACCTCATTAAACAAGCCGTGCTGCCCTAAAATAGCAGACCTGTTGTGTAACAGATTATCTGGCAAGTTTTGTGGATGTAATAATGTAAATATTTAATAAACAGATCCAAAACGTTGGAGCTAAAATGACTTACGTGAGCAGAAGAACGGAGGTGTGACCAAAACTGACGATTAAATGTGTGCTTCTGGGGATTTTATTGGCATTACAGCTAAGACTGGTAGACAGAAAGATCCGGACTGTAATGCGGAGTATACAAACCCAAACATAATATGAATTAAAGAAGAGTATCCATAAAAACAGCCACAAAGAGATTGAGAAACTTTATTTTAGAATAAACAATTGGTAAACCCAGTTAGGACTTCCAATCTTTGGCATTATTATATTTTTATGCAGCGAGTAACATTTCAGAAAGTGTTAATAAAGCTGCACAGCATTAGATACAGACAGTGTTTATGCTTTTTAGATCAGACAGCGGTGAGGTTTAAATTTACATCATGTGAAGGGCCAAAAAAAGTCACTTAATCAGGTTTAAACAGAGCCCTTCTGTTAGTTACTTACTATGGAAGGCCAAAAGAGTAAACAAAAGTGTGCAGACACTCCCGACTCTTGCAATTTCCACCAAATTCACTAACTGTCTTGTTTTCTTGAGTTTTATTTACGTTCACCTGGTCATTCCTTTAGAAGAACTTAACCTAACTTTAAAATGACACTCTCACATCATAAAGAGATCTGAAGTTTAAGAAAAAGGAAAGTTGTTTAATTTTAAATCATATTAAAATAAGAACAGTAGTCAAGACATAAATGAGCAAACATTTAAAGCAACGATGAGAAAAGAAAACAACGAGAGCGTAAAAGTTAAAGTTCATCGACTCAAACAGAGGAATTAAAACAGGCCGGTGTGGGCCTGCCCTGGACAGGACGGTCAGCCCATTTCTAGCCTTTTTCATGTAAAACTGGAACAGGCCGGAGATAACCGTCATCATTTGTCATAAACAAAATGAATTAAGTGGTAAAAGTCAAACAGGCTTCCTGCCAAGTTAAACATCACTTCCTTTAATAAATCAAACATGGATTAGGTAAGCTGTTTGGCTGTGTAGTAAAACACACACTTTATGTCAATGTATGTCAAATTGTAAATCATAAACTTGTAAATCTTTTTGTAAATCTTAAAATCACCTTTTAATTTCTATATTTCTTTTTCTATTTCTATGGCCATTTGGATTGTTCTAAATATTTTATCTGATATATTTTTTATTTATTCTTGCAATTATTTCTGCCCCGTTACAGGTGGTGCCCAGGTCTGTACTTGTTACCCTTTCTTTGGTGTATTTTTGAGTGAAATGGTTTGGGTGGGCGTGGTCCTGGACAAAGGGTGGCATCCAAAAAGCTAAAACACCTTGGTTAAACCAAGTGGGACATTTCCTAACATACGTGCCCACTTGCATTTTTGGTTTTTGCCTCTGAGCTCTGCTGGATCTGCTGGGGTTTGATGGGCGTTTGGTGCTTAACCAATCAGATTAGGGCGTTGGCAAAGGTACCTACGAGAAAGATTAAAAGTTCTCGTAAACGTTTGATAGAATGATGTAATCAGGTGAAATTTGTATCAGTGTTGGCGAGGAGTGAAGGAGCTTCAGGAAGCTTCCACCTCAGGAGCGGCGGCGGCGGCGGCGGCGGCGGCTCCCTCATCTCCACCATCCTCCTCCTGCTCCTCTTCTACATGCAGTGCGTTGTGGGATAGGTCAGAGGTCTCCTGAGGGAGCGTAGCTGAAAGGGCGTATTCATCACTAACGCCCTCGATGATTGACAGCTCTACCTCACCTCTCTCATCCAGAAACACCTCCTCACTCTTCACCTCCACCTTCTCCTCTTTCACCACTTCCACCTCTTTCTCCACCTCTTCTTCCTCTTCAGGACCACCCTCTTTCTCTGTAGACCCCAACTCTTTCTCGACGCCCCCTCCCTCCTTCTCCGTGTCCTCCCCCTGATTGGGAGCGAGCTCGGCGTGGATCTCCATGAATCCCTCTGCGGGTTCCTCTCCCTCTTTAATCTTTCTGAAGATCCTAAACGACGAGCTCTTGTTCTTCTGGCTCAGGCTCTTCTTGATCTTGTCGCGTTTCTCCGCCGAGACGATCTTGTTCATCTTCTTCTCGAAGTTCTCGCGCGAGAACGCCTTCTTCAGGCTGTCCACCTTCTTCAGGCTGGAGCGCTTGAGCTTGTCGGCGCGAGACTTCTCCAGCGGTTCCATCGCCTCCGGGAGGTCCTCCTCGTCCTCTTCCTCGTCTTCCAGATCCTCGTCCGAGGAGAGCTGGACCGTGTGAAGCTCCTCCTCGTCCTGGGATCGATTGGGGTTGAGGGAGGCCAGTTCGCTTTCCGAGCCGTGGTCGGGATCCTTCACGAACACGCTGGAGGGGATCTCGTTTTGGTCCTGCAATAAACACACAATAAGAAAAAGGAGTGTTGTTTCATTTACAGATGATGAAACTCAACATTAAGAGTGGGACGCCAGTGACGGGGAGACCAGACGAATAGGGGATCAGGCCCCAGTGGTGGGGGTGAGACCCCTCCTTGGGACCACGTGCCCTGGAAGCCACGCCCTGACAGCAAAAGCTGTGCCCCTCGCTTGGCAACAACCATATGATTTGACAAACTGCAGAAGAAGACCTTTATTAGAAACGTTATGGCACCGTACAGCGATGTTCGTTTATGCGACGCACAGCAATGGCCAAACTTTTAAGGACATGTCCCAAGTTGTTAACGACCCTATTCAAGTGTTCCCTACATTAACAGCGTTTAGCACACACCTTACTGATACAGCCTTATAATTAGGGCTGGCTCGATACCATTTTTTCATGCTCGATACCGATACCGATATTTTTCCCAAAAAAGGAATATGTTGCGATACCGATAACAACCCGATACTCTGCTACCACCTCACGGCTGTTTTACTTTTACCATCCTCGAGCTTCAAATAACTGACATGATGACCAGCTAGCTTGGAACTCGAGTTCCAGCTATTGCTCACGTGACACGTGTCTGTTTACGCCGTGTCGTCCAAACTGAATTAAAACAAACGTGAAAGGAAAGATACCGGATTAGATTGAAATATATTCAGTCATTTTGCCAAATATCGGGCCGATACCGATACAGAATATCAGATCGGTACAGCCCTACTTATAAGGCAAGCAATGGAGGGTTTACGGTCTTGCTTAAGGCTTATCTGAGGTGAGATTTGAACCCTGGACCGTCTGGTCCAAAGTCCAGTACCTTAACCTAGGAATGGTGAACAGAGGGACGTTCAGGACACAAAGTTAGTGGTGTGAAAATTGTATTAACTTTGTATATAATCTATAATTTAAGCAACCAGTGATGAAATAAACCTTCACTTTATTTTGTACTCTGTGCCGTTTTCTATTCCTGACCATCTCACAGACCCCCGGGACTTTTCTCCCCCCTCCTTCTCTTCAGGAATCAGTGCCACAAGTGCAGTTTCTTCACTTTTTTTCCATTTTAAGGAGACGTCCGAACTTTTCTCCCGAAACTCCACCCACGAGGAAACGCTTCACTTCTGAACGCTTAGAAAAGAAACAGTTTCTTCTATGTATAGTAGCACAGCTTCGTCTCACGATTTCTAGGATATAGACGGCTCACAGAAACGAGAAATTAATTCTATAAAAACAGTTTTATTATCAGATTCTCTAGGTCTATTGTAAAAGTTACAGCCCTGTAACCTCGGTAAGAATTTCTTACTTCTTCGTCCCTTAAAAGAGACGGGGAGAGTTCAGACGAAGGAAGCCAAACCCAGCAGAACTCAGAGTTTCCACTGAGGAAGGACTGTGTGGTGATTTGGGAAAGACATCTGGACTTATGAAACACACACACACACACACACACACACACACACACACACACACACACAGGGTAATATCAGCATGAGGAATTCAGGAGGGAGTTTGAGTGCCCTTAGCGATAACACACCGAATTCCAATCAGAATGAGATCGTAGGCGTGTGTGTGTGTGTGTGTGTGGGGGGGGGGTTGGGCTTTTAGCGTCCTATGTCAGCGCTGGGGGGGGGCTTTGTTCTAATCCTCAGTCGGGAGCGCACTTGTAGGAAGCACGACACGACCGACCTGAATAACAGGAAGTGTAAGAACTCAGGAAGGAAAGTCGATTTGAGACAGAGCCAAAAAACAAAGAGGATTTTAACTGATACACTGAGGATTTATACACACACACACACACACACACACACACACACAAACACACACACACATAGCAAACCACCCTTTTTCAAAACCGAGTTCTGCAGAAGCTATCGATGTTTTGTTTCTAGCCACTGAACGTTCAGGTAATTACAGGTGTGTGTGTGTGTGTGTGTGTGTGTGTGATGGAAATTGGAATTGGAATTGACGAACCCGTCCCGGCTTTAATGGCGATTTAAAAGCATTTATTCCGTAACTCCCGGAGCAGGAATGATAAAGCTAAAGAGCAGGTCTTGGTTTCATCCATCAGGATTAGATTTGTTTATAAAGTAGAGGCATTTTTCTGGCTCGCTCCTCTGTCTGCTTCGTCTCGGACAGATTAAACTCGTTAAACTTCCTAACAAGCTGCAGATTAAAGGCAAACCAAGGCCGCCCTGTACCACCGGGCACGGGTCCCTGGGGGTGGGGGTCCCTGGGTCCATCAGATTATCGCAATCCCTACCCTCTGTCTGCCCATGTGCTTATGTTCTTCTACAGTATCTGTCTGAGTTACCTCTGGGACCGGGGTGCCCCCGCACACACACACACACACACACACACACACACACACACCTAAAAGTCAGGATGCTCCACCATACTACAGCTGAACTGGGTGTGTGTTTTACTGCTCTCACTTCTGCTGCCTAATAAAGTTGTCGTCAGGAAAGCTCAGAGTGTGTGTGTGTGTGTGATGGAGGGGTTGAGTGTTTAGATAGTTCCGTCTCTGCAGCTTCAACATAAAGGCAGAATGTTTACATTTCATAGCGAGAGATTCGAGGCTACTTTTTAAACGTTTAAAACCTACGATAAAACGCAAAAACCTCCGAACTCGAACACCTTTCTTTACGTAACTGAACCTAACGCGGACAGAACCCGGTCTGTTTGTTCCTTTGTTGCGTAAAAGTCACGTCCACACTTGTTATAAACCCCGGGGGCTACACACACACACACACACACACACACACACACACACACACACAGAGCACGCTCCGACTTTGATTCCCATATTTGGCCATCGCACAATTTAACACAAACAGGAGTAACATGATATGGAGGAAGATCAGACTTAAAGGAAGCTCGTCCGTCTGATGTTAAAGGTTCGAGGTGTGTGTGTGTGTGTGTGTGTGTGTGTGTGTGTGTGTGTGTGTTCTGCGAAGATCGAACAAAACACGTTTGATACACATTTTGAGCTCCTGTTGCTCTAACTGATCAGGATAATTGATTAATTCCATACATTAGTTT
>JAVSBV010002964.1:0-12931 GCA_033117975.1 Parotocinclus spilosoma | reverse complement strand
ACGTTTGAAGAACTTATCCAGTGTGATCTGACGCGCTTTTGCTGTGGCTAAGTGGCGACTTGTGGCTTTTTTGTAGTCAACGGAATTGTTAGGCAAAGACCTATAGGTGTCAGTAGAGGGCTGGGGAGAAACTTGGGAGCGTTGTAGTGATGCCAGAGACGAAAAGTTTCTTTACGGATATTACATACTGTACACGTTCTTTGACCTGATTAAGTGGAATTTTGGTACACGTATATAATAGTATTTGTTTTGCTACTTTAGGATTTGGTCCGAATAAGCTGTTGGTCCCAGTAACCGGTGGTCCAATTAACCGGAATTGACTGTATTTGGAAAAGGTTGGGCTTAAACTTAACAAATTTGTGCTCGTCTGCTCGGCACAGTCTTAGCAATGTCAGATTGGCACAGCAACAGGAAGGCTAACAAGCAAACATTTCATTTGTGGTATAAGATTATCTAGTTTTAACAGCTGTGTGGGAGATAAGAACAAGCTCAGAGGAAACCATGAGGGGAGAACATACAAACTCGTGGAATCTAGGCCGACAATCAGATCGGGTGTCTCTGGAGCTTTGAGACGACAGTGCTGACCACAAAACGATTCATATTGTTTGGAAAATGTGTGTTGTTAGTTTAAGTTCATTTTAGTAGTAGTAATAGTATAATAGCAGGGGTGAAAGTAGTTTTGGGCAGCACGGCGGCACCACTGCCTCACAGCAAGAAAGTCCCGGGTTCAATCCCATTGTGGAGCAGCCTGGGTCCTCCCGTGTCTTTGTGGGTTTACTCTGGGTACTCCCGTTTCCTCCAACAGTCCAAATACATGCATGTTAGGTTAATTGTTGTCTCTAAAGAAGCCCTTAGTGTGTGACTGTGTGTGTGTGTGTGTGTGTGTGTGTGCCCTACGATGGATTGGCACCCCATCTAGGGTTGTTCCTGCCCTTGCACCCAGAGTTGCCAGGTGGGCACCCAGTGTGGATTAAGCGGAAGATAATAAATGAATGAATAATAAAAGTTTGGTCCACTTTGGTCCTGGTTTATTTTAGCGTCTATTCAGTCCATCGCAGGGCTGGCATGGGTCACTTTTACAACCCTAACCCCAACTAACCCTAATCCCCTCCCTCATGCATGACCGATCATGCCTGGGTGACATCCGGCTTGGACAGAAGGCACCAATGGGACTCAAACTCAGGTCACCGTGGTAATTGCATTGTTTTGTTCCGAACATTAAAGAAACTATGCAATAAGAATAAAATACAGTGATGGTAAGAATATTTCAATACAAATACTTTTTGGTGATTCCCAGGCTGTAGACTCTGTTCTCCCTGTGTCTGAGTGGGTTTTCTCTGAGTACTCTGGTCTCCCTACACATTCCAAAAGCATGCTCTGAGTGTTTCTCGTTATCTGTGCACGTGATCAGCAATAGATTAGGAATTAGGTTTCCTTGGCCCACGACCCTGATTGAATTAAGGAAAACGAATAAATAATTATCATTTACATTGTGTCCATTTCTTCTTTCTTTTTTTCACTTTTTACAGCTGGATGCATTCTCCAGCCTCCGCTTTGAAAGTGGGGAGCCCATGGTGGATACATTTCGTCCAGTGCAGCCTCTCAATAATCAAAAGGTCACTTATTCTGGATATACTCTTACATCTGTCAGTTCTGTGCTGGTCCTGCTTTCTTTTCTCATAAGCTTTTCTTCTATTTTGGAATAAGGGCTGGTCGTTCTAGTCTGTAATTTATTTGTATTTAAATGTCAGTGCTCTAAATTGCTTTATGCTTTGTTACAGTACAACAATCTTCCATTAGGTGCTCTGGTAGCTCCTGGGTTTTGACTCGTATGACAGATAATTATGACAGCTGGAGAACAATAAACATAATTTAAAGGAGGAGCCATAAAGTTTTTATCATCTACCTTCTTCTGACGTAGCTTATCACCTCTGCGTATGGATGTAGTGTTTGAACATAGAGACGACTGTGCTTTTTATATCTTTTATCTACAATGGTTGGTATACAATAAAAGATTTCAAAGAGATGTCGTGCACTTGTGTACTGTGATCAGCTTGATTATTAAGCTGGAGACAAAAATATGAACTATAGCCCATTTAGCTGATTTATACTATTAGTAAATAATTTGTCTGTTTGTCAGTTGTTCGGTGTACTAAATAATCCAGATGTTAGTTGTTAGTTGTCTGTTTTTGAAACCCTGTGTATGGTTGTTTCAGGATTGAAGTGTATTGCTCACAAAAATTAGGGGATACTGCAAAATGAAATGTGCCCTAATTTTTGTGAGCAGGTACCAAACTGAATAAAGGAGGAGTGACTCTATAAAAACTGTAATCAATATTTAATGGATGAACACTGGTGAAATGAAAGCGCTTTAAAAACGTTCTCCTCTATATTGAAACACAGACGTTCATGCATCAGTTTTTCCATTTGCTTGGGTTTGTGTTCAAATGTGTAGATGCCTTTTTTCATTCTCATATCGTTTGGGTCATTCCTGAGAGCTGGAAGATGTAAGTTTTCTTGCTGTGATCCTATGTTTTCTGAAATTAAAGTGTTGGTTTATGTATATAAGGTGCTTTATAGATGCCTTCATTTTCTAAACATCCTCTTAATTATAAGCTCATCCAGTGTAAAACTGCTTTCATTGTTAATTGACAAACTGGAGATGAAATAATAAAATTGTGTTCCCTATATAGCCGACGATCATGTTTGAAGAATCCAAAACAAAAACAAAAAATGTTTTTTTTTATATATTTCTCGGATCTGCCGCAGCAACCATGGTTGAAATTTTTCTTTTTTAATTTAGAATTATTTTTTAGCTTTTTCCGCCTCCCGTGGAGAACCAACAGTTTTCTTTTGTTCATTTATTTTTTTCCAGATTCACTTTAATTTAATTGTAGGTTAAATACATTTTATTTTTAAATAAAAATGTATTTTTATTTCTTCCCCCTTCCTTGTATTGATTCCACATAGTCCTAGAGAAATCGAAAAGTGCTGAAAAATAAAGATTTATTTTAATTTTTTTCCTCCCTCCTCAGTAGATTCTTAAATAGGGACATCCGAGGAACAAGCAATTAAATTCTGGCCTAAAAGAAAGCACAAAGACTTTAGAACATGTTTTATTTCTAAGTGTGACAGTAAATGAAAATGACTAAAATGGATTTACAAAAATTTGGGTCAAATGAAAAAGGTTCAGAAAGTTATTTTTACACAAAGAAAGAGACCTTCTGACTGATTATAAGAGTAAATCTGACAGATTATGACAAGCTCACTGCTTCATTTGTCTCTGTTAACCTCTAGACTGATCCCACTCTGCAGACTTCCTCTGTAAAGGAATAAAGAGTTCAGTAAAACATGTTTACAGGTGCATGGGGGTAAAGCACTCAGAGGATTTAAATGCCTTACTGGACACTACTGTTGATCTCCCAAAACATGGCTGTCACTCAAAGAATTAGCTGTGGTGTTTCAGACAGGTTATCTTATCCTACAGACCTGCTTCCTCTGCGAGGCTTCTTCCGAAACCTGGAGGCAGCAGATCTCCTCCACACACAGAAGGAGCCTGAGACGGGAGGGACAGAGAGGAGGAAGTCTCAGGAAATTGCTGTTAAGTGGTTCTTGTGGCTTTGTGGCTTTTTCTGATCAGATCCTTATTGAGTGGAGTACTGTTTCACATGATGTCCATATGGTACCTTTAATCATTCTGAGAAAAAAGAGCATGTTTCCACAAAAGCATCATCCAGCATGTGAGTTACCTCACATGTTAGCAAACAAAGCCTTAAGTCACAGTGGTTTGGCTCACATGAGGAGCTGTGGTATACGCTTCGAATGTAATCTGCTGGCAGGAAGAGCCACTATTAGTTCCTCTGGTTTTGGATGAAACAGTGATATGGTCTTTGTGAATGCCGGGATGTTTTTTTAATAGGCTCGTTTACATCTATAGCTTATAGTGGGCGCCCATATTCAGGCTGACTTACAGTTAAACATCTGAGGGGTGCACAAGGTTCAGAAAGTAGCAGCTTTGCAGAGCTGGGACTTGAACTCACAGCCTTTTAATCGTTTTGTGTCTTCCCTTTCTGTAGGACAGAAATTGATTGTATCTTTTTATCCATCCTCTGATTAATCCTTGGTGTCATCCTTTATATAGGAACCTGATGCCGAGGACCCTTGATGGCCAGATCACCATGGAGAAAACACCCAGCTATTTCGTCACCAAAGAGACTCCTTCCCGCTTGTGTGCTATGGACTGCGACACCAAGCTCATCGTTGTGGTGCGGGACCCAGTGACCAGAGCTGTATCTGACTACACGCAAACTCTGACCAAGAGTCCTGGACTCCAGTCCTTTCAGACCCTGGTATTCAAGAACTCCAGCTCTGGAGTCATTGATGCTTCATGGAGTGCGGTACGTATCGGTATGTACGCCCAGCACTTAGAGAATTGGCTCCAGTACTTCCCGCTCTCCAGCTTCCTGTTCGTCAGTGGAGAAAAATTGGTGAGTGACCCGGCTGGTGAGGTGGGAAGAGTGCAAGACTTTCTGGAACTCAAGCGCATTGTTAGCAACAAGCATTTCTACTTCAACCAGACCAAAGGCTTCCCATGTCTCAAGAAGTCAGAGGGAAGCAGTAGGCCACGTTGCCTGGGGAAATCCAAGGGCAGGACCCACCCAAACATCCCGAAAGAGGTGCTCCAGAAACTCAGGGACTTCTACCGACCCTTCAACCTCAGGTTCTACCAAATGACTGGACAGAACTTTGGATGGGACTGAACTGTAGGCCCAGTGGTATTCCAAATGCAACTGAACTTATAGCATCAAAAGAATGGCCAAAATAGTGGTGCTGTGCTTAGAACTGATGCTGGACAACTCCGGATCCTGGGTTTGAACCTCCCTCAGTGTATTCTTGGTCTGGACTGACTGAATTACTGCCAGGTGTGAGGGAGTATACGCCCAGTATTTTTGGGATAGGCTCTGGACTTACCTTGACTTACCTTGACTCTCACCAACATAAAGCAGGTAATGAGGGTGAGAAAGTGATTAAATACAATGTTTAGATGATTTAATCAAACCAAAAAGTATCAACTAAAATATAAAAAGGTGCTCTAACACCTGACACCTTGATGAGATGTTCATGGAAATACTCAAAATATGCAAGCACACGATAATGCAATCCAGTAGAGTCTTACCTAGATCAAAGGTTTAACAGATTTAACAGGTTTATAACTCAAGGTTGACTGTACACATTGGTGCAGTACTTTCATTTATTGTATTTGGTTACATACCTAAGAAGTTTGGCATGTTCTTTCCATATTACTATGGTTTTCCACCTGGGATTCCATCTCTCAATCCCTAAAACACCCAAAAAAGAACCCCCTGGCAGCTGATTTGGCTACTGTGAGTTGCTGCCATGCCCTACAAGCGGACATTGCAGGGTTTTGATGGACTGTCTAGCTTCTAAGATATGCTCTGAAGATAAAATGACCCTAATCAGGATGAAGCATGAATAGCAACAATTAAAATACTTGAAATGCTGTTCATCAAAACACTTAATAGCCATAAGTCAGATGGATATCGCAATGCCAGAATTCTACATTTGATAGTTGGTACGAAACACGTTGGTTTTTGGAACTGAAGATGTTTTCTTTAAATTTGATGAGGTTGTCTATTTAATTTGATGTGAATATATATATATATATATTTATCCACTAATGGTTTAACCATACACCAGTATTGCATGGGGTTCTTTTATCAACCAACTTGTTTAAAACATCCATCAGCCACATTTCACATTTAAACACTGCACTATACTGTAATGTTTCATTTATGTTTAAAAATTGTAGCTGCATAAGAACCTAAATTGAACTTAAATTAAACACTACACACTTCCTTCCAAAGGGCTTTCAAAATTTGCTACTGTGAGAAGCTTGAAACTGAATAAATTAAAATTTATTTCACCCTCAACTATTGTCCTTTTTTCAACAAGAAAATGTTTGTGAATATTGTGTAATATAACCATTATATAGAACCTCTACCTTTAGTGGTCAAAAAAATAGAAAAAAACTATTTTGCTGAAACAATGCCTAAAACTTTAAAATCACATTGAAATGTCTTTCAAAAGTATGTAAACCTCAAGTGTAATGGCCAGCTTTCTCAAATAATAAGATTAGATTGGAGGTGTGGGTTCAGTCAGCTCTTCCATGAAAGTTAAAGAAATATCCTTCCCAACTGTGAAGCATGATGGAGGGTGTTTGGATCTACTATACAGCTGTCCCTGTTTTACGATAGTCCGATTTACTATTTTGACTTAACGGTGGTAATCCAATAATACTCATAAATACACATTTAGCAGAAAACCATGCTCTAAATTTTGAATTTCAGTTTATCCCTGGGCAAGCAATACACAGTTTGATCATCTCCCATACTCTCCCATACTCTCCCATACTCTCAATCAGAAATCAGCAATGTGTGATGTACATGTGTCAAGTGGTGCTAGTAATGAGTGCTAGGAAATGTAGTGAGATGAGGAAAAGCTGTGGCTGGACAATAATCATTTTGTTTTTGTTTTTTTACTTGCAATACATTATCTAATAAATGACATAAGAAATGAAACAACATTATAATATACTGTAAAATAAGCTTCATGCTTTTAATATTGCAAAGCAGAGGCAATTTTGAGAAAATACTGATTGCTGGCAATAAATGCTGCTACACATTAGAACTTCAAGATACAGACTGCATATGTACGTCACTTGTAATAAATCCACTGTAAACTAATATGTTGTATCAGGGGTCATCGATAACGATTGCCAAAATGTTCTTTGCCAATGTTCAACGGCACGAAGCGGGTAAGTTTATGTGGGGGTGCGCAATGCGATGACAGGACTATGTGCTGTATGTGAGGCCAAAGTGAATTCACTTACATATATTGTGCAAATTATTGTCCCGTCCATTTGCACGTAGAGTAAAAAACAAACCAATGATATTATCTGTTGACAACGACGTCGCAAGGAGGCTGCAGGCAAACGGCATGGTGTTCAAGGAGAACTGCGTTTTCCTGAGCCAAATGTGGCCTGATTGTAGGGAATGTCCTAGCATTTTGATATTTATCTCAATTGATCTATAAACATCCTTGCTTGGCACTACCTCACTATATTTTGGAGCAATAAAGGACAGGGGAAACCCAGCAGGAGCCTCAGGCTGAATATTTAAATCCAATGAATCCCAACCTATTTTTCATCTCATTAGAAATATAGTTATGTAATGCACTTAAGTGTCTAATTATACGTGCGGTGTTCTATAATTGTATTGTGGTGTTTTCCACATCAAAACTTTTCATAGCTTTTCCTCTGTGTTTTTTGAGCATGAGTGCTTCATACATCATCTCTTTCCCTTTGTTACTGTGCAGCTTCTAAAAAACAGAATATGCCTGAACTTGTACTTCATTTTCCAAACATCATCTGTTCTATGCCTTACATCTTTATGTTTGTATTCTGATTAAGCTGGGTGCTTTATTTTCTTATTTACACACTAGGTCACACATTAGTTATATTTGGGTCATATGTGGGATGATCTGAAGGACAAAAGCCAGTAACACGTTGCACTAAGTTTACAAATGTGTTATGGAATTTTGGTTTCTATAATATAATACCACACTTACTGGATGTTGGACCCACTTCTACCTTCAGAACTAGCTTTTAATGTGGCATAAACTCAACAAGGTGCTGTAAACTTTTCTCAGAGATCTTGGTCCATACTGACATGGTAGCATTATGCAGTTGTTGGTGGCACATACATGTTGAATCTCCTGTTCTTCCACATCCCAAAACTGCTGTGTTGGATTGAGGTCTGCTGACTGTGGAGGTCATTGGAGGTGCAACGAACACATTTTGATGTTCAAGAAATCAGTTTGAGATTATTTGAGCTTTGGGACATGGCACATAGATGGTACACTGTGCTCTTAAAGTGATGGGCATGGTCAGCAACAATACTATGTGGCATTTAATCAGTGGTTTTTCCTAATTAATACCCCCAGTTATGTGTCCAGACAGAAAGCACCACCAGGACTCGTACCTAGGTCAGCATTGTGGTTACCTAGGGAATTGGTGCTGTAACACCCAAGCGCCACTATATCAAGTCAAGTCAAGTTAAGTTTATTTGTCACATATACATTGTAGCAGGTACAATATACAGTGAAATTGGAACCATCAACCCGTCTGAACATACAATATGACAAGGTGTGTGTGTGTGGGGGGGGGGGACAAGACAGGAAGACGTAACTAAGGAAAACTAGAATATGGTAAACATTGGGAAAGATTGGAGATAAAAAAAAGCCCTGCCCACATACTGTCCTCCGAGGAGCACAGTATATGAGCATGAAGACAAATTAAGGATAAGAAAACAGTAACAACGCTCACACAGACCCGTCACGAGGCGACTGGGGGGAGGAGCAGAAAATGGAAGGCATGTTCATAGGTTGGGAGACCAAACAGTCGCTTGCCCAAAAGCACATTTTACATTTTAAAAAACTACATAATGGTGTGATTTCAAATAGGTGATTATAATCAGGATTTGGTTCAGAATCAGAACCCACAAAAAAGTTTGTTAACAAATGCATGAGAAATGTATTGAAATGTTTAAAAACAATGTTCCTTAAGATCATGCCTGTGATCTCTGATCCCTCAGACGCCACTGCATCAAGAAAGGCGTCTTATAGAAGACGCCTCATATTACCCATGTCCAGAAATGTCATAAACTTCTCTGCGCTTAGAGGTGAAAAGGATTATCTGGACTGTTGGGGATCAAGTCCAAAAGTCAGGCTCTGTCATACTTTGGGGCTGTGGCAGGGCCCATGACAAATGTCATTTACACTTATCTGATGCAGCATTAATGCAAAAAAGTACACTGAGATAACAGAGCGGAATTTGCTGCCTTCAAGACATCTTTTCCAGGGACGCCCATGCATTTTTCTCAACAATACAATGCAAAACCACATGCTGCACACAACACAAAGGCATGGCTGTGGAATATGATGGTACATATAATGGACTGGCCTGCCAGCAGTCCTGACTTAGCCCCAATAGAGAAGTGTGGAAACTGCGACAATGATGATCTCGTACTGTTGCACATCTTAAAACTTGCAGGAAGAATAAGACAAAATAACACTTAAAGCATGAAATCACTGGGTAGATTTTATGGTAACAGAAATTCACAAAGTGGTGAATGCTTTTACAGTCAAAACTTTTTTCTTATGTGTTGCAGGCCTAAAATGCAAGAACAGATTTTATTAGCAAATGAAATGAAGTGGGCCAGACGAAATAAATCTTAAGAAAAACAATTTTTTTTTTAATTTGCATTTTCTGTATTGTGATTTGTTTTTTTCTAATTAGGTTGCTATATGGAACCTTTCTAAGGAAACAAAATAAGAAAACTGACCTGCTGTTTGAAACCTTTTTAGAGGGGACAAATAAAATAAAATAAAATGCAGAGCTTTATTGAACCTTGTCAAAAAGGAGGAAGATTGATGTTAGAGATTCCAGTTCTATAGGAGATCAAAATAAAAAACGTATGGAATCTATCTGGAATGTTTTAAAGGGTCTAAATTACGAACCATATATGATTCCTGGAACAATGATTCCTAACCCTATTTGTTAACACCGTATATGACGTTATTAAATCTACCTGAAATAAATTCTAAATGAGTTATTAGGCTCTTAATTTAGAACCAAAAGAGAGATCATTGTTGGTTCTTGATCTCCAGCACACTCACACACCTTCTGTGTCTGGATCGTCTTCTCTTCGGGCCTCCTGTTGCGTGTGAACTGCTCTGTGTGAAGATGCATGAAAAATCACCCGACGGCGCAGCGTGTGTGCCTGCATGTGTGCGTCCTTGTGTATGTGTGTGTGTGTGCGTGTGTTGTGTTGTGCGGCTCCTCTGTACCTCAGTGACAGCATTTCAGGGATTTGGATGATCATCAAGTTGCCGCCTACACACACACACACAAACACACACACACACACACACTCAGAACTCGAGCTGTACTGAGCAGCCATAACACTTGCTCGCCCTCTTTCTCTTGGAGATATGTACATAACACCCTACCCACGACTTTTCTCTATCTCACTTCTGCAAGCTGCTGAGATTTTTTTAAATGTTAATTAATTTTGTTTGATGTTGTTAATGATTTGGAGATCAGGTTTACTGAATGACTAGAATTGCTCAGCATCACAGCACAGCCTCTGTCTGATTCTCAAACTAGAGCTAAAGGTTCCAGCATTTATAACATGACAGAGGGGATGTGTTTTATTTCAGCCACAAGAGTATTAGTGAGGTAATGCCAGTAATGTGTTGGTTTACAGTTGGTGGAATTTGGAAGCCTGTGCTCTCCACATTTATTTCAAACCCGGAATTTGGAAGTCAGTTCTCTGTGATATCTTTGTTGTAACACTAAGAATGAACAACTATGAACTGGATTAAGCCTGTGTATGTAATTGTGTATGTAATATGTGTATCTATAACAATCCGGAATAATTGAAACCTGTCACGTTATTGAGAAGCACTGTGCTCACCTACAAGCTCAAACTAACACTTGTAATCTGGATTATATCTGCTTAGGTAGTGTAAGTGGTCTAACATGCTTCCTAACACCACAATGACATTGTTTCAGTATCAGTGTTGCCTTTACATAGGCATTTCTGGGCTGTGCCTGAGATAAGGAAGGTCAGACAGGGGGATCACATCCATGGTGCTGCAACAGCAATTGCTCCTCTGCACTGCAACAAACTGGACTACTCTGAGGGTATATAAGTAAGGGAGATTTTTAGAGGGAGTTTATATTGCAATACAATCAGAAAGTCTTCAAACCCTTTTCTTGTAGTTGATGATGAGGTTTGCGCACATGTCAGGAGAAATTTTGGTCCACTCCTCATTGCAGATCATCTTCAAATCATTAAGATTTGCGGGATGTCACTTGGCACCTCGGACCTTGAGCTCCCTACATAAGTGTTCTGTGGGATTAAGGTCTGGAGACTGGCTAGGCCACTCCATTACCTTAATTAAGACCTAAATGCTTATTTGTATGCCATTCCTTTATTGCCTTGGCTGTATGTTTTTGGTCATTCTCGTGCTGGAAGACCCAGCCACGACCCATTTTTAATGTCCTGGCAGAGGAAAGGATGTTGTCACTGTTGTCAGGATTTTATGGTACATGGCTCCATCCATTCTCCCATTGATGCAGTGAAGTAGTACTGTGCCCTTAGCGAAGAAACACACCAAAACATAATGTTTCCACCTCCATGCTTGACAGTGGGGACGGTGTTCTTTGGGTCATAGTTAGCATTTCTCTTTCTCCAAACATGGCAAGTTGATATAATGCCAGAGAGCTCATGTTTTGTCTCATCTCACCATAGCACCTTCTCCCTATCACTCTCAGAATCATCCAGGTGTTCATTGGCAAACTTCAGACAGGCCTGCGCATGTGCCTTCTTGAGCAGGGGGACCTTGTGGGCACTGCAGGATTTATTCCATTGCAGCGTAATGTGTTACCAAGGGTTTTCTTGGTGCAGGAGAGCAGGAGAGGATCTACATAAAAGAGTAGCGGAAAATTCTTAAATCCAGGTGTGCCAACCTTGCGGCATCAAACTCAAGAAGACTGCAGGCTGTTATCGCTGCCAAATGTGCTTTAACTAAGGACTGAGCGGGGGTATGAGGGTATTGAGTGCAGAGGGATCTTTTTTTATTATTATTGAGCACAAGGCACAACATAGAAACACAACACAGCATAGGAATTTAGTTTAGTTTTGAAGAAGTTCTATCTATTCTTCTATGCATAAATTCCAGCAGGACAAACAAACCACTGCAGCACAGTAGAGAGAAAGCCCATCACATGAAGGCTTACAGAAGAGTAGAAACAGCAGTAGAAGTGCAAGAAAGCAAGGACCTGGAGGACAGTGATGCTTACGGGCTTGGTATAAACAGTTTGACATTAGTTGTCATGTCAGGTTTAGAGAGCAGCTTTCGCCGCCTCCTACAATCCTCTTGCTCACATTCCTACCCCTGTGGATATAAATATCATTTCATTCTGCGACAACCTCTGCTCTGCTGCATTATGCATGAATCCTGGATGCTGTCATTGGAACCCACACTGGGAAATCACACACTCTGTGCTTTCTCTTCTCCCTCTCTCTCTTAAAAAAATCTAATTAGGTGCTAAATTGTTTTACCAGTGGTTCAACACCAGCCAGTTTTAAACTACACACCACAGCCATCATCCAACCTTCAGGTACCAATTAGCCAATACAGTCTTCACATAGCTTATTAGTGCCTCCATAAGATATATAGATAGATGATGAATAAAACAGGACCTTAACATTCTTGGGCCCTGTGGGTAGTACTATCCTCGGAGAGAAGGTCCTTGGGCCGTTTGTATGTGGAAATTGCATGTCCTCTCGGTGTCTGAGTGGGTTTATTCCAGGTGCTTCAGTTTCCTTCCACAGGACAAAGACATGCTTTAGGTTAATTTATGATGCTAAGGTGGCCTAAATAAGTGTGTGAGTATATGGCCCTCCAAGATGGATTGGCACCCTGTGTAGGGTTGTTCCTGCCTTGTACCCTGTGTAACAGGCTGGGTACTGACTCTCCCATGATAAGAATAAGAAAGTAAGAAAGTCAATAAGAAAGTAATTGAGTTAATGAATGTGTGAACATTTCATTCATTCCTTTGCTTATTTGCAGCAATACCAGCACAGGGCACAATCTGATTAACTAAGCCTGCTCAGGGTGCCAATCCATTGCAGGGCATATTCACACACTTACAGACAGTGGGACACTGCAACCCTTGAGGAAGGCGGACGCACTTTTTCCCTCTCCTATCTCCTATCTGTTCCTGCTTGCTCTACTGTCTGTCTGTGTACTCTGCTCCTAGACGTGGATCTTCAAAAAGAAA
>JAVSBV010002953.1:0-12931 GCA_033117975.1 Parotocinclus spilosoma | reverse complement strand
GGATTTGTTTCGGTACTTTAGGATTTGTTCCGAATAAGCGGCTGGTCCCATTAACCGGTGGTCCTATTAACCGGAATTGACTGTATTTGATACATGGCCGATTGTGCAAGTTTTTCAACCAACAAAGAATAGAGAGGTCTGTAATTTTGATTAATTTTGTGAGAGACAGAATCTTAAAAACTCCCGGAAAATACATGATTATGAAATACAAAAAATGCACGATTTTTTAATATTTAATTTGCATTTTATTGCATGAAACTTGTATTGCCTTGTATTACATCATACTTTGGGGGTGCTTTTCCGAAAAGAGGACAGGATAAATCCAGCATCAGCCCCAAAATCTGACCTCTGTAATGCAAACAAAAATTTCTGTAACAAATATTAAGTTCTGTTTTTTATATTGTATCAAATACTTATTTAATGCAATAAAATGTTAATTAATTATTTAAAAATCATTCAGTGTGAGCTTCTGGATCTTATAGTTGAAATGTACCTACAATAATAATGAAAGCCCTCTCCATTATTTGTAGATAGGAAAACTGGCATTGTATCGAATATCCATTGTTCCCACTTTATGTAACAGAAATTATTAACACTGAAATCAAGCGCTGTCTGTAAGACAATAACTACCTTAAACAAAGCCAAATATACACTAACAGTGGGGGAAATACATATTTAATAAACTGCTGATTTTGCAAGTTCTCCCACATACAAAGTCAGAATCTAAAAACAAAATCCAGAAAATCCCATTGCATGATTTAAAAAAAGTAATTTGCATTTTATTGCACAAAATTCAGCTTACAGGTTTCGAGGCTGTTGCTGGGCAACATTGAGTTTCTGCTCCCTAATGGGCTGGAGACTGGCTAGGATAGTCCAGGACCTTGAAATGCTTCTTACAGAGCCACTCCTTCGTTCAAACAGGCCTGGACATTTGCTGGTGTGAGCAGGGGGACCTCGGAGCCCTGCAGGATTTTAATCCATGACGGTAGTGTGATACTAATGATCATCTTTGATGATTTAGAGTCCTCTTGTGTTTCTTCCACAGTTTCATCAACAGTTGTTGCACTTTCACCAAGCTGCTTGCCTATTGTTGTGTAGCCCATCCCAGCCATGTGCAGGTCTACAATTTTGTTTCTGGTGTCCTTAGAAAAATCTTGGGCATGGTGGAGAGGTTGGATTATAATTGATTGAGTGTGTGGTCGGGTGTTCAAACAGATGCAATTACTACAGATAAGTGCAGAACAGAAAAGCTCCTTAATGAAAAAATAACGGGTCTGTGAAAGCCAGAATTCTTGCTGGTTGGTAGGTGAACAAATACTCATTTTATGCAATAAAATACAAATTAATTATTTAAAAATCTTATCATGTTATTTTAGATTCTTTCCCAGCTAAAGTGTATCTATGATAAAAATTACAGACCTCTCCATTCTTTGTAGGTGGTAAAACAAAATCGGCAGTGCATTAAATACTTATTTTTCTCACTGTAAGAACTACATACAAAAATGTCATGCTTAGCTACTTCTTAGTTTCTTGACAAAACAAAAGCTCCTGGCATTTCTGTTTTTTTATTAGCCTGCTTACCTGGACAGGTCATTTAGTAGACTGAGTACATCCTGTAGAGCATTATTTCCAGCAGTTTGATTACTAGAGCATTCTGTAGCTCTAGCCAAGTGATTAGTCAATAAGCTGGATACTTGTTGGGCTAGTCCAGAATGCAGTGCATCTGTAGAGCTACCTGAAATATGAAAACTTCCTCATCAACAAACAACAATACGAATGTATTTTACGTTTAATACACATATGGGACAAAGCACTACATTTCACTATCCATCAAAAGTGAAGTTTCAGCATTTTTGAACGAGTCCTTTAATGGCTAAACAGTTTAAAACCACATGGCCCACAGCTTTATCATTATATTAGCTATTATATGAACTAATGTACAACTGCATGTTTTACATAAAAAAATGTTTGAGGTTTTGAACTTAAATTAACCAGATCTCCCTCCTTCATATCAAGACTTTGTCAGAAAAGTAGACCACATCAGCATATAAAGAGTAAGGAACAATAAAGAATGTTAAAGGTTTTAAAAATAAAATACATTACATCAATTTCTGGTATCTACAAAGAAGCTCCTTTCTCCAAAAAATGATCAAAATCCCAAATACAGTGTTCCCTCGCCACTTCGTGGTTCACCTTTCGCGACCTTGGTGCATCACAGGTTTTCAAAAAATATTATAATACTATAATATATCGCGGATATTCGCTTTTTCCCAGGTTTTTGCGGAACTTTTACATAAAAAATAAATCACAAAATTTATTTACAAAAAAGATTAATTCTAACAATAAAATAATGTTATCCCTCAATGTGTGGGATATGATGTGCTGTAAGCTCGGTACGGACAGAGCATGTATGGTGTGTTAAGTAAAGAGAACGTTCCATTACTTCAGCGTGTTGCTCGATTATTCAACAGTTAAAAACACTACAATAGCGTATTTAATCAGTTCTACGGATAAAATAGTGTATACATACTTAAATAAATATAGCGTCCCTACTTCACGGATTTTTGTTTATCGCCGGTCCTGGAACGTAACCCATGCCATAAACGAGGGAACACTGTATACAAAATTGCATGCATTTTTTTTTTAATCCTAAGAATAGGGTAAGGTTGAGTATTCCGATTCATTACTTTCAAAATTATTGTTATCTTTTTATAGTTTATTTTTTTATCTTTTTTTTTAATTGTCATCTTGACTTAAAGTGTAACATTGAAGGTGGCACCACATCTCCACAAATGCACCATAGTTTTGGATGGTAACATGCCCACAGAGTTTTGGCCATATAATGTATAAATGGCACCAATGAATGTTTAGTCATGTTTGGCTTGCTTGATCGTGTGTAATTAAGGCATTGCTGTGTTATGACTGTTAACACTATTCTAAAAAAAAAAAGATTTGAAGCTCGCTGCTCACTCAGAGTTAATTACGAGCCTCTGACTCACCCAACAGATCAAAGCATGGCCACGTTTCGATCCATGGCGAGCATGTGACAACGGTTCGCAAATGGTAGGGTTAGCAAATAAACACGTCTGCTAGCAGCTGCAGCTCCGGGTGAGATGTTGAGGCGTAAGTGTGTGTCACGTCGTCTGAAGTTGCTGCAGGTGGACTTCACGTGATGGGCGACAAACAGCGCAGACACTGTTTCTCTCCTAAGGAGGTATGTGTATATCAACAAGTGCAGGTCACCCTCAGCAGCTGTGTTTTTCCTCGCTCGGTCCCTGATGGGCGTATGAAGTGCGTTTCATGGCTAATTTATGACAGAGCTTATGACATGCATTTGAAATTTCCGGAAAATTTCAGAAGGGCCAAAAGGTGTGCCTGAATTCTGGCCTAGCTACTAGCAAGTTTAGCACAACTCAGTTAGCATCTTATCTGTTAAAACGGCTGGATTTCTTGATCACAAATGATCGACTGCTTTCAGTCAGAGGCAGTTTCTCCGGCTTTTTCGTATTAAGTAATAAACATTTGCAAGTACAGTCGATTCCGGTTAATGGGACCACATCAGGACGTGAACGTTTTGGTCCTAATAACCGGCTGGTCCGATTAAACAAACATGTCCTATGTTACAAGACGGGACGTGCTATATAACATATTAAATGATTATTAACCCTTTATTGTGCAATTTACATGTATAGCGAACGTACAAACAAGAACTACTGTTGCTTACGAATCTCATTGAAAAACAAATTTACAAACAAGGTTTTTGAAACGATCTACAACACAATGTATAGATACTCAGCATGTGAAGCATAATACTGTAAAAAAAACCAAGTTCTTACTAAATTCCAGTCAACGTTTGAAGAACTTATCCAGTGTGATCTGATGTGTTCTCTTGACGGACTGCACTTGAACAAAATCAAGAAAGTGGTGGGCGTGTTCACCTCCCGCTGGTTTTGCTCTTGTCAACACAACTCTTCGGATTTCCTGACCTTTGATAAAAGCATAAATTCTTCTGGGGATCCCCCAAATCCTCCCATATTTCACTGATATGCTTTGCAGTGGCTAAGTGGCGACTTGTGGCTTTTTCTTATTTGCTCTCATGTTCTATGGTCCGATTAAGCGGAATTTTGGTCCAAATAAGCGAATAACATTACACCTATATAATAGGATTTATTTCGGTACTTTAGGATTTTCATTTTATTTCTCATTAATGTACACTCAGCATCCCATCTTGACAGAAAAAAACAGACATAGAATTTTTTGCAAATTAATTAATAAAGAAAAACTGAAAAATCACATTTATTATTTAGTAGAAGCTCCCTTTTGAGCTGTACAGTCATGAGTCTTCTTGGGAATGATGCAACAAGTTTTTCACACCTTGATTTGGGGATTCTCTGCTATTCTTCCTTGCAGATCTTCTCCTGTTCCATCAGGTTGAATGGTGAACTTTGGTAGACAGCCAGTTTCAGGTCTCTCCAGATATGCTCTATTGAGTTTAGCTCAGGGCTCTGGCTGGGCCAGTCAAGAATGGTCACAGAATTGTTCCAAAGCCACTCCTTTGTTATTTTAGCTGCATGCTTAGTGTTCTGGCAGATGTTACCTCCTGTCAGTAGAAGGTGCTGTTGTTTTGGCCATTCAACGCCTTGCCTCAGTTTGTCGCACGCTGAGGAAGCGACCTGTAATGAAAAAACAGTTTGTGGACTGTTGTCAAAATATTTGATAACGGACATGCGGAACCAGCACCACCGCTGAACGAACAAGAGGAGTGCTGGTACCTGCCTTTCTTGGGGTTTACCACCAGACCAGATAAGGGTGGTCCGAATCTCAACAATACCCTGATTGGTGTGCTGATGCGGTTCCGCAAATTAACGAGTGGCAGTCACTGCCGATATCAAGCAGATGTTCCATTGTTTGTTAGTGCGAGAAGATCATAGAAACTTCTTGCGCTTCTTTTGGCACCGAAACAACATAGAGGAGCCTATAACAGAGTACCACATGATAGAAACCTTGAAAGAAACCTTGGCCACATCAAATCTGACACTGCACAAGGCTTTGTTGAGAGAGCTTACCACGGAGGCTCGTCAGTGGGATGACCCACTTTCTAAGAAAAAGCTCAAGGAATGGTGTGAGCGGAAAAACTCCCTCAAAGATCTAGAACACATCAGAATCCCAAGAATGTACACTTCCATCTCTCCCTGCAGTTCCACATACAGGGAGCTTTGCATTTTCTGTGATGCCTCCACTCAGGCCATTGCAGCCGTGGCCTATATCAAGGTCAAGAACGCAGAAGGAAAGAGTGAACTCTGATTTGTGCTTGACAAGGCCAAGCTACCAACACTACCAGAGGTGACAGTTCCCAGACTTGAGCTCTGCTCAGCTGTTCTGGCTTTAGAAATTGCAGATCTCATAGAAGTCATAGAAGAGATGGATGTTCAGTTTCATTCAGTTAAGTTCTTTTTCCGACAGTAAAGTCATCCTTGGATACATTCGCAATTAGTCGAGAAGATTTTATGTTTATGTCAGCAACCGTGTGCAGGAGAATCACAAAGTCATCCTCACCAGAACAATGGAACTATGTTCCACAAACATGAACCCAGCTGACCTGGCTTCAAGGTCAATCCCTGAGAACACCTTTATGTCTAGCATGTGTCTAAAAGGACCGGACTTCCTGTTGAAGCCAGAAAAGTTTGGGGCTGATTGGAATCGTCCTTCAACTTGGTTAATCCGAACTCTGACCCAGAAGTCCGCCTTCTAGTGACATCATAGTGACATCATGTGGCACTCAGATTGTAGAATCTCCCTTGGATCCAAGACGTTTCGAATCTTTCTCATCCTGGAGATCTTTGGAAGAGCTATATCAAGGCTGATCCACATAGCTAACACCTTCAAGCTAGAAAACAGCAGGAGCAGTTGTTGAGGCTGGCACACATGCAAAGGTTCCCATCCAGAGGATCTTGAAAAAGCTAAGAGCATCATTATACGAAGTCTTCAATACAAGGCCTTTCCTGAAGTCTTTGCATATATTCGAGCAAAGAATGCTATCCCTAAACAGAGCTGATCTTGAGAGTGATGAAAGAAACCCACTCATTGTCCCTCATCGTCATCATGTAACAATCCTTCTAGTACACCACTATCACCAAGTACGCCATCAAGGATCAAGCACGCCATTTCACTGAGGGTGCAGTAAGGTCAGCCGGGCTATGGGTTGTCGGTGCAAAGCAATGCGTCACAGTAATTCATGGCTGTGTGACTTGCCGCAAGCTACGTTCAAGAACGGAGACACAAAAGATGGCAGACTTGCCAACTGACCGTCTGAGCACAGACCCTCCATACTCTTTTGTTGGAGTGGATGTATTCGGGCCTTGGACAGTCACTTCCCGTTGAACTCGAGGAGGCTGTGCCAAGAGTAAACGGTGGGCAGTCATCTTCAGTTGTATGAGCACCAGAGCCATACACATTGAGGTGGTTGAGTCGATGGAGTCTTCAAGTTTCATCATTGCGATGCGGAGGTTTCTCTCCATCCGCGGCCCTGTCAAACAGTTGAGGTCTGACTGTGGGACCAATTTCTTAGGGGCATGCAAGGAGCGTGGTATCGACTCAAGACACTGTAACAATGAGGCCATATAGAGGTTTTTGGATGACAATGGATGCACTTGGGTGTTTAACCCACCTCATGCCTTGCACATGGGAGGTAGCTGGGAACGCATGATTGGTGTGACAAGGCGCATACTTGACTCGATGCTTACAGGCATCACACCCAATCATTTGACCCATGAGGTGTTAACTACCATTTTAGCAGAGACTACAGCCATTGTCAACTCACGACCGCTGGTCCCAGTATCATCTGATCCAAGCTATCCGCTCATCCTGACACCAGCAACCCTTCTTACTCAAAAGGTTGGAGTTCCAGCCACCCTCCCTGGTGATTTTAATGAAAGCGACCTGTACAAACGCCACTGGAGGCGGGTGCAACACCTTTCCAATGTGTTTTTTCATCGTTGGAAAAACCAATACCTCTCTACCTTGCAGGGTCGAAGGTAATGGCACTCAGAAAGGTTTAATCTTCAAGAAGAGGACCTTGTGCTGCTAAAGGACAGACAGGTCAAGCGGATTCACTGGCCAATGGGCGTGGTGGTCAAAATTTTCCCTGGTCATGATGGGAGGGTGAGGAAAGTTGAAGTCAGGATTGTTTTAGGAGGAACGTGCAAAACCTTCTTGAGACCCATAACTGATATTGTGCTCCTCCTGTCAGACACTAAGGACAAAGGCTAAAGAAAGACAATATGATTGTGACATCCAGTTGATGTCAGGTGGGGAGTGTTCTGGCGGATGTTACCTCCTGCCAGTAGAAGGTGCTGTTGTTTTGGTGTTCATTTTAAATGTGTTGTAACAGCCAATGGAAATGCCAGTGAGCCAGCAATTAGGAAATATATGTTGGATAGTGAGTTGTGCTGGATAGAAGTACTCATGTTTGAAGTGTGCCTGAATCTGTATTCATCCATCTTTGTTGCTTTACGGAAATCATTGTCTGTAAGTAAAATTACTTATTAGCACATCGTCTCGCAACATTACTATTTTTTAGTTAGAAATGTTTAAGATGATCACATTTAATTGTGTTTACATTGGTGGTGTGGTTGTACTATGATGCTGTGTGATTTTGGAATTTACATCTTTACACCTTGTTTTCCCATTTGTAACGAATATGCAGCTGCATTGCTTGTGGAGTTCTCCAGTATGTTAAAGGGGGTTTAATTACAATACACCTATACAAGTGTTCTGGTTTATATGCTATATGCAGATCATGTTTTAATTTATAAACGTTCAAAAAGTCTGAATCTGAAAAACTGTTTTATAATTTGTTACAGTTTCACTCTGTCGTCATTTAAAGGAAAGTGTTTTAATAAAAAAGACCATACACCTGTCATTTGTCGAGGAGTTTATCTGTTTGCTTAGCTGCATCCAGGTTAAACAACGAGAGCAGAACACTTAGGGTCATTGTCTTGATGGGAGGTAAACTTTTGTCAGCTACGAGGTCTTATATAGACAGGTGTGTGCCTTTTCTAATCAAGTCCAATCAGTTTAATTAAACACAACTGGACTGACTGGAAGGAGTGTTACAGCAAAGGGTCTAACCATGTAATATTTACAAACATTTCGACATGTCTGTTTTTTCTGTCAAGATGGGATGCTGAGTGTACATTAATGAAAAAAAGTAGCTTTTTTTTAACAAATGGCTGCAAAAAATTTAAAGGGGTCTGAACACTTTCCGTACCCACTGTTCACTCTTATCCAGAGCGACTTAGAATTGATATAGTCTCACAGTCCAAGCAATTGTGGGTTAAAATTTGTTCAAGGACCCAACAGTGGCAGCTTGGAAGAAGTGGTGTTTGAACCCTGAACCTTCTGGTCTATAATCCAATATCTTATCCACTAGGCTACCACAGGCCCCGCAGTAAATAGTTAGTGTGTCCCCAGTTAGTGTACCACTACATGTAATGTTTAGCTGCAGTCTAAGTTAGCAAGTCTGATGGTACGGATAGCTGTACAATAAGATTTACTAGTCAATGGAATGGATAGAGTTTTCCCTATCCCTGAGGGGGTGCCTTAACATGGTATAGATTAGTCAGATGAGTTACAGCAGCATCCGTCTGTGTCACGACTCTATCTTAAAGTATGAAAGGCCAGAGCAGTATAGGTGTATTATGTATTAAGCCTATATTAAGCCTATCTCATGAACATTGGAGAAGTGGACAGGGCTCTATAGGAGTCAATGCCAGTGAAATGTAGTGGCAGCCCTGCTGAGACAAGGCAGTGGTCCAAACATGATGTTCTAGTTCATGTTTATGAACCTCTGTAGTGCTTTCCTTTCTTGTGCTAAGCAGGTGCTATACCACATTGAGATACAGTATGTCTGCACACTCTCAATGGCAGAGCAATAGTAAGACACCAGTAGCAAAAGGTTGTTTTTCCTGATAATTTTCAGCAAAAAGAGCCTTTGTTGTACCTTCTTTACTATGGCCATTGTGTTGGTGATCCAGGAGGGAACTTCCATGATCCGTGCACCCTGGAAGGAATCTGAAGGAAGAGACTCTTTCCACTGCGCCTTTCTGCCAGAGGTCTGTAATGAGTTATTTTGTTTTTGAGGAGTTCAGAGTATTACCAGAGCACCACTCAGTCAGTCCCTGAACTTTATCGACTGAAGTGGTCCCATCTCCTCCAGAGATAATTAAATGACGGTTCTGTCATCTGTCAACCTTACTATGGTTTTGTGTTAGTGGATGGCAACACAGTCGAGATTAATGATGAAAGCATGATGAAGACCTAGTCCTACAGACTGGGTGCAGTCTGTCAGAAAGTCAGGTGGGTTGGAAAAGCCCTAAATCTTTGAGTTTGGCCACCAATTTGTGGGTGATCACAGTGTTATCCTCTCTCCCCTAGTTGTTCCAGGTGTGTGAGTGCTGTGGTGAAGAGCAGTGGTGATGACATATTCAGTGGACCTGTTTGTTTGTAGGCAAATTGGTGTGAATAAAAGGTTGGTAAAAGAATGGGTCTGATATGATGCTGAACCAATTTATCAAAATGTTTCATAATGACAGCTGTGAGTGTGACCAAATTTTAATCATTGAGGTCAGTAATTGTGGTCTGTTTTGGCAGTGGAGTGCGGTGGCAGACTTCAGACAAGATGCTATGATGAATTTGGACAGGGACAGGTTAAATAATTTTGTAAAAACCACAGAGAGCTGAGAGCACAGAGTTCAGAGTCTGCAGATGCCTTCAGCACCCTTGCGTCACACCATCAGTACCAGCAGCTGTCCTTGAGATCACTGCTCTAAGCATGCGTGCCACCTCATGTGCCTGCACAGTGATGATGATGTTGTTGGAGACAGGTGGATGTCTTATGTCTGTCTCTGCTGCTCTTACCTCAAGCAAGCAAAGAAACAATTTCCTCTACCAGTGAGGTATGACCTTGGCCATTGTGCAGCTTCTGTTCTTGTGGTTGGTGAGGTGCTAAATGCCACTTTATTGTTGAGGTGGTCCTCAATTTTCCTCTTATACAACACCAATTCCAATGAAGTTGGGCCGTTGTGCAAAACATGCTCAAAAAACACCTGCTTGGAACATCCTGCGTGAGTGTCATGATTGGATATAAAGGGAGCATCCCCTTCGATCCCTCAGGTGGCATACATTAAGAACCAACATCACCAACAATCAAGAATATTACCACATGGGCTCTAGAACACTTCAGAAAACCATTGTCAGTGTCAGCGAACATAGTTCATCGCTCCATTTACATGTGCAAGTTAAAACATTTCAAATTGATTGAGCAAAAGGACTGGGTGACTTTTACATCTGTAATGGCACTAGCATATGCTGCCATCCAAGCAATGTCTTTTTCAGGGACGTTCCTGTTAATCCCAGCAAGACAATGTCAAGTCACATTCTGCACGTATCAAAACAGTGTGGCTTAAGTAAAAGACTGCAGGCCTGACCTTGTCTCTGCAAATCAAAGTTGTCTGTTTTTATTTATGTTTCACACAACATCCCAACTTTATTGTAATTGCAGGTGGTCTTCGGACTGTAGTGGTTAAGGTACTGTACAAGGGACCCGTCCAGGGTTCAAACCCCACCTCTGCCAAGCTGCTACAGATAGGACCTTGAGCAAGGCCCTTAACCTGCAGTTGCTTGGATTGTATGACTGTATGAATTGTAAGTCGCTCTGGATAAGGGTGTCTGCTAAATTTCCTAACTGTAAATGTCTTAGCTTCCTTGATGACTCTGTAGGAGAAAGTCTACACGTAGGGAAGTCGTATTCTTTATCTAGTTATTAATAAAACAGGGCACCATTCAATTTAATGAATTTATTCCTAAGAATAAAAGGGACAAATCAGCAAAACCCAATATTTCTCAGTCTTATTCTGATGGGTTCGTTCTGTAAATTTAAATCTCATGAAAAATCACAAGTACACACAAGAATCAAGATGTTAAACATTAATTACTTTATTTGAAATTGTGATTAATAATGGAGGTGTCTACTGAGTGTGTGCTTGTTTGAGGATGTACCTAGTGTGTGTTGTGGTGTGATGCGGGTATCGGGAAATCTAAAAACAATTTTAAAGAAATAACAGACATTCTAAATTGTTAGGTTCCATATACTTAATTCTGCTAGCGTAATCTGCTATGATTATTACATTACTAAAAAAACCTTTCATACTGGATTGATAGGCACTGGTGTGTGTTTTGTTACACAGTCACATGTTCAGTTTTCCTTGAATAAGGTTAATTGGAGGAGAGTTTTATATAGAGGAATCGTTGATCCTGCAATAAACATAGGTTAGTTCGCATCTTAGTTGCAGAGAACATAGCATTTAAGACATTCTTATGATGTGACACAATCTGAAGAATCATGAATACATATATAGCCAGAGTTTGAAAGGGGAATATTACATAAAATTATTGAAAACTATTCAATTAATTATGTTTAATTCAGGTCCGAGGTGTGTTCCTCTTTTACCAAAAAGGAGGCTCTGTTGTTCTTTGTGATATCTCAGGTGGTATGTCTGGAGATTGCCGGCTTCAGGAGTAGACCTATCTGACAGTCCCCTGCGGTGAGCTGTCTTTGAAGGTTGTGGACCAGGCCTGGTTCCCAACTAGACTACTTGGCTCCATAAACAATGTGATAAGTTTTCACCTTTCAAACAAGGAGTTCTGTGATCTCCCCGGGGTATTGTCCAGGGTGGCAGTGGTGCTGTAGACCAAAATTCGGCATTGTCATTAAGTTATCAAAGGTTCATCTATGTATATGGCCCCAGGTCCACCGGTAGGTGGTTGCCTCTGCAAATGGCCATGCTCTTTGAAGGTAGTACTCAGGGATGGTTTAAGAAATGTTCTTATCTCCAGTGAAGCCATACAAGGAACAATCAAAGAAACAAAGATAAAATCGCTCTGCTGTTCAAGTTGGTTCTAGTCACACTCTAGAGGGCTCTGTCACCAGACCTGAAGGCAGCATTCCGCTCATTGATGAGAATTCGGACCTCCTTTGTCATCCAGGGCTTTTGGTTTGGGTACCTTTTTGGGTACTAAGTCTTGCAGCTGACTATATATTAAGCTACTGAACAACCTATCATCTGCTTATACAGTAATATAAAAACCTGATAATTAAACAAGCAGGGTGTCCTTTATTTTATTTGTTTTTAGGCATCCTCTTTACAATACAGTTAACAATACATAATATCAACCGATAATACATATCGGGGCAATGACAGGCTCCACCAAACAGAGGTTATGGCCCTGTGGCTTCCACTGTTGTTAGGGGTGTGCCCTTGGAAGGGCGGCTTTCAACTCTGTTCCTCTCTATTTGTGCTTTCCTGTATGTGGGTGTGTGCTTCTCTCTCACCGAGACAGCAGTCTTTCGTCGACACCCAGCAGCAGCAGGTGTGCTCTGTACCTGCTCACTATGTATGCTATGCCCCCCTGCTAATTGCGGTGAACACTAATGATGTACACTTGAAAATCATCTGAGGCAATCAGCATGCGCTTCTTAAGGAGCGATCTCCAAAAATCTGATTGCGGCTTTGCTGCCAAATGTTGACATCAGTCTGCTGTCCAATCGACAGCTAGCCTTTTGTTCTCGCTGCTTCTGTATGCCATGCCTAATGTTTTTTTCTCTCTCTTTTCCAAACCCACGGATTCTTTGCATTCTCATTATGCCGCTTCCGGGTTCCTGTTTCTCCCAGCCAGCACTAATAAACTCACTACTTTGCACATATTCCTGTCTCCTGACTCGTGTGTGTTTACCCCGCACATACAGTGCATCCGGAAAGTATTCACAGCACTTTACTTTTTCCACATTTTGTTACGTTACAGACTTATTCCAAATTGTATTAAATTAATATTTTTCCTCAAAATTCTACACAAAATACCCCATTATGACCAT
>JAVSBV010002935.1:0-12932 GCA_033117975.1 Parotocinclus spilosoma | reverse complement strand
ATTTTTTTATTGTGTGTTAGTGTATATAATGACTTTAAAAATTCAAGGGCACTGAAGAAAAAGTATTCAAATTTTACACCCTTTATATTTTAGTCGACTAAAACTAGACTAAAACTAAAAACTATTCAGATAACCAAATTATGACTAAAACTAAATGACATTTTAATCACAAGACTAAAACTAAAACTAAATCAAAATTTGCTGTCAAAATTAACCCTGGTGTCTGTGTAGGTTTTCTCTGGATACTCCAATTTCCACCCACAATGCAAAGACATGTTACATAAACTATACATTTCTGAAGTTCCCCAATTGGCTGACACGTTGCCTGTTAGTGGGTTTGGAATGTAAGTAAGTAAATGGCTGATACTTTATGGCAGCTGTGGTTTTGTTTCACCAAAACAATGTTGTTGTTTTTTTCCTGCACGGAAGGTTTTTTAATCATGATTCAAAGCGATGGCTTCTGCCAGGAAAGATGGGTGATACAGGGATATCAGCCTGTTCCTCAATGCTCACTGATTTTGATATTGAAAAGAAAACAAGAGATGCTGCAAGGTGTACAGAGGACCATATTGGGGGTGGACCTTGATCACCTTGACCGAGCAGTCTGTCAGTCAGCTTAAAGTCATCGCTGGTCACACCACTGCAGTGGTATTTTAGCCATTATTTAATGTCACCCCGCTGGCTAAGCAGGCAGGCCATTAAATGCCAATTTAAAGTGACCAAACAACCTGGCATGCATGTCTTTGGACTGTGGGAGGAAACCGGAGTAAACATGGACAGACACGATGAGGACATGCATACTCCACACATAAAGGATCCAGATTGCTCCATCCTGGGATTGAACCCGGGACCATCTTGCTATGAGACAGCGGTGCTACCCACCGAGCCACCGTCCCCCATTAGGGATGGACAAATCACTAAATATAAATACATTTTGTGATAGACCCTGCATTCCTCTATAACCTGACTAAAATGAGCACCACCTAATTAACATCGCACAGTGGACAGACAGAGGAACAGAGATCATGGGAGACCATTCTCGTACTGGATGTATCCAGAATCAATTCCCGAGGGATGAAGGGGCTTTGCGGTCAGGCGCTGCAATTGTGTAACCCATCACGGGATTGTTACTCACCTCATAGGGGGAAAGAGTGCAAAATCCTTTCATTTTGTTGCACATGTGATTGACCTCCCCTTAACCTGCAGATCCACATTCAACCCAGTGCACTTTTTACAGCCCTATATGCAAATCAGCCAAGAGTGTTTGTTTGAGTCCAATGTATGTATGATGCGTGTCCTCTTCCTGCAAGGCACAAGCTGTTTTGGTATCTGATGTGTAACCTTATTAACGACAGAGTTGTGAGTCCATGTGAGCCTGCAAGTATACTGCGATTGGCTTGCACAAAACACACCCCCACACATTCACATGCACATGTTTCAGTGTGCCACACTGCCCAAAACGAGGCATAGTCAGACACCGAGGCGGGGGTTTCCACGGCAACCAGCTTGCTCCACTGAGACGGCATTCTCCCAGAATCCCAAACATGGTGTTTGATTCTGGGAAACACCTACCTGCAGAGCTTTTACACAGACATTCATAGACTTACGCATATGTCTAATATGAATATTAAATTCCTTAATACGAAGGGTCCAGTGTATCAGTTTTTTACTTTTATTTTGAGCCGTCTGCTTATTTTGCCTGTCATTTCTCATTAGTAATCTGTCTACATCACTTGTACTTGCCAGGAGGCTTGATATCACGATGAGGCAGGAAAGAGAGTACAGAGAATGACTCACATTTGCAGGAAGATCAGAGGTGATTCAGAGATGAAAGACATGGAGATTTGTCGCAGCTGCCTGCCAGGGCTGAACGTTCTGTACCTACGGTAAAGAACCAGAAGGCTTCAAATGTCCTGTCAAGCCACACACCCAAGTGAGAGCGCCACATCCAGGAAATGAGCTGAGCTTTTGACGTTATAGGAGAAAAGTGGACATGTTTACTGGAAAATGGTCACCATGATATATCAATAACTGGGGCATCAATGGCTTCTGAGGGTGTGCTTATCATCTTCCAGTAAGCTAAGGTTCTGCACTTGATTATCCAGGTTCTGGGAAGCTCAGCCACTTTCCCTTTATATATTTTACTTTACACAATCCATATGCTTACTTATGTCTTAGACTGGTATACATGTTTTCCACTTTCAAGGTGCTGATGCTGAGACCTAGCTGGACCTTAGTTTATAACTAAACCTTTAGATGTGGGAGATTATATCTACAAATCATAAAAACAGTATGGGACAGTATGGAAAATGCTAATACAACAAATGACATTTATATTGACCTTTATGTTATTGGAGACAATATGAACAATATTCATCCATTCCAAGGATCGTCATCTAAGACGTACGTGGGCAATGGATTACATTGGCATTACATTATATTGTTATGTTCACAAATGCCACTGAAAACTGCCACTGTGCAAAAATAAAGCCTTATGTGATGTCCAAAAGTGACTTCGACTTATTTGGGTTCTGAGGCATCTTGGATTAGCTATTACACTGGAATCATGTATTGTGGTCAGAAGAATCAGTATTTAACGTCTTTTTTGTAATGGCAACATTACAAAGTGGCAAATCCTTCACCGTCTCAACTCTGTTTGAAATGCATAAAAATGCAGGCCAAAAATGCAAGAATACATGGTTATTACCCAGCCAAAAGTGAAAAGTGAAAGAAAATGTAAGAAAGACTTTTACTTACTTTTGCAATACTGCATTAACTTTTCTGATTTGCACAACACTGCATATAAACGCTGGTACCTTCTCAGTAATAAACAAACCTAAACCTTGCATCCATCCTATTCATTTATGTATTTAATCACCCTTTCATTGCCCTGTGAGATTTTCTGCTGCTTGTTTCTGCACAAACCATTTGCACAGTGTCAAGGACTGAAAGATTGTGCAATTTCTCATGTGATCAGTGATCGGTCATTAGTGTGCTTTACCATGTGATCAGGAAGAGTGATTGCAAGTGATTAAAGTCATGTAGTGTGAAAGTGCTATTGCGATTCTGAGATAATGAAGGTCATGCAGTGCACGTTAGGCTATAGCTTATAGAAAGTTAAACACATTTGTACTGGTAACATGTTTCCAGCTCTCTGCTGTCAGCAATTTCTGGCTTCAAATAAATTGATTAAACTGTAGAGTACTTTACAGTCATAGTGAAGCATAATAGCAGCAAGGAATCCAGCCCTTTGCAGCCACCCGAGCACCAAGAATACAAGAATACAAAAAGGAGCAGCCTGAATGTAAATGTTTTAACATTTTAATCCCATATACCATGGTCAAGGTCTCTGACTAAGTTTGGGGATTAAGCGTCCAGAATATATTCACAGGATGCAGACCTCAGGGCTTCCCTTCCTCAGACACAGGCAATACTTTATTGGCCCAGTAGGTATTACTGGTACTCAAACCCAGGTCACTGTGATGAAGAGTTGCAGATTGTCGCTGCATTTTTTTCAGGTATGCACTTGTACTTAACAGGGTGCCAGTAAAGCATGCACTGGACTGTGAGTATGCCCTGGACTGAACTGTCCCTTTCTCCTTGTTTTGAAAGTTTATGTTATCATTGAATAAGAGCTGTGTGAGCCATTTAACAGGCATGTAGATAATTTGTATATGGTGTATTGTTTATAGTGCAAACAATAATATTAATTAAAACACAATATGAAAACAAATGGCACAGCTGTTTTCTGCCTTCAAAGCTGTGATACTTTTTCCTGTCATCAAGTGTCTTGCTAGTACTAGTTTTCTGCCATTTATTCGGTTATTGGATGGAAAAAGGACAGATTTCGAAGCTTAAGTTTATGTTAGTCATATGTTAGAATTGTAAGTCACTCTGGACAAAGGCATCTGCTAAATGATGTAAATGTAAATCATGTAAATGTAAGTTTAATGTTTCCTCACAACTGTGTCTCATGCATCAGGTTAGTCTCTGAATCAGTTACAGTTGATATTTATTTAATCAGAAGCCTGGCCCCTTTTGCAGTGTCACTGTTCCTAGTCTTGGAAGTGTATTTTGGAGGTATTAGTTTGAAATTATGCACTAGCCTTCTGATTAGCATGAACACCATGTCACTGGACCACTTGTGGGTAATGAGTGAACATGCAGCTCTGACAGCATGCTGCTTACAGTCTTGCTTTCTCTGAATCACCTCTGATCTTACTGCGAATATGAGTCACTCACTCTGCCCTTTTCCCACCTCCTCATCACTCAAAGACAATGAGAGGTTGTTGATGGAGATCTGTGGAGATGAGTGGGTCTGCAGAACAGGTGGCAGAGGTCAAAGGATTAGGCTAATGATCACACTCAGAAAAAGGAAAGGAGAGAATCACAGAGAAGAAAAGCAGAGGAACAGACTAGAGGCGGACTGATGTGGCTTTTTTATTGAAAAGTGCATGTGGTGAAGCAGGGTATGGTTTATCTAAAAACTATAACATCTTTTGGTTAAGTTTCCCAATTCATAACAATACCCATGAAAGTTTTGGTTGGAAGTTGTTGAGTGGTGATGGTCATGGGTAGCAGAAGTTCAACAAAGTCATGTTTATAGCATTTTGTAGACAAGCCTGAGGAAATAAAGGCCAAACAGTAGCAGTTTGGTGGCGCTGGGACTTAAACTCATGACCTAGCACTGCATAATTTCAGTTTGGACAACATCCATTTACATATACAGTACTGTGTACAGTATAGATATGTACAGTACACAGTACAGTACTGTGCAAAGGTCTTAGGCCACTATTAGATTCGGATTTGTCACTCAGTAGTGTTAGAGTTCCTACCATTCGCCCCGGAGCGTTCGGCCGTCCTCACCAATCGCCATTACAGAGCAATCGGTAAAGCGGTTTATATCCAGTGACCAATTTATGACCTGATTCCGAACAGCTTTTTCTCCTGCTACTTAGATGCATGTTTTAGCGCTGTTCATTACCAGGTTGTCTCTACTCGATACACACGACCGACGACCGGCGCGCTGGCACACTCCTTTAGGAGTTGGTTACGTCCCAGGGCTTTTAGTGCTGACAGATGGCTACGGGGGGAATCCCCGAGGTATTTAGTATTTTAAAGGCACTTGGAGGGTCTCCCGTTCCGTACTGGTGCGTTGCTCGTACGCTTGAGCTCATGCTCGTCGGCACTTAACATGCCTCACTCCAGCCGACTGCTCGTCCTGAATTTCTGGCGCTTCTGTGACTTATTCGCCATCGTTGCTACATGCCTGGCCGAGCTCATATGCTCGCCATTTGCCGCTTCTATTTCGCTTTTCTATCCCTTTTAGTTTTTCTATATTGTTTCCCCATTATTATTAAACGTCTTTTAGATTAGACTCCATCACTCCCGCATCCTTGGGTCCTACCACAAATCATAACTAGTAGTACTCTTTTCCACTGATCTTTTGGTGACTTCCTACTACGGTAGTAGCGCAGCACTGGATTTGCCTACTTAATGACTTAAGTGTTTAACAGTTGATAGTATCAACACTTATGTGAAAAATAACTAATACAATAAAGCACTAAATATCATAATTCCCTCTTGGTTGTGTGCAGCCACATTTGTGTATGTTTATATTCCACCATGCTCGTTTTAGTTTATAAACTCTGTGTGATTGTTGGTGTGTGTTTATTACTGAAGAATCATGGCGTTGTGTATTTCCTTTAGGGATCCCCAACAAACACTTGATGTCAAAAGGACGTTCAAATCATGCCCGTATCACGTCAATCAGTCCAGAACCACTCTTGCACGTGTGGTGGACGTACAAAATAGGTTCACTGTCTGAACACCAAGGACCTAAGTTGGGTGTCATTTCATCTTATTTATATTTTATAGTTTATTTTACTCGGCTTTCTATATGTTCTAATAAGACGTTGCAAAAAAGTTGGACTTTTTATGTATGTTGTTGACATAATTAGAACTACAGTATGATACGTCTAAATGACGTTTTAGAAAGACGTCACCAACACTTTCATTCTGGATTCTCTGTGAACAGCTTTTGAAAGTCTCACAAAGACGTACATTATGCTGTGTCGATGGAAGCATTCCACTCGTGTTTTCAGTTGTGTCTGTGATGCATTTACATATGGTTTGCACACAGTTTTCTTGAAAAAATAACCTCTACATTTACGTTACAGCATCCTAAAATGACAACGTAACTATGATAACGTCAAATCAATGACCATGTTGATCACTGGCCTGTTTCACAGAACATAATGTGGTTGTTAAACAGTGCATACCTCTATCGAACTCTCTGAAGGAAAAATGGCATAGCAAAATAAATCCGCACACACAAAAAGCATGGATGTAGGAACATCAACATCACTTGTGCAGTAAAAAAGGCGGGGCTCTCCATCAGAAGACTGGGAGAGCCCTGCTGCTTGGTATAGCGTCTACCCGTCTATTGGTGTGTGTGTGTGTGTGAGGGGGAGAGGGAAGACTCCACACCCCCCAGAATCCCCCGCAGAAACGCACTGCGCATGTTAAACACGATCCACCATCTTTCTGACGTCTGTTGAAGCAATGCGGAGGGAGAATTTGGATAAATCAAAATGGAGAGACACAGACTCCACAGGGTTGGTGGGGAGGGGGCGCGGGGCTGCAGTGAAGTACCCTGAATAATTTATATTGTCTGCATGTGCTAACCCAACCACATAGAGAAAGAGGGGGGCAATTTTGGTAGGCGTGACCTCTGTATACCTCTTCACAGTCATGTTCATTCCATCTTCACAGAAGGATCCAGTCTGTCTGAGCCCACACGCATCAAATATAGTACACTCGCCGACGCACTCTCGCATTTAAATGTCATTAAAGGAGTACTACACTGCTTTACAGCTTAACCCTGATCGATCCCAGCTGCAGCATGTAAATAGTTACTGTGGATAACAATCGCACCATATTTGTCTGTACTGAGAAAACTATAGGAAATGGGAATTGACTTCTAATTAGAGTATGGGCAGTTGTTGAATTAACAGATGTTCTACCAGCAAGAACTGACTGTAGAGACATATGTGATTAAGAATATGGGTATTTTAAACTCAGGTGTAAGTCTCCTGTTCCCAGAGATACACGCCCTTTGTATTTAACCGCCAGGCAGACTGGAAGAAGCCATTACTAATTCCCTTAATATTAACACAGCATGGCGGGTTGACAGAATATGAAATAGCCCAGTAGGTGGGAACGGAATGGTTGAGCAGCACGCTGGAAAGCCGCAGGCAAAGCTTTTCCATCACAGAGAAACCTTGAGACTGACAAAGGCTGAATCTGGATAAAAACAGAACATGTGCCAGCTAAATATAGCTGACTAGTGATCTGTGATCATTCAGCCCTCCCCCAGTTTTCCTCAGCTCGATAGTAGCAGAGGCAGAGCTTTTTGATGTGGTGACCAATGTTTGTTTATTGCTTATCAGGCTAATGAACGTTAAGCTTAATCAAAATCCTAAGTACTCCTAAGTTTCCTAGTCCAATTTTTAGGTCTGTCCTCTTCATTTTGGGGATTTATGTTTGACATTTGATATACATTTAGTTTAAAAGAAACAACCTTCCAAAAATGTGTTCTGCCATTCTCTTTGTCAGTCCAATGAGCCATCTAGCTACCACAGCCTTTAAATGGTCAAACCCAATAATTTATGAAAGGCCAAATTTTGATCAAAATGACAGTAAAACTAAATGTGCATATAGCCTATTTGATTGCAACATTTTACAATATTTTTTGTGGTTGTTTCCTCCAGAGGATGTGTTAAGTTATTTTCATCAAGGACATCAACAAAACATGTCACTTGATCAAGCCTACCTAACTTGTGTAGGTTTCATGTTTATTTATTCATCAACACTAAAAACCCACTCAGCCACCTTGCATACTGGCTTAATCCAAATCAGGCTCATGTCTGACTGGGGCCAGCACCACATAAGGTGATAACAACTTAGACATTGTGCTAGTTAGTGTGTGTTTAGGGCATGCACACACACACACACACAGGCAGACATAAGAAGAACATACAAACCCATAGAAATGAACTGTAACTGTATCAGTTGCTAAGTCTCATAACAGTGAGCATAATATTCCTTGTCTGCTAAAGGCTAACAATGTAAATGTAGAGACTATGAGCGTTTCCGACACAGTCAGAATGAGTGAATACAACTCCTTCTGCTCTTCCACTTCATCCAGAATTGCATCCAGTTGAGTCACAATGCTTTGCAGGTTTTCCATGAACGCTCAGTGCCTGGCATTAAGGACCCACAATGGTGACTCGCTCTGAGTGCTCTGGTCTCATTTCCATTGCCAACCAAGAAAGGCTATGTTTCCTTTCCTTACCCTCCTGCTCTTTGTTCATCTGTACACACTGATCACAGCTGACCAAATAGGGCATTGGAGTGATAAGAGTCCCATCTCTAACCTAAACAACAGATGAGACTGATCATATGTAATGGTAAAAGTGGCACATTCCCTCCATCTTCATGGAAAAAGGAGGTGAGACAACAGAGGACATACACTCCCTTGTTCAGCCCCCCCACCCCCCAGCTGTGTTATGCTTCCACACATAGGAAATTTAAGTGCTTCTCATAATGAGTGAGCTATGGGTCCTGAGTTGAGATCTGACTCCATATGCTGAAGCTATTTGTCATTAATTGAGACTTATTTTCTTTTGTTTCTTTCATCTCTCTCTCTCTCTCTCTCTCTCTCTCCTTATATGTACAAGGTAGTAGTGCCTAATATATAAAAATGTGTTGCTGTCAGGTGCCTATTGAGCATGTTTAATCAGTGTTAAAGGCCTGTCTCAAATACTACCCATAGGTCATAGTCATTTATAGTACAACCCAAAAAGAAGAAGTTGGGGTAGTATGTTAAATGTTTAATGTACTTGTAACACTGGGTTTTATGCCATCTAAGGGAGTGGAAAAAAGTGGGTGGGTCTTTAGCTTAGGCTTGAGCCCTTGCCCGTTACACTAAAATACTTACCAGATATTATAAAATATAAAGGAAGGAATATGCAAATCCCTTCCAATATTTAGTTGAACATTATTTTTCAACAATTCAAAATATTCTTGTGTATTTGTGTACAAACTGGAGATCCTCTGCCCATCTTTGCTCAAGGATGCTGCTTTTATACCAAATCTTGATTACAATCACCTGATGACATCACCTGCTTGAAATCACATTATTCAGTGTGTCAACCTCATTACTAGCCCTAAATTGCTCCCATCCCAATTTTTTTGGAATGTGTTGCAGGGCAGAAATGTGAAAATAGATGGTTATTAACAAATGAAATTCATTTGATTAGACAAAACATGAAATTTCTGGGGTTTATATTGTCTGCAAAGAAATAAATAGTTATGTTAAATGTTTTTCTGATTTCAGGTTGTACATTGTAAGCTGTCATTGTGTTTGGTTTCGGGTCAGAAGCAACTTCCATAGTTAAAGAATTCAGGTTTCTCAATTTATTTAGGCATTTTATTTTAAAGTAGACTAAAATGAACTGAAAAGAATCTCAATGTCCACATGTTCAACATGTTTCCAGATTATTTAGTTTATTGCACATGCAATACACGTAGTTAAATGCCTAGGTCTAGTCTTGTATGTATAGCTGTGTGTGCAGTGTGTGCTCTCTGTCCAGTGCATGCACAGATGGACTTTTATTTTAATACTTTTAATAGTAGTAATCTGAAGGATTAAAGCCCTGTTAAAGTATTTCTGTGTGTTTGTGTGTGTGCATGTGTGTGTGTGTCTGTGTCGCTCTGTTATGTTGATCCAAAACCACATGCTGACAAAGAAAGGAAATCCAAAATGGGTTGGCATTGAAAATTGTTCTTTGTACCGTAGCGGTCTATTCTAAGAAACCTGCTTCAATAATATGTTCTGGTCACAGTATACACATTTGTGAGACACTACAGCCTTTTGAGTCACTCCAGGCCATAACCACATTTTATCCACTGGTATTAAAAGGGAACCCAATTATCTAGTAGCATTCAGCATTAATTACATATTTAAAAATGCTTTAATCATCATCCAAGGAACAGTAAAATAATTATGCTCTTATTAACCACTTTGATAAGCCATTCACCATTTAGATTGAAAGAAATAAATGAATTTTTCTCATGCAACTGCTGATTAGCCTTGAATAATGTTGTTTTAATTGGGTCAATATTATAGATTTAAACTTTTTATTGTCTTTCTTAAAACATTTTTGTTGTTGATTTACTAAACGGGTGGTACACTGATACAGTGTTCGAAAGCTGTTTGTGTGGAAGTTGCATGTTCTTACTATGTCTGCATGGGTTTTACTTTGTCCTAGTGTGTGTGCATATGCAAGACCTTTTGCCCTGTGCTGCTAGATGCCCCCTGTGGCCTCGATCTGGATTAAGCGGGTATAGAAAATAAATGAAGGATTGTTAGGTTTAAGGTTTATAAGTAAGGTTCCGAGGAGGGACAAACCACAACCAAGCAACAGGGTGTTGGGCACACATTGCTCATCAATACATGATGGCAATGAAAATGGTCCTGTCTGGTATGAAACAAAGTAAGGGATACTGTTGCTTAAGTCACAGATATTTAATGCAATTTACAAGAGGATAATCATAACAAAGACTCCATCCATCACACCATATTGAGTATGGGACTATATAACAACTGACCAGTCAGAGTGCTTATCGCTGTCCACCACTGAAAGCATACAGTATATAATGTCACTCAACCATTAGACCAAAACCTTGGAACTACAGAGGAAGGAGGAGGTTGTCTTCTCCGAAAAGTCCTGTTTTCTTTAATGTCATGTGGACGGTTAAATACATGTTCAATGTTTACCTGGGGAAATTATGGCACCTACCTACACACCTACCTTTTTAAATCAAAATGACTGAGTTTGTATTGACTACTGTTGCTTACCAACTTTGTTCATTGAAAAATTCATTTGCAAACAAGTTTTTCAAAACGATCTAGAACACTCAGCATGCGAAGCATAATACTGTAAAAAAACAAGTTCTTACTAAATTCCAGTCAACGTTTGAACTTATCCATTGTGATTTATCACGCTTTTGCTGTGGCTAAGTGGCGACTTGTGGCTTCTTTTTTGTAGTAAATGGAATTGTTAGGCTAAGTTATGACTGAATTTGTATTGATGTTTATCAAAAATTGACCCAGAAAAGAATAGATTCCCAATTTCAATCTGGTTTCTTCATGGTCCTGCATGTATTTCAGGTAGAGTTTCTCTTCCACTGCCAAGCAAGAAAAAAATAGATTGGTAAAGGGTTTGTATAACTAAATTGAACTTATATTTGCATTTTAATTGCATTTTTATTAGGCACACCTCCTAGTCCTGGTGGTTCTGTGGGATTCCTGACTGTTAGAGAACAGAGTGCAGGGGATCAACAAAGTACACCAAGAAAGATGGACTACATCCTGTAATTATAGAACACCAAAAGTGATTTTGTATGTTATGTGAGACTGATAATAGACGGTGTGTGTAGAAACAATGTGTGTGTAGGATAACGAGTTAGTGTACATGAGAACACAGTATCAATATCAGTGCTAAAACACATTTTAACTTAAATAAGTGACTTGTTTACGCTAATGATTTCAGTCACAGTTGTGTCAAGGAAAAAAGTGATAGGATCCACAGTGCAGTCTTTGTCTTATAAAAAGTAAAGGTTTAAAGTTTTATTTATATTATTATTTATTATTATATTTTATTTATTTATTTATATTAAAGGTCTATATAATTGTGTCTATCCCACCTACACCCAAAGCCAAATTGAGAGTCAGGCTGGTTTAAATGGTGCAGTCATCATTATGTTGGTTGAGCTAATAAACTACTCAAATGATACCTTGTTATTACTATAAAATGTCTATTTTGAGAACATTGTGCTCTCGTAGCATTAAAATCCACACTTATTTTAAAAAAGCCCACTCGCACCATATTGTTCAGCTCTGGGCCATATTTATGTTCCTTTTTTAGCCTACCCCGCCCACACTGCACAAGAACTTTCAGTTATCAGCATCTGGGGGTCACCATGTCAACTAAGACATGCTGTCACATCAAGTATTCATGTCCTACTATTAACCACACACACACACACACACACACACACAATTATATAGTTGATTTACACTAGTTTTGACATGTTGTCATGGTATACTACATGGAAGCGCTAAGAAATAGCTACCACTGACATGTGCTGTCTAATTTTGACAATGCCATAGTAACTATTGTCTGGCCCATACATTAGGACAGAGTGGCATTAGGTTAATCATCACTGTTGTTTTAGTTGTTTTAGAATAATAATTGCTAGTCATTTGGTCATGTGTGGACTGTTCCAGGACAAACAGCCCGGCAGAGGCAGGGTAAAGTGGAAATTTTTTTTACCTACAGCTAATACTGATATAAAAATTATATACAGTCAATTCCGGTTGATCGGACCACATCGGGATGGGATGGTTTTCTTCCTAATAACTGGTTGGTCCGATTAAATGAACATGCCCTATGTTACAAGACAGGACGTGCTATGTAACATATTACATTTTTATTGACCCTTTATTGTGTGATTTACACGTATAGCGAACGTACAAACAAGAACTACTGTTGAACACTCTATCTAGAACACTATCTAGAACACTCAGCATGTGAAGCATAATACTGTAAAAAAACTAGTTCTTACTAAATTCCAGTCAACGTTTGAACTTATACATTGTGATTTATCATGCTTTTGCTGTGGCTGTGTTTTTTTTTGTAGTAAATGGAATTGTTAGGCAAAGACCTGAAGGTGGCAGTAGAGGGCTGGAGAGAAACTCGGGAGTTTTCGGGTAGTGATTCCAGAGACATACACTACCGTTCAAAAGTTTGGGGTCACTTAGAAATTTCCTTATTTTTAAAAGAAAAGCACAGTTTTTTTCAATG
>JAVSBV010002915.1:0-12932 GCA_033117975.1 Parotocinclus spilosoma | reverse complement strand
AGTGTATATATATATATATATATATATATATATATATATCTTTGTGTTTTTATTCATTATTATGTACTAGAAGATATAAGCTCCTGGGTTTAGATTAACATTAATACTTATTTTACATATTAGTATGATTATATATTATGTTCAGTGAGGATACCAAACGAGGTGGTTTTAGATGAAGAATTAGTTTTAAAGGTAAAAAATGTTTTCTTATGGTGACCTGAAGATTAAATGAATTAGTAAAGAGGAGCAGCTGATTTCTCTCCTAATTCTTTATCCTATAATAAACTTCTGATTTTATTTCAGACTCACAAAAAGAGAAGAATTTGAGAGGGGCTCTGCGATCTGAAGTAGAAAGGTAAGGTTAATTATTTATATTTAGAATAACTCTGTAAGCTATTAGCCAGTATAAATTGATTTATAAGATTAGTTTGTGATTGTGATATCAGTATTTTTTTTTTGGAAACAGGAAGGTCAATAAAGATGATATAGTAATTCTGGACTCATTGAATTACATTAAAGGTAATGTCAGGTCATCAGTTGAACTGTTTGTGCTTATATTTAATTGATTTAACTTTTACAGTATTAAAAGGGTTACATGTTATATGATATTACATTCCCTGAATAATATAATTAACTCTTAGACTGCACTGCTATTAAACACTTTTATGGATGAATAATCTTCTACATAACGTGATCAACCATTAATATATAAATTACAGCCTGCGCTCATTCTAATTCTCATTTAAAACATTTTATGTTAAATCATGTTTTTCCCCCTGATTCCCAGGTTACAGATATGAACTGTACTGTCTCATTAAACATTTGCAAACACCTCACTGTTTGGTACGTGAAAGCAAAGTACAGCCAAATAACAAGCATTCACAACATTTAAACATTTATTAGTATTACTTCCACATATAGACTGTAATCAGAATGTCACCATTAATTTAGATCTACTGCCTAACAACGGCTGAGCAGAGTTCAGGGTGGAACAAGGAACGACAAACAGAATATCAGTATTCCCAAGAAATGTAAGCAGCTGTTACTTCTGTTGTTTCAATGCTATTATTTAATATCATTTCTATATTTATATATTTATATATATATATATATATGTTTCACTTCTAGTCAGAATTCTTAACTATATCAAAAAGCATCGTCTGCATTTCTTATTACAGCATTTCAGTTAAAAGAACTGCAGAGCTGGGTTTTAAAATACTGTTTCATCACAAAAAAACTAAGGTTACTAGAAATGTTAAATGACAGAGCATGCTAATAAACCCTGTTGCTACATAACTATGTTTCATTTTTACCCAAAGATGAGTTTGGATCCTTTGCTTTTTGTTTTGCTGTGACAGTCTGGATGCTCTGATTCTGAGATTTGAAGCCCCTGATTCCAGGAACAGATGGGACAGTCCCCTCTTCACTGTTCAGAAAGAGGACACACTCCCGTTGGAAGCAATCTCTGATGCTGTTTTTAAGAGGAAAGCACCACCACCAAACCAGTCCACACAGAGTGTAAGAGAGACATCGTATTACTGGGTCTGCTTACTAACGAGGGAGACAAATAATAAAGGATGATTTTTAAATATTGTGGCTCGGTGGTTAGCTTCGTCACCGGCCAGTGAAACACATCCTGATCTTAGAATCTATCTGAGTGGAGTTTGCATGTTCTCCTCATGTCAGTGTGGGTTTACTCCGGGTTCCTGACATGTCTTGGGTTATGTCCGATGTGAACATCTCTGGCTAGTATAGACGTAACCTTCTTCCTGTTGTGAATAGCCATTGACGTTAAATTGACATTAAGTAAACAAACAAACTATATTTTACTGAAAAGTCATCGACATCTACAGGCTGAAAAAAATTACGAATATTTATCTGTACTAAACAAAGCCAGCTTAAGTAAATAAAATGCTACTGCTTTATTTTATTATTCTACTCCATAATTAGCCTAGGAGCATTTAATAAGCAGTAATAAGATTAGTATTGATCTATTTGTGTTTAATATTCCGTTAATCAAATGGTTTCTGTATGGTTTGTCCTAAAGGTCAAAGCCATAAAAGTCTTCTTTCCATTTATTCTGTTTTACAGCAACCCCTGTCATCGACTAACTTTTTACACGAGCTGGACAAAGTTACTCAAGATGTCTTAATGGTAACTTTTTTTATTTTTAGCTGATAAATATAGAGTATTATAAACGTTCAGTAATAGTGTTGCCATTGTGCTTTTATACTTGTCTGTTTGTTTTTTATTTTTTTTTAAGGCTATTATTGAGTCACAGAAGACCTCCGTCCCTGGAGACCTCATTACCATCCCAGGATCTACAGAAAAGATATCCTTAATCACCCTTCTTTTACTGGGAATAGCATGACAGCTGTTTAACAGAAATTATACAGTGGTGCCGTTTACACACTGCCTGGACACTTTATTAGAAACAGTAGCATGGCTGTGGTAAACACTCAGGAGAAGTTTAAGAGCATGTTATGATTTTCTCTGCTGTATATTTATACTTTATAGGATGAATCGCTCCTTTACCACATTTGTAAATTCCTCTGATTTGTATCTGAGATGTGATGAAAACGTTTAAGCAGAATGAAACCTCCAGCAGCAGTTAATCTGATGTTATAAGGCAGGTTGGATCCATAGCTTCTTACTGTTTATGTTTATAAGTTCTGACCCACAAAGTAACAACAACAAACTCATATTTCTATGATGCTTAAAGCTGTAAGCTCGGAGCCTCATTCTTCTGCTGATATAAAAATTACTTCTGTTTGTTGCTTGAAACAACTTTAAGTCATAAAATACATAAAACCAATAAATATTTTAAATTATATCCATGTATAATAAATATACCTCATCTATTGATCGATTTATATAAATAATATGACAGCTATTAGATAGTCTTTGCTGTTTAGTTGCATTTGTAATGATGTTTTAGAATTTAATTTCCTTAACCATTGCAAAAACGTCGAAGTCACAAGAAATGTTAACATGGCTGAACTACGGAAGCTTCGGCGACAGTTCATCAGTTACACAAAGATGCATCCAGTTGAGAACATCGGACAGCTGGCCAACATGTTTGTACAGTACCTGAATAAGAGCATGCAGGGGTAGTTTATCATATGAACTAATCATGTGACCTTCACACTGTGTCATTACGGTCCAGAGCTCTAAAACTAGAGATTAGAACGTGTGCTGGCTCACTCTGTGTGAGGAAGAATACGTTTTATAATCTGATGTATGATGTATGTGCATTTCCACTGACATTAATGGATGGAATTACTCTCATCCAATCATGTCTAACTCTCGATTAAACCTTGTTTGGTCTCGTAGCGCTGCATGTTTATTTGATTTATTTCCAATAAGTTTTACAGCCAATGGAACTTAATCAAATCAAGACAATGGAAGTAACAACATATTTTAAGCTTCTATTTAAATAGATACTTTTGATCAAGTCAGCAGATTTTGCTGGTCACAACTGTAAGTGTGTTAAGTTTGGACGTAACAACGCTAAAGTTCGTTGTTCACAACAGAACAAAGGAAACTGGTCAGAATAATAGAAAAACAAAATTAACAATCACATTAATATAGTTAAGATAATAAATTTATCTGGAATTAAGACAATGCTCTATTGTTGTTATTTCATTTCATGACACTAAACCAGAAAGAAACAGGAGTACAATATTATAATGTAATGAAATGTATTAAAAATATATAAATCGCAATCTGAAAGTATTTTGGAAAATGTTAAAATTGAAATACTAAGTGAAAGCAGTGATTTATATATAAGATAATTTTACTACTTTACTTTGAAAACAACACAACAGTAAAGTTACTCTAATAGTTTATATAGAGTATTGATAGATCAGAGTTACCCATTAATCCATAAAGTAATCTGTAAATAAAATACAGAATCAGGTTCTAAGTACATAAACAGGGGACCTGAATAAACAACAACAACCAAAAAATAATAGAATAGTATGAAGAACCATTTATTCACTTTCACACCTGCTGAATCCAATTCAGGATCCTTAAGGTGCTTGTTTTTGGAAAGTGGGAGGAAACCAAAGAACCAGGAAGAAGCCCACCCAGACCATGGAGAAGGAGGAAGCCCACCCAGACCATGGAGAAGGAGGAAGCCCACCCAGACCAGGGCAGAGGAGGAGGAAGCCCACCCAGACCAGGGAGAAGGAGGAAGCCCACCCAGACCAGGGCGGAGGGGGGAGCTTACACTATGCACTGTGTAAAAAAAAAAAAAAGATAAATAAAAACCACTTGTACTGAAGGTGATTCAATTAACCCAACAATTAATTCATGTTTGTTGATTAGTCAGATTCCTTTCATGACTTAACAACTCGGTGTGTGTGCGCATCGGTGTGTCTTAAATGCACATGAATAATTAAAATTCCGTCCACACCCTAGGCAGTGCTGGATCTTCTCTCCTGAGCGTTGGTGTCGTCTCAGACTGCTCTGCTGTGTGAAGCTTTCTCCACACTGTGGGCAGTGGTACGGGATTTCTCCCGTGTGGACGCGCTGGTGTTTTTGGAGATGACTCTGGTGGGTAAACGTCTTCCCGCACTGTGAGCAGTTATACGGTTGTTCTCTGGTGTGGATGAGCTGGTGCCGTTCAAAGCTCCCCTGCTGTTTGAAGCTCTTCCCGCACCAGGAGCAGTGATAGGGCTTCTCCCCGGTGTGAATGCGCTGGTGTATTTTCAGGTGACTCTGGAGTGTAAAACTCTTCCCACAGTGTGTGCACCGATAGGGTTTCTCTCCGGTGTGAATGCGCTGATGTTTTTGGAGAGTGCTCTGGTTAGTAAAACTTTTCTCACACCAGGGACAGCGATACGGCTTCTCTCCGGTGTGAATGCGCTGGTGTGACTGAAGAGTGCTCTGCTGAGCGAAGCTGTTCCCACACCACGAGCACAGATACGGTTTATCTCCCGTGTGAATGCGCTGGTGTGACTGGAGGGCACCCTGCTGGGCGAAGCTTTTCCCACAGCACGAGCACCGATACGGTTTCTCTACGGTGTGGGTGCGTTTGTGTCGTATGAGATAATTCTTGTGAGTAAAGCTCTTTGCACACACCGAGCACCGGTACGGTTTCTCTCCCGTGTGAATGCGCTGGTGCCGCAGGAGATTTTTCTGTTGTCCAAAAGTCCTTGCACACTGCGAGCACTGATACGGTTTCTCATCTGTGTGAATGTGCTGGTGCCTTACGAGGTCACACTGGAGAACAAAAGTCTTTCCACACTGTGAACAGTAATACGGCTTCTCGCCGCTGTGACTGTGCTGGTGTCGGATCAGACCGATCTGCTGAGTAAAACGCTTCCCACATTGTGAGCACTCATAAGGTTTCTCACCCGTGTGAATGCGCTGGTGGTTTTGTAGGTTACTCTGGTGAGCAAAGGTCTTTCCACACCATGAGCAGTGATACGGCCTCTCTCCCGTGTGAATGCGCTTGTGCTCTTGCAGGTTATTTAATTGATTAAAGCTCTTGCCGCACTGTGAGCAGTGGTAGGGTTTCTCTCCGGTGTGAATGCGCCGGTGTGTTTGTAGAGTGCTCTGCTGAGTAAACCTCTTGCCGCACTGTGAGCAGCGGTATGGTTTCTCTCCTGTGTGAATGCGCCGGTGTCTTTGGAGATCTCTCTGTCGAGTAAAACTCCTGCCACACTCTAAACACTGAATTCCATGGGACGTCCCAGTACTGAGAGCAGCAGAGGAAGTTGGTGCACCACTGGAGCTTACTGTGGGCATCACAGTCTCATATTTAATGTCTCCAGATTTCAGCAGTGTTTCATATTCCTCACGGTGGCACCGCCTGGTGTGGTTGTAGAGGTAAAAGTGAGCAGTGTAGGAACAGGGACACAAGGAGCAAGAGAAGACTTCTAACGATTCAGCAGGTTTAGCTAGAGAAATAATATAAACACAACATAAATATTTCAACTCAACCAGCCAGAAATACCAATACTACTAAAACTTACAGTAAACATGACTTATTATTATTATTATTATTACATAACGACTCGATTCTTACAGTCATCATGAACTTAGAGAATCGTGTAGATACACAGTTAGTACATTTTAAAAACAAACTTACACTTAGCAGTTTATAATCAATGATATCATTAAACATACATACATACCATTTGCAGAGCATTTTTTGTTCCAGAGGTCCTCAAAAGTAACGCTGTAATTTTTGCTGTTCTTCTCATCGTACAACATTAAAAGTTCCTGTCCTGGTTCGATGGGTCGACAGGAGCGGAGGTAAATCGCCCCTTGGTGCTGGAACGCCACCAGGTTCTGCTCATCATCATAACAAGCACAATTCACATACCTGAGAAAAAACAGGGAGAAATGAGAAAACCTCTCAATTTCATCTTTAAACAGTTAAATCAATCAAATAAAGAATTCCTCACCTCATCCAGTTAGAATGTGTTTCCTTCTTAGCATCTATATATTCCTCATGGTCACTCTTATATATCTACAGAAAACAACAAGGGGAAAGTTAAGCTTTTGTCAGGCCATTGCTGTGACTGGACCGTTTCTAAACCATTCTAACATTCTTCAAATATAATGGGACCATTACATGGGAAGCCATGGTACATGCAGGAAGATCTCGAGATGATAAAGGATGGAACAAGCAGCCATGTGTTAAAAAGAAATGAGAAACTGTTATAGTAATAGAGCACAAACCGAGCATGAGCAGGTAAGTATTTCAGCACGTGGATCACTAATCACTAAACGTTATATTTTCAGAGTGATCACTCACAAAAGAACGGTTTTTAACAAGAAATGTGTTTTTTTCTAAACTAGACTTTAAACTAAATAAGATGTAGTTTGTAATGAAGTGAAATGTTTATACAATAAAAAATTCCTCCTTTGTGTTGTGGGAAATCGTATGATCATTTAAAATTGATAAACACTTCCTGTTCTCACATTGTTGGTGTTTGTGTTTAGAGATGTTGGTGTTATTATATAAGGCAGAACCTAAACAGTTTCTTACAGTTCTATATGAGATCACAGCGAGCTTTAGTTCATGTTCTTATTGTGTCAAAGGGGGGGGGGGGGGGGGGCACTTAGATAAAAAGCTCTTGTAAGGAATTAACAACAAAACTGGGAATTAAATCACCACTCTGTGTTTAATACAGAATCATATGAGACTGCAGGCAGGAAACAAAAACATCATTTCACTTAATGTTATTAAATATATTTCTAGTGATTGTTTAGGAAATGAACTCACCACCCAGGAGTAGCCACTCTTCATGGCTTCCTCTTTATCCACCAGTTCTCCCTGATAAGGCCCAAAGTGAGCCCCCACTGGAATAGTCTCCCCGTTATTAAACACCCCCAGACCTGCACCAGGAATAACAGACTGCCGAACCTCGAGCCCAGGTGGAAGGGTTTGTTTGGCTCGGTCGGAGACCCCCATGGGAACAGGGGTATCAGGAATAAAGAGAGCAGGACCATGAACCTCACACTTGTTAAAGAAGAAAGTTCTGCACTCCTCACAGTCTGGGAGTAAAAAAACAACAACAACAAACTAAAGAAAGGATTCTGAGTATCAGAGGGAAGTGCTTCACATGGAAAACGTTAGGAAAAGTCAGGAATAGTAGTAACTAACGGTACTAAAGACTAAACACTGTGTTAAATCAGTACTGTGGCTGGTATTTAGTCCCAGACTGCACTCTAAAGAGTTCTGGTATCTTACAGAGGTTCTCATCATCTTCTGTTTCTTCCTCTTTAATGGAGGGAACTTTCAGTCCAGTGTAGAGATGAGTTTCATCTGTGTAGCTGTTCAGTTCTGCTTTATTATCCTCCTAATGTAAACACACACACACACACACACACACACACACACACACACACACACACACACACACACACACACACACACACACACAGAGTGTATTGTTAGATCTTTGTATGAGTGATGGGTTTGTGAGGATTTGGGGTTCGGATGATGGAAGAACAGAGGTTCATTATAGTGGAAGAAGGTGAACAGGGTACCTCTGGTGAGCATGGTTCCATGGTTTCTCTGGCTGAGTTGGAAGCAGATTTTCTCCAGACAGCAGAACCAAAACTGTGTTTAACACTGAGCTTCATTGGAACATCCCCTGTGTGTGAGGGAAACGAAGTTACACCACCTCAAATACAAACAAAGCTTTGAGTCTTTTAAAACTTGTAATCTTTTAGTGTAACTCCATCAGAACAAACTGAGAACTATCTTTTTCTTAATAAACAGACGAGGAGCTGGCGCTGCTGCTTCTTCTGGTTGATTTTATGCGGTTTACAAATGTTAAGGTGCAATAGCGCCACACACTGGACTAGAGTATGTATTGTATTGCTCTAATAAATAAAATCTGATTAAATGCAGATAAGAATATCAAGAACGGTCGAAATTAAAATACATTTTCAACTAAAGGTTAGTTCTAAAATTATTGTTACAAATATACAGTTTCTTCTGGATCACAAATTCAGACCTTCCTTAATTACAGGAGGGCTTTTTTTGTATTTTACACAATGTTTAATCCAAAATATATGCAGTTTATCACTGTTTTTCTCTCTCTGGGATCTCCAGAGACTTCAGAGACATACCTTCATTTTGTAAGATCATTTTGCAGAAAACAGATGGTTTTATATAAATACTGGAATTAAGTAACATCAAATTTAGAATTGTATCTCACATGGTGATTAAATAATTACTAACCTAATTAAACGTGAACAGTGGATTCTGTTAGTAATATACAGTATTAAAAGATTTAAATATGATGGGGAAATCACAACATTTACATGAAAGGAACATTTGAGATGATTTTTTTTTAAGCAGAAAATTTAAACTAAAAATACACCCCAAATCCTTTATTGTTCTGTGCATTTTAATTAAAACAGTCAGTTATGGATCAAGTCTGCGAGGTTCCTCACAAAACCCCAATTACTTCCTTCCCTAAACGTTCAAAAGCTTTTAAATAAATGATTCGAGCTGCTGAACGTCACATGCATAAACTAAACCTTAAGAATTGATTTTTAATATAAAATCCTGAAAATGTTTCACATACAAGATATTTCATCTAATTATACAGTACAAACGGAAAAGGTGTAAAAAATGACAATACACAAACACAAACGATACCTGTGATCAGAGGTAAGTACAGAATTCTGTTTGGTTTGTTTTATTACATCACGTACATTATCTACATATATACAGGGGGAAGGGGGGGGGGAAGCTTTTGGGCAGCACTTATTACCTATTTCTATTGAAATGGATGCAGATATTCAGCCTCCTGCAGCCTGGACGACATGGAATGGAGCAATAAAAAGGCTTTAAAGTTTCAGTGTTTTTCCGGATGTTTTTTCTTTTCCTCCTCTAGTTATTAGGCAGTCGGTGTCGGAGGTGAGATGCACCCGGGTTTAAGCCTCAGCACCTCCGAACGGCAGAAAATCCCCGAGAAAGTGACAGATGAAGGTTTAAGCTGCTAATCACGCCTGCATAGTCACTCTTTGGGTTATCTTTGGGTTCTCCTGAGGGAGAGATAAGGAGTCGCAGAGTTTAGGCTCGGCTGGATTGATCATCTCAAAGTAAACAAAATGCAGGGGATCTGTTAGAGGAGCCTGCAGGGAGCACCGTTCTCTCATTAGAGCGCCCCTTTATGTGTTCAAAGGTATCAGGGGTTAATCAAGAAAGAGCAAATAACAGCTAAAGAACCTGCAAAATCACACACAGGTATAAATCGGTAACGTCTTTAAAATGTTAGGATTATACAAATTAAAAATCACGAAATAAAATCACTGCTTCTTCATCGTTACTGACTCACGTCACGTACAGAGTTATGTAAATGGTGTGTGTGTGTGTGTGTGTGTGTGTGTGTGTGTGTGATCACACACCATGTTCATTCTAACACTTGATTTGTTGATGCAGCTGCACATTAAAATCATTTCCACCTCAGCAGACCTGTATTATACAGTCAGTGTGTAACTGTACACCGTTATTATTCTGCTCTGTGTGTGTGTGTGTGTGTGTGTGTGTGTGTGTGTGTGTGTGTGTGTGTGTGTGTGTGTGTGTGTGTGTGTGTGTTTATTTCTCATTAATCAACTTTTTTTCTTGTTCCCCTGAACATTTGGGTTCTTATCAAAAGATGCTTGGCTATAATTGTGTTTTTAATTATTACTATAATAATAATAATAATAATAATTATTATTATTATTATTATTGTTTATTGTTTTTAGTTATTATTATTATTATTATTATTATTATTATGGTGTATTAAAATCTATAATTATTAATTATTTATTGCTTCGTTTATAATAATATTTGTAATAATAATAATAACAATAATAATAATAATTATTATTATTATTATTATTATAAATATTCTTATTGTTCTTATTATACACATATTAATATGAACAACAATAAAAATAATGCTGAAAATAATAATAATAATAATAATAATAATAATAATTATTATTATTATAATTATTATTGTTATTATTGTTTTTAGTTATTATTATTATTATTATGATTATTAATATTATTATTATGGTGTATTAAAATCTATAATTACTAATTATTTATTGCTTCGTTTATAATAATATTTGTAATAATAATAATAATAATAATAATAATAATAATAATAATAACAATAATAATAGATAAATAATAATAATAATTATTATAAATATTCTAATTGTTCTTATTATATACATATTATTATGAACAACAATAAAAATAATGCTGATAATAATAACAATAATAATAATAATAATAATAATAATAATAATAATAATAATAGATAAATAATAATTATTATTATTATTATAAATATTTATATTATTCTTATTGTACACATATTATTATAATCAACAATAAGAATAATGATGATAATAATACTAAGTTTTATTATTATTATTATTATTATTATTATTATTATTATTATTGTTATTGTTGCTGGTGTTTTTTAATTAATAATAAACATTCCAAAAAAAATAAGAAAATGCAAATATTATTACAAAGGTTTTTCTGTATTGTTAATTATTTACATATTTATAACAAAACAAAACATAGAAAAACCAAACATTTAAAAGATGTTAAATGATGAATGTTTCTTTTTTTTTATTAATTAATAATTTTTTTTTGATGACTCTTTACTTGACTCCCTGTTTTATTTACAGTGGGTGGCATCAGAGGCCTGGCACCGTGGCATCACAGCTAGAGGTGAGAGTAAATGACAGGCCCTCTGCTGGGTCCACAATTTTGGTTTTTTACTTACTGATTGAGTCGTATTGTCTCTGCTGGGTCCGATGCCCCTGTACCCCCTTGCCCATGCCCATTAGACCCAGGGTCCTTGCTCTTTGGACCATCCCGTTGTTGTTCCTCCCTCAGGAGCTCATGATCTGGTTCTTTAATATTCCATGCAGGTGTTTCTCTGGGCTTTGCTGGTCTTCCTGGCGCTCTTTGTCCCTTGTGCCCGCTATGGTGCCCCCGCTATGGTGCCCCCGCTATGGTGCCCCCGCTATGGTGCCCCCGCTATGGTGGCCCTGCTGGGGTTTTGGGATTGCTGTCGCTCTGTTTATGAAGTGACAGGTAGAGATAAATATGATCTAAAGCAATATTAAAAAGCGACCTTATGAATTCCTGAGACCTAATTAGCGACGTGGCGTTTAACATGGCGCTGCTTGGGCGGGCAGTGCCACTCTCTGAAGTGCCAGCGGTGGGTGCCTGCTATCTTCAGTGTTTTCTTTTTTAATGTAAGGAGTAATCATCACTCTGAGGTTAATTAATGACCCTCGCTAGCCGCCGTTTTTACAGCTAATCGGCCTTGTAGAGCCGCCGGTGCACCAATTCGATTTTTTTTTAAACTCTTCAAATGTTAATGATTCTTAAAGAGACGCCACCAAAGTGTGCAAAAGTATTAGGACACCATAAGATCAGAACGGAGTCGAAAAATGAAAGGACAGTAAAGAAAAGACATAAATAAGATAAGAAAAGAAAAATAAACTAAACAACTAGAAAAATGGAAAACAGGAGAGTCTAAGGTTAAAAAAGAGAAGAGATAAAAAAAGAGAAGAAAGAGAAAGGACAAAAATGATGATGAGCGAGAAAGAAAAGAAATTAGACAAAATCAAAGCAAAAGAGGAAAGAAATGTGAAAAAGAAGAGAAATGGAGTATAAAATGAGAGTAAAGAAAAGACAAATAAGAAAAATAAATTAAGAGAAGAAGAAAAAGTAGAACAAGAAACCAGAGACGGAGAAAGGTGAGAAAATAAAATGAATAAAATAAATAAAAATAAATCTAAATTAGACAAAATAGAAACAGAAAAAAGAAAAGGAGAAACAATGGATAAAAAAAGGAAAAAGCAAAGAAAAAAGAAAGGAAAAAAGAAGGAAGAGAAATAAACAAAAATAAAGAAACGACAGACAGAAAGGATGAGAGAAATAAGAGTTAAAAACAAAATAAGAAACAAAAGAGAGTAGAAAATACAAAGAAGTAAAAATGGGCAGCACATAAAAGAGAAGAAACTTAGAATAGGAAAAAAAGAATAGTAAGAAAAAAAGAAAGAAAAACAAGAGTTGGGAAGGGAGCATGAAAAATGAAAAAGAGAAGAAAAAGGAAAGGGGGGGAATGGAAATGAAAAACGACTAAAGAAATGACAGCCAGAAAGAAAAAGAAAAATAAGTGAGTGAGTGAGAAACAAAAAAGGAAGAAAAGAAGAAGTATGAAGATAAAGTTAAAGAGAAATAAAAACATTAAGATACTTCAAATAAGAAGTAAAAGAAAGACAGACAAAAATAATTATGAAAAAAGAAAGTATAAAAGAAAGATGAGAAAGAGAATAAACAAAAAGTCCCCCCTGTACCCCCTGTACCCCCTGTCCCCCGTGTACCCCCTGTACCCTCTGTCCCCCCTGTCCCCCCTTTACCCCCTGTCTCCCCT
>JAVSBV010002904.1:0-12932 GCA_033117975.1 Parotocinclus spilosoma | reverse complement strand
AAGCGAATAACATTACACGTATATAATAGGATTTGGTCCGAATAAGCGGCTGGTCCCATTAACCGGAATCGACTGTACCATATCCTATAGTCTATAAACGAACCGTTTTAGCATCCGGTCTGTATGTTCCTTAATCTATCTTTGTTACTGCGCTCTGACAGTCGGAGAACGACTCGAACCCTGGTTCCGTCTTCAGATCTCCCAGCCTTCTTATTCCCTCTCTGTGAAATCGAGTGAAAAGCGCACTAAAGTGGGTTGGCGCTGCATGTTTTCGGTGCCTTTTGTTGTCCATTAGAAGCAGGGCCGGCACGGTGAGTGCTCATCAGGGGAATTGCGATCGGACAGGTAAGAGCTCGCTTTTAAAAATGGAAGCCCTGCAGACCTGCACTCTCCGTGTGTACGTCTTCACCGGGGGCCTCATTAAAGTCTCTCCGGTACAGAGGGATCGGCTGTGTTTCGGTCGCTCTCCAGCGCCGTACATTAGGGTATTATTTCTGTCTGTGATCTGTTAGAAGAGCAAATAGCCGGACGGAACACAAGGTCGGTCTAATCAGGGTTCTGACAGAGGACGACCGGACGTTTGCGTACCAGCAGGCTTCTTAAGGCGATTTCAATTTAACAAATACGGTTTTCTTTCCACATCTCAAGGCAGGACTACAATTTTCTATTAGCGGATTCTATCACCTGAAGCTTCAACGGAGCAAGCCCAGGGCGACAGTGGCAAGGAAAATCCCCGTAAGAACCTTATTATGTTTATGAAGAGAATAAATAAAACAACACAGCATTTAATCGAGATCAAATGCCCTCCCCGGGTGGGCGTGGGTTTACTCTGGGCGCTCTGGTTTCCTCTTACAGTCCAAAGACATGCGTGTTCATTGTGGTTAATGGGTGTCTCTAAAGTGGCCCTTAGCGTGTGCCCCGTCTAGGGTTGTTCCTGTCCTTGCGCCCAGAGTTGGATAAAGAATGAATGAATTAAATCATTCGTAATCATTTTGTTTTCTACACATAAAAAAAAATCCGAAACGATTTCTTGTGTCCCTACATAAACCGTTTAAACTTTACGTATTTTTTCAGAGGAAATCCATAATATTTTCCTTTACAGACCCCCAGGTTTTCACATTTTTCCACTAAAAATTGGATCTTCAGAAGACCAAAAGTAAGTTCTCGATATGATTTCCTGAATATTTAATGATGTTCTAACGATAACCAAGAAGGTCCTTCTCAACCTACTGTACTGTCACCGAAATTATTGTTATATATCATTTGTTTCTGAACCTCTGGCCGGCCTTGGGACAGACCCTCGTCTCTTTCTTTAACTCTTATCACTGCAATCTCTTCGATCTCCATAAAGCTATTTGTCATCAGTCAGCACTGTACCATGAAGCCTTCAGGGCCGTCCCTAGGGGCCCGAAACGAGAATACGCCCTAAATGGAACACTTATCCGTCCACACAGGGATTTACAGAAACCCAAGAGCCTTGACGAAACCTACAGACAGTACGAGTACACCTTTCTTTATTTTTGGATTCTTTTTAAATAGCTATCGGCTTCCCCTTCCCATTGGGCGTTTTCTTCCGAAAGAAAATCTTCGTTGTCGTCGTACGTAGATCTGTGGTGGCCTAGTGGTTAAGGTTCTGGACTATGGACCAGAAGGTCCAGGGTTTAAATCCAACCTCTGCCACAGTTGGGTCCCCACAGCAAGGCCCTTAACCCACAATGGCTTGGATTGTAAGTCGCTCTGGATAAGAGCATCTGCTAAATGACATAAATGTAAATTTAAGTGTTAAAGCTTACAATTTTGAGTTTGTACGTCCGTTCAAAGAGGAAAAACCATCAAACCGAGCATTTAAAACAAATGAAATAGAGGTGATGGTGGAAGAAAGATTTTTTTAACCCACCACCACGGACATGGTCATGGACCTTCTGGTCTCTGGTCCGATCACTGGATCATGGGCAAGAAGGTCCAGGGTTCTCCTTAGAACCGCCAAGCTGCCACTGTTACTCCATTACTATACCAAATTGGTGCCCAAATCAGACTAGATTATGGGATGTTTGTATAAGTATGGAAACATTTCTTACATTATCTTTGCAGCCTGAAGTATATTTAGTACAAACCCTTTGTTTACGTTAGAGTATGACCGTATAAATGATCTCTGTACTTGTACTTAGGTCCAGTACTTGCTTAAACATGCCTCATCATTATCCGTACTAAGACGTCCTCCATACATCAGAGCCGAAAGCGGATTGATTTGCCGTATTGGGCTGTAAATCATCTGCAGAATTTAATCTCAGAATCTAACTCTCACATAATGGAGTGGCTAATTCACAGGAACAGTGTGGGCAGATCTGAGGTCAGTGCGAGAGTCCTGGAGCCCGGATTTATATCTGGTGCCATAGCAGTTATTGTGAATCGTGTGCTGGCAGATGGAACAGCTAGTGGAAGGTGCATCACTACTTAATGATATAGCAGTGTTCCTTAAGAAACAAGTCATGACAAGAATAACCGGAGGCTCTGTGACATGGTGGCGGAACAAGGATCAAGCTCTCAGCGAGGCGTCCCGAGGATTTGGGTTTTGGGATTCGAGGCGAACCTTTATGAGTGTGGCTAATAAAGAATGGAAAGAAGGCCGGGGCGTGCAGGCGAGAGAGAAAAAGTCGAGGCAAGGACGGAGACGGAGACGGAGACAAGGGAGTCTAAAGAAGCGTGGCAATCGGTTAAAAGATCGAATCTTTAAATCATTAGAAAACTCGAAGCAGCGGAGGTTTATTTTCATCCTGCAGAAAAGCGGAGCCGATTCTCGAAAGCTCAGCCGAACTTCTAATGAACGGAGAGGGAGAAACAGAGCCGCCTATTTCCGTACCGTAGCTTCACGTACGCAGCCGTGCAAAATAAAGAGCGTGTGGGAGTGGAGTGTTAGTGGAGATCAGTCTGCGTTTTTAACCTCGGCTCCGGCGCCTTAACTGTAAAATGTTCTTCAATTGTTTAAGTGAAAAACAACTTTTCACACTTTTTTTCCCTATAAACACATCCTAGTTTGGACGGCGATGTAAAAGAGTAGCATTTCTGGACTGAAAACTTACTGGGGCACTCATACAGAAGAAGCCCTTTGCTTGCTAGTCAGTCCCAGCATGGAAATGTTAGTTAAATATTAAACAGATTAAGATTTAACACTAAAGCGAATGTTATTATTTTATGCCACGGATAAGAAATAAGGAATTCTGTATTAGCTGCGTTACACAAGCATTACATTGGCTTTCTTCATGAAATAAAAAACAAAGGAAGCTGGCTCTGACTCAAAGCGTTGCTTGGGAATGATGGGAAATGTAGTACCTGTAGTTTTTCTAATTGGATTTTTACTCCTGTAATCTTTAGGGAGGCAAATGTATTTATTGACCTGGTTTTGCTGTAATTTAATATATGATTGGTGTTTATTTAGTTAACATCTAGGCCCCCCATGGAGGTCGGGTCCCCTGTTGAGTCTTGGTTCCTCCCAAGGTTTCTTCCTACCATTTTAGGAGTTTTTTCCTTGCCACTGTCGCCCTAGGCTTGCTCAACTTGGGATTGGCCTTTTAGGACAGTGTAATATTGTGAAGCTGCTTTGAGACGATGCTGCGTTGTAAAAGGCGCTATAGAAATAAATAAACTTGAACATGAACTTAAGAGCGATAGAAAAGAAGTCCAGTTCGTAACTAACGTCCCCCTTGGCCCTTTATGGGCTCAACACCAGACTCGAGTGCTACAGTTCCCACAGACACGGTGCAGAATTTTACAGAAAGCCTTCCCAGAAGAGTGGAAGCTAAAACGACTGTAATTAATAGAGTTCATTAATGGCTATGGGACGACATAAAAGCTCTGGTCGACCTAACGTGTGGGTGTCCCAATACTTTTGTCCATATAGTACATATTCAGCTCTGCAAGCTTCACTGTCCGATACTATATGAAATGTGCAAGCGATACGCAAGGCAAGTTTGAAAGCAATCTTAACGACGTGTCCGCCGCGGCCTTTTCTATCCCACAATCCTCTCTGATAAGAGACGTGCTCGCAGTGCCGTGCAGGCGACGTGTACATGTTCTGACATGTTCATAACTTACAGAATGATGCAACATGGATAACTGGCTTATCTTTATTCAGACGAGATTCTTTAAAAAAAAAAAATCATCTCCGAGCAGCAAAATCAGCAGCAAACGCTTCGGGTTAAACACGAGGAAGCCGGCAGGTTAATTTGATTTTCCGTCTTTAACTGATTTTGGGAACGGGACGGCGTTCTCGTCTCTTCCGCCGCGTTTGCAGGGGAACCAAATGGAAGCTCTAAAGCTTTCCGTGGTTTTTAGGGCATTAGGTTTCCATCGTAGGTATCTGCCTCTGCATCTTATGAAACGTGACTTTTTACCTTCTTACCTTCAATTCTTGCTGATACGTCCACAGAATCCATCACCATCCTATGAAACTTCTCTGTGATTCTCATTACCTTTAAGCTTTAACTGTGTTTTATTTGACTGAATGAGTAAGATTTGAGAAACAGAGGTACAGATACAGGATTGAGGACATGTCTTTTTTGTTTGAATCTATCTTGTCACTTATTGTAACCAGAATAACCAGAATAACCATTAAAAGGTTTCATCTTTCTGTTTGGTGTTTCCTATCTTTTCTAGTGAGCTTCTGGACACTGCTAGAAGTAAAGCGAGCTTACCCTTACCAAAATAAAGTATACTTAAGTTCATTTTGTCAAGTAAACTTAAAGTATATTTCCCAAGTATACTTTAGGTAGTAAGTGTACTAATACTAATGTACTAGTTTTCGATTACTATTGCGTTTTCGATTCTATTTTACGAAACGTTCACAAGTCCGACTTTACGTTTTCCCCTGAGGATCAAGGGCACCGTCTCAATTCTTCCTCCGCCCTACGTAGGGCACTCATTTTGCACGGGAAATAGCCGACCCGCCACCCGTTTATTAATTTATTCAATTAATTTCACTCATTAGCATTCAGAGCAGGTTAATATAACGCCTTATTTAACACAAAGCGCTCGTGTGTTCGAATGCTTGTCATTGTCTAACTAGTTCCCTAAATAGGGAATAGGAGTCATTCGAGACGCGACCAACCGCGAACCGGCTAACGTGCAAACGTCCATTTACTGAACTCGATAAAAGTTATAGTTTTATACATGTCTGCATCTTGTTGAAGTGCCTCTTTGGTTATTTTGGATTTTATTCTTAAATAAACGTTTTTCTTTTTTGTTGATTCCGTTTTTCGTGGCTTGTTTTGAACGTGGTTGCTACCCTCTGGTTTACCGAACATAAAAACTAAAAGTAATAACACATATAAAACGTGATAAACACGCTGATACACTTTTTTATAGCTTTATTTATGATGTGGCGGCAGCAGGAGAATTGTGTAGTGCTATGAAATATAACATGAATGTATAAATGGCCCTGTCTCACAAAAAGAAAATGATAACTAATAGCCAACGTCAACAAAATGTTACCATTTACCACTATTTACTGTAACTGTAAATAACTGTCAGTGATTATTGGTTGTTCCTCTTGTGAATCTGGATCGGTACGGTAATTAACGTTCCCTCTACGTTCCCTCTGACGCCGTTGGTTCGGCTAAAACTGAAGAGTAGTTTGGTTTTGGTTTCGGTTCTGGTTCTGCAGGGCGTCAGGGACCGGTTTAGATACTCGGTTTGTGTTGTTTTGTTGAGATCGCGATTGTTCTGACCTATGATATCATCCATGCCTTTCTGGAGCTTCAGATCAGGAGGCCGATGAATCTCGCTTTCAGAGCATTGTTCTGACGATGAGCCGGGATGTTTGGAACAGCTCAGACGTTTTCCTGCCATCTGTAATTGGCAGCTGGGAGGCTCTGGAACGGAAAGCTGGTCCGGTTCCAAACTCGGCAGGAGGGAGATTTGAGAAGGTGAATGATTTATCTGAGTCTGTAACTCACATATGTGCTAAAATAACTGTTGTTTTGTGTCCGGGGCTGTCCGCCAGACGTCCGATGTCCGATTTTTTGTCGTTTCCAAACCTTGGGTGACCCCCAAGTTCTGCGAAAAGCCACAAAGTCGTGAAGCCACCAAGGGGGCTGAATCTAAAAAAACTAACATTGGTGGCATTTGATAAAATTCCATATAAATATCAGGCCCCACTCTGCAGTTCTCTGCATTTTTCCAGCCATACAGATCCACTCCACAGACCGCATTAAAATCATTTAAGGAATGAAATACAATAGCTAAAAAAAACACTCTCGAATTGCAATTTCTTTCCTCACCCCGGCAATCGATAGGAAGCGAAATTGTGAAGCGGCAAAGTGAGCGATTTTAATCAGGGACTAAGTATCCCACAGTGGATTAGTCCCCGGTGCTTTCTTATATTCGCCGCTCTTCATGAAATATGGATAAGGCCGACAGAGGGAGAAGATTATATGAGAAATAAAGGCATTTTCACCTCGCGTACCTGCTCTGAGAAAAGGAAATGAAGAGGAGAGAAAAGATAAAGCGTAGCTACAGATTCTCTCCTGTCCTTTTGCTTTTGGATTAATTAGGAAACCCCCCGTGATGGCGGCCTCCTGGAGACAGCTCAGCTAGCTCTCTCTCTGAGAAATGTCACACGGCCGCTGACACTGATGCGAAGGAAGGATTTTAATTGGGAGGGGGTGAGAAAGAGAAACACGGCGTACACGTTAAGTAACGGGAATGTTTTGAAGATGACGATGATGTGCCATTATTTCCTGCGTTTGTCTCTCCTGAAGTACAAATCAGCAGGAAAACGTGATCCTGTACAGATCTGGAAAAAGGCCAGGGTTTCTCCTGACCTCCCAAAAACACGTCTAAACTTTGTACAGTCCATAACTGAGGGAGGGAAGGCCGAAATAGGGGATCATCACATTAAAAGAAGGTGAGAAAGTAGAAAGAATCGACGTTTTGTGAGAGTGAGGTGAATAAGAATGCGTTTGAAATGAGGGAATGTGCTTAAGAAAGAAAGTGAGGTCAAAAAATAGTAGGAGAAATATTTGAGGAAAGAAAATGAAGGCATTAGAATAAAGGTGTGTGTTATATCAGTAAAAAGGTTGTGATGAATAAGAAGTTAAAGTGAAAGAGAGGAAGGAAAATAGCTAAGAACGTACAAAACACGTGTACATTCAAGTTAAATAATGTAAAGTAATAATAATAATAATAATCTTTATTTATATAGCACCTTTCATACATACATGCAACTCAAAGCGCTTTACAAAAATGTGTAAACATTTATAATAATAATAAATTAAAAGAAATAATCCTAAAAATAATTCTAAGTATGTCAAATAATTTTAAAAAATTCAAAAGTAAAACGTACGGAAAGTAGACCAAATAGTAAAGTTAAAATAAGGTAAGACGGGTAAAGAAAGCAATAAACATTTAAAAATGTATTTATAAATATTAGCACAGTCCATAACCTTGCCACGCATGAGGGAGGTCACAGGGGATCATCACTCGGAACGTGGAAGGTCAGAAAGTAGAATAGAATTGAAAAGAAGTTGAAAGTTGATTTAAAAGAAAGAAGGACGAACGGAATTTAAGGAAAGAAACAGAAGGCCCCAAAATAAGGTGAGCACAAACTAAGGGTCAGTACAAAAAGAAAAGTTAAAGAAAAGATAAATAAAAATAAAGAAAGTTCGAAAACAAGTTAGCAAGTCAATGTAAATAAAACGAAGACTGTACAAGACTGTAAAGCAAGAAAAGTAAACCAAATTAAGACGGGTAAAGAAATTAATAAATTGAATCCAAAAACAGCAATATACTTTTAAAAATATATGAATAAATTAGAGAGTCAGCATGCGCCCATTAGCACAGTCCATAACTTTCCACGTCTGAGGGAGGTCACAGGGGATCATCACTCGGAACGTGGAAGGTCAGAAAGTAGAATAGAATTTGAAAGAAGTTAAAAGTGTTCGAGAAAGGGCGTTGATTTAAAAGAAAGAAAGTCGAGGGAAGAAAAAAAAATTGAGTACGAATGGAATTTAAGGCCAGACTTTTTTAATTGTTTGTTCCTCAGATGTTTCTACTTAAGAATCTACCGAGGAGGAAGGAAAAAAAATACAAATAACTCTTTCTTTTTCAGCACTTTTCAATTTCTCGAGGACTACGGGGAATCAATAGAAGGAAGGAGGAAGAACTAAACATACCTTTTTATTTCAAAAAAATGTATTCAACCTACAATTAAATGAAAGTAAACCTGGAAAAAAATTAAATGAACAGAAGAAAACCGGTGGCTCTCCACCGGAGGGCGGAAAAAGCTAAAAAAAAATTGTATTTATTAATTTTTTTTTTAATTTCAACCATTGGTGCTGCGGTGGATCTGAGAAATACCAAAAAAAAACAATTTTTTTTGGTTTGTATTCTTCAAATATGATCGTCGGCGGCCTAAGGAAGAAAACAGAGGGTCCAAAAATAAGGTGAGCTCAAAACTAATGGTTAACAAAAAAAAAACGTTGAGAAAAAAAGGGGGGAAAAAGCAAGTTAAAAAGTAAATGTAAATAAAACGAAGTAAAATATGTAAGGAATGTAGGGACATTGTACAAGACTGTAAAGTAAGAAAGGTAAACTAAATTAAGACGGGTAAATAAAGTAAGTAAATTAAGCAGGAAAGTTGTGTTCTGGACTCAGGAATGGAGACGTATAGAAAATCGGAGCGACTGTAATAAATAAAACATTTTACCCAGTAACTCAGAGCAGCTAGTTCTTTATTAGTCTAAAGAAGTACGTCTGGAAAATATGGTAATTCAAAAATGTAAATATGTCGTTTAGAAAACTTTTTTAGGGCGCAATCAGACTTTGTAATCACATTAATCATGTGAAATCAGTTACACGCTCTGCTCTGAGTGGCTACGGGAAAGAGGAGCGTCAGAAAACCCCAAACAGTTTGCCCAAAATGTTAAGCCCTGCGCTGACTGCGCTCACAATAAAAAAAACAAGGCGGGAACGCTGGGACCGGGCGTCGACCGAAGGCCCTCGCGTTCGCACCTCTCGCTCTTACGACGGGATTCATTAAACGTGAGAAGCCGGCGAGGAATTTCTTCGTCTTATAATGTCAACTGAAGCCACGCATGAGGAAGAGGAATTGTGATTACAATTAGCGTCGGCATTGTGTTTAGGAACATACAGCTGTGGAGTCGGGGATCGATGGGGATTTGAAAAGGCTAAAGGGACGTGGAGGAAGATAATCACGGTAATCAGTCAGCAATTATGGGCTAATTCGGATTTTTCAGAAAGGTCTTGAGATTTCTTTAAGAGCTCTGGAACTAAAATACGTCGTGAAAAATAACTCTGATCCTTACAAAATATCATTCGTTTCATCGGTCAGGGCGGACCGAAACGGTCGAGGGAAGCTTCGAATGCCCACGTTAACAGTGGCATCCTGCAAAGTTCACAGCTAGAGCACAACCGGGGTGTGTAATAACAAGCTTATGTTTCGATAAACAGGCTTTTGGTGCTTTTAGAAATTCCCCGGAAAAAAAAGGAGTCTTAGAACTTGCGTGTCTGAGGTGGTTCAGGCTCCTGCAGAGGGCGCTGTATGCAGGATGGCCGGGCTGTAAATAACAAACTGGTGGTTCTTCGGGGCGGTTATATCCATGTACTCGCTGGCTGGTTTGAATGGCTCAGGCAGGTGCTGGCGGTGCTGCTGGAGTACCCACCGGCCTGGTTGTGAAGCCGAGGACGATGAGTGTAGAAACGATCGTCCTCTTTTTTCCCCTCGTGGCTTGCAGGAGTGCTCTGTATGCACGTGCTATCACGCTTTTTCGCTTAAACATTCAATAAAAACCCGGGCAGCCGAGGCTCGTTCCTCCACCCGGGCCCCGAACAGATGAGTCTCGACTCGTGTCGTCCTGTTGAGCGATGGATCCCGTTAAGCCATGCTTGAGGGTACGAGGTACAGAGCAGGGATTGATTAGTGCCTTCAGCTTGGATGCTGCTGGTTCACGCTTTGCACTTTGCAGCTAAGAATTCAGGCTTCAATTGTGATGCAGCAGCTGTAGGAATGAACGAAGCGGTGCTGCTGGACCGTAAACAAGACTTGCTCTTAGATCTTGAAAAAAAAACCCCCTGGGATTTCACTCGGTAGTAATCAATCAATCAATCAAAATTTCTTTATTTATACAACGCTTTTTACAATGGAGCATTGTCTCAAAGCAGCTTTACAACAGTATATTATCTAAAAAAAAAAAATAATAAAAAAAAAAGGCCAATCCCAGTTTGAGCAAGCCTATGGCGACAGTGGCAAGGAAAAACTCCCTTAAAGTAAAACATCCGTGGCTAGTGGCAGCGATTTCAAACAGGTAAATGAGTGAGAAAGATCAGGAGGGATTTGACTGTAGATATTTTTACCTCTACAGAACATAATATCATTGAAAAATTCCGAATCGGGAGCGGTTACAGTCCTAAAAACTAAACTGAAGAGGGGTGATCTCTCTGCGCTCCCTCAGCACCGTCGTTCGTCAGTATCTGATAGGAGCACCTGGGTAAGGGGTTGCTTTATCCAACCTTTATCAAGCTCTATAATCCAGTTACATTCACAAACGCCACTTAAAACTTTACTGCACAACGTCAAGAAGCTCCGCCCACTTCTCTGGGCTCGGAGGCACCTAGGACGGACCGTCATTACGGAATTACAGATCATAAAAAGGAGGATACAGACGGTTAGGGCGAACGAGTCCAAAAGCCAGGATCTATTATGGTCCAGGGTTGGGTCCGGACCCTTTTTTAAGGTCGTTTACTGTTCTGTGATGCAGCATTAATGCAGAAAAGTACACCGAGATTTTAGAGCGACATAACCCGCCGTTAAGACGACGCCTTTTCCGGGGACGTCCCTGCATTTTTCGATAAAACATCTCCAAACGGTCTTCCAGCTTTTTGAGAGGAACGTTTGTTTTAAAAACGAAATGTTTTTCACCCACTCGGAGATAAACCGGACATCCCAGCCTTTCCCGGATGCTCCTTTGGATCCGAGGAATTGTTTTCGGGCCTGACGTGCGCCGAAATAAAAGCTTACTCGCATTATCCACGGCATCCCAACTTTTTCAGATCCGTCATGGCGGTCGTAGCACGGATTAATAACGGCAAACCATTTCTCCCGCGCACCCACTTCACCACGTAATGCTCCCCGGTCATTTCCCACCCAAGCGTCTCTCGAATCGGTTGCCTTGGCCACAAAGGATTTAGGCTGAGCCGTCAATAAACACGGTTAAATATCCGGCGCATCGTTACCTTCAGACACACTCACTTAAGCGCAGGGATCTCGTTTAGAGAGAAATCGGGAGCGCTCCTCCGTGGACTGCCCTGTTTATTCCTGTCTAGCGTTGACAAACAGTCCTCCGGTGCCACTTTAGCGTCCGCCGCCCAATCAATAGATCAGATCAATTGCGCTGTCGGACGTCCCGAAAGCCGTCGTGGCGACGCTCAGAGCTGTTGATGCCAGTGTGCGTGCCCACTTAACGTTTAAAGCTAGGAGGACCTGGCAGGTAGAGATGGAGTTGTGGGAATTTTACAGACTGGGAACAGTAGGCGTCTGGTGGTGCTACAGATGTGATGCTGTTTCGGCCGAAGGAACCATCTGTGATACATTTTGGAAAAATTTATTAGATGTTCAAAATATTAGGATGAATGATCACGTTTTTTGGTGTCTGGTGTGGGACCTACATAGGAAAACACACACATTTGAATTTAAATAAATATAGGAATCTGAATTACTATAAGTAACTACATTTTCTCTTTTCTCATCTTCTCATGTTCAGCACCAAACACTTAGATCCTTTTCCACCTCAGCATCCATCTACTGCTCTTCATCAACAGAACCCAGTCCCACCAGAGTCCAGTAACTCCCTCCATCATACAGTTACTTATCGGTTGGACATTAGGAGACGATGTGCCGCCAAGGACCTCCCTCTAAAGACTCGTTATCTACAATCTTTAACATTATTTAATTGGTATTGTTCACTTCATTTGACTATTAATACAAACTTGACCCTCCCAAGGTTTCTACCTCCTACATTCAGGGGGTTTTTCCCTGCCACTGCGGTGTGATAAAACAATATAAGATTGTAAAGCAGCTCTGAGACAATGCAGCGTTCTAAAAGGAACGCGTCACAACGTTTTTCTCAATCCAGCCCCAGGAGAACTTTGTGGACCAGAAGTTGAAATCAAATCTCACCTTCGCAAACCTTAACCTGATTGTAAGAGTGTACCTTATATAAATAAGTGGCTTCTTAAATCTAAATGCAGGCAGAGCACCGACCGGGCAGGTCATGGATCCATCCCAAGGCTGGACTCGACCTTTCCTCTGTCTCTGTGTTGGTGATTAAGGTTGCAAAGCTCTCCTGGATTGATGGGAACACTCCAAAAATGCTCTTTAGTGCTGGTACTTCATCCACCAAGAGAGAATTCATCATTGTTATTATTAAGTGCTGTCGAGCTGATTGCGACTCCCGGAGAATACAGTCGAATCCGGTTAATGGGACCAGCCACTTATTCGGACCAAACCCTAAAGTACAGAAACAAATCCTATTATATATGTGTAATGTTATTCGCTTATTCGGACCAAAACTCTGCTTAATCGGACCAAAGAACGTGAGAGCGAATAAGAAAAAGAAGCCACAAGTCGCCACTTAGAGCGGAGAGATATGGGAGGATTTTTGGGATCCCCGGGAGAATTTATGCTTTTACCAAAGGTCAGGAAATCCGAAAAGTCGTGTTGACAAGAGAAAACCAGCAGGAGGTGACCACGCCCACCACTTTCTCGATTCTGTTCGAGTGCAGTCCGCCAAGAGAACGCGTCAGATCACACTGGATAAGTTCTTCAAACGTTGACTGGAATTGAGTAAGAATTTGTTTTTTACAGTATTATTACTTCGCATGCTGAGTACCTATACATTGTGTTGTAGATCGTTTCCAAA